>OX352772.1:7073951-7534889 GCA_947095535.1 Poecilobothrus nobilitatus | reverse complement strand
AGAAAATAATGTTAAGTAATGTATTTATTACTACTAGATATAAATATATAACCTTCATTCTTTTAAAATTTTCAATTTTACAAACAAAATTCAGATAACTTCAATCAAGATGTATGAAAGTTAATTTTTACAATAATTTTCTTTTAAAAATATTCAACAAAGTCCTTAAAATCCATATAAAAATTAAATAATTATTTAATTATTATAAATTTTTTATGATTTGATATTTTTTTTTTTTTTTTGTATTTTTATACCCATGAGAAAATAACCTAAACTTGTTAACCACCTAAATTTAGCACCCAACAAAATATCATTATTCTCCTCCTCCTCCTCTTCCTACTATTTACTCCTTCTTCTCCACCTTTATTTTTTTTTTTTTGTTTAGTTTCCCTGATTTCTTTTTTTTTTTTTATTATAATAATTACCACAAAATAAATAAAAAAATATAAATAAAACAGTTGTTTTACCTTCAGTACACTGATAATAATAATATTGTAGAATATAATTAAAGGTTTCATAATCTTTAGCACACTTTTAAAAGTTTTTTTTTTCACTTGCTTTTTCGAGAAAAAAAAAAACTTTCAAACTACCATTTTTATTTTTTCATTTTGTTTCTCTTTCACTCCATTATTTGTACATAATTTAATTTTTTTTTTCTTCCTCTATTTCATTGTTGTTTTGTTTTCTTTAAAAAAAAAAAACAAATAAATAAGTGAATTTAATATTTATATTATAATAAATATATAATTATATATATATATATATATATATATATACATACAAAGTAATTTATAAATAATAATAAAAAAAAAAAAAAGAAAAAAACGGAGGATTAAAAGAAAAAAAAACTATAGTGCAATATATTTGTTAACTTTATTATTATACATTTGTATATACATACTATGTATGTACAATGTGCAATTTACCTAAACCTAATATTTAACCAGAAGTCATGATTTTCATCAATATTGTTTATAAACATTAAATTGTGTGTGGCAACAGACAAAATGACTTAAGAAAATTTACTCTATATATAGTTATACATATTTTTTTTTGTTTTTTATTTATCATACAAACTAAAAATTACAGGTAAAAATAAAAATTGAAAACATTCCATAACTGTAACAACACTTAACTACTTCAACAATAATAACAATAATAAAAATGAAAAAAAAAAAAATAAAAAATAACTACAATTATATCGTATATTCAAAGTTTACCCTTCAGGCAACACTTTTATATAAAAATTATTGTTAAATTTTTATATTCTTATATTTTGATTTCAAGTACAATATAACTGACATACCAACCCATTGCACATCACCACATCACTATCGATTGCATTAAAGAACAATTTTAAAGTACCTATAAAATATTCTATAATATACATATACATATACATATATATATATATACATAAATATTTATTTTATTTATGAATAAAAAAATTAAATCGTTATTAAAATTGACTAATATTATTATTCTTTCACTTTTAATTCGACTTCTAATTGGTTGCCAAGATCTAATCAACAAAGCCATAAACTAAGAAACAAAGTTACAGTTAAATGATCTTAAAGGTAAGGTATTATGTAATGAATCAGCATGTTGAATTATTTAAGATATTCTATGGTTCAATGTAATTTCAACGTATAGATAATTTCTTCTTTTTCCTTTATCGTTCTAATAATGGTGATAATGGACTAATAAATTATATTGAAAAACTACACTAAAAACAACTGCAATAAAAAAAAAAATGACTCTAGCCTCTAGGATATCATTTAACGATAATATTTTATTTAGCCTGGAATAGTTCATAAAATTTAATTTTAGTCTGAAATTCGATTAAAAGAAAACGGCAAGACAGATTTTTCTATATTCTAGCAATGCCAAAGAGGCTAAAAGAAATATGAAGTTTTTGACTGAAAATGATAAAAAGACGTATGAAAAATTTCAATATGACCAACATCATTTAGTGTTAAATAGGCAAAAAGAAAGTTGCCGATTATAATTTTAAGAGAAAATTGATTGATATCATAATCAATCATAACGATATCATATAATCACAATGTTTGATATATATATATCATTTAACGGAATTTAATTATTTTCATAAATTAATAATGATACAATCAGTTATTTTCATTTTCATTTAAAAAATTCAACACATAATAAAATCATTTCTTCATTCCGAAATGTTAAAATCGAATAAAACAAAAACAAAAGAAAAACTTAAAGAAGGACGATAATTTTATTAGCCTCAAACGGTTAATTTTATTAAGAATTACAATTTACTCTCTCTCTTTTTCTTATCCCTTTCCCTTTCTCTCTCTTCATTTGACTTTAATCGTTTTGTAGTAAATTTTCATTCCATTCCATTATAAAATGGTAGTTTAATATTTAACTTGACTATATGTATATGTATATATGTATATGTATAATATATATAAATTTTATATACAAATCCATAAATACAAATGTTTTAAGAACATGTAATTTAATTCAACTAAAATAATGATAGTAATAAAGTAAAATAATAATAACAATAAGAGTTAAATGGATGATAGGATGATTTTTGTACTCCTCCATTAAAAGAACACACATATACACATTTACAAACATATCGTATCGTAGGTACTATTATAAAAAAGAATATTTAAATTGAAATTTTAACACTTTGTTATATATCCAATGTAATGACGGGATTCAATCTTAATCATTTTCATATGTTTTTTTTTTTTTGTTTTTGCATTAAATTGGTTTGATAAAACAATGAAATGTAATTTAATTTTATATTTGTAATGCTTTAACAAAATGGTCCTTTTAGTTCCCTTGTTAGAGTTTTGTTGCCAAATTTAATACATATGTATTTAATTAATTTGAAAACTAAGAAATGCATATCTATAATTACACAATCACAGATTTTACTTATATTTTTACTTGCTTATATAAATTATGTACTCGTATACATAAGTTCTTGCAGTTTATGCATTTAATCTAATCACAAAATTTTTCATTTTATTTTTTTGACACAAATTGACTTTTGAACAATATTAGATTCACACTTAAAACAACGAAACCCTAAAACAGCAAAATTTAATAAACTTCAGATATTTTAAGTGTAATTTTAAACATTTATTAAAAACATTTCCCAAAAAAAGTTTTTAAATGAAAGATTTTAAGAACTATAAAGATTTTAAAACTATATCTGGAAGATAGGCACAGATAAGGAAAAATATTTAATATTATAAGTTGATAATCATACTATTAAAAAAATAATACATGGACTCAAATTAAATGTCTGGTCAATTACCTCTATGCCCTAATAGAGGTTAAAGGAAGCAGAAAAAAGAAGAGGAAAAATTAAATAGTATTACAAAAATGTTTTATTGTGTTTAATTGTGAACTGGGTGGAAGGTAAAGCAACAAAATGAATATAAGTGTTCTATAAGTATTCGACACTTTAAATTTCTTTCTTAATCAAACAAAAAGTTAAAAACAAACATTAGTATATTAATGAAAAGTTTGGACAAGAAATGAGAAAGTTATTAGAAAAGACAAATAAATAATGTATAGATGAAGGAACAATAAAAGATAACATAAAAGTCATAATAATCTCATAATGCTTCTGATAGTCTTAATTCTAATTATTTATTTATTATTTGTTCAGATAATTAAATTAAAGTACAATCAAATTACTAGAATAGAATAAAATAAAAATGCAATAAAGATCATTAGATACCTTAAAAACTTGAATCATATTTAATTTTTAGCACATTTCCGAAAAAATTTGAAAAAATGTACCTATTAGTTTCACTCTGTCCGTTCGTCCGTCTGTTTACAAAACTTCTACATACCTTGTAAGATTGAGAAAAACAATTTTAACCATGGATACCTACCTATAAAAAAATTAAAATTGTAGAACAATTTTTTCATGTAGTCCCATCCATTACGGAGCAGCAACACCTCCAACTTTGAAAATGCCTATTTTTAAATTCGTATATCTCATGCTTCACTCTGAAAACTCCATTAGACAGAAATTTATTTTTACCTTTGTAAATCTATATCAAAATTATACAATTTTTTTAAATTTAGTATTTAAATTTACCGTTAAGTGAAAATCAAATCTTGCATAATTTTTCTACCTTCATAACTCCGACACGCTTTTAGAAACGGATTTGAAATTTTAAGGTAAGAAAGAACTTTTAGAATTAGTATAAGTTTTCTCAGAAAATTTTTGGGACCACTCCCTGTTTATGAGCTATTATGGCTAAAAAATTGAAAATTTGCTTTTCTTAGACACCCGCAATTTAGGCACCTGTACAAATTTTTCTTCGGTAAGACATAAAAATTAAAGCTTCAGTAATATATTTTTACGAGTGTTAACGGATTTTCTTACTTATATAGGGTTTCGGACTTACAGCCTCTCAAATTTGAAAAAAAGTCCTATTTTCACATTTTTTTCTTATATGAAATTTTCAAATGGTGCAAGTCATAATTCTAAACAATTTGTATTATCTTTTGGTAATGTGCGGTTTTAAAAACCATTGGTTTACATTCTGCCTTGTTATTTTTGATGTTTCTACATTTTTTTAAATTTAAATTCTGCTTTTATTGTAATAATATACAATTATATAAAAAAGAAAATTATTTCAGAAATAGATTAAATATTAATGATTTACAACATTACACCATATTTCTTATTAAGGAATTCTTTATTTTTATAATAATAACCCTTAGCAAAGAAGGGAAAAATTCAAAGAGAAGACGTACAAAATATGTAAGTTGGATGAATTAAAAAGTATTGAATTGCTATTCTAACAGTGTCTCAGTTGCATAAGAATACGCATTACCCTCCGAAGATGATTTTAATTGATTGCATCATTTCTTCTATATATCATTTACATGTTGCTTAAACTTATTTAATCTTTATGTAAGCTTTAAACATGAGTTTTTGTACAGCATGGAAAGAAAGTAAAAGTTTATTTTGATAAAATTAATAAAGAATTTCTACTGAGAAGTGGGTACAAAAATCACTTGAAGTTATTTGCATTGGTTAATGAATTATTGATGTGATTTGTGAAAGTCAACCATTGATCCAATATTATTAAATATTTAACATTTTACGACTTAATTTTTACATACATACCTATTTGATATGTACAAGGTTTGAAATATTTGTGCTACTTAATGGAATTACAATAACAAAAATACTTACAAGTTAACCAAAAAATAAGTTTTAAAGAATTAAATATCTAAAACAGAATAACAATAGTCAACCGTTTATACTTTAACTTATAATTATTTATTAAATTCAAAATATTCTTCGAAAATTTTTACCTTAGGTTTTACCATAAAAAAAAATAAAATAAATTTTCAAGCTAAGAACAAAACATTACACATTACCACAATATTTATAATCCTGAATATTAATTTTTATAAAACCCCATATGTTTTTCAATTTCAAATACAAAAGTCAAATAATTTACAACCATTTAACTTTATCCTATCAGACAAAAGGATTACGAACCAAACAAAAATAAACATTTATAATCCTTGGTAAAATTTTGCTTGACTGCTGCGAAATTTTTACTAAAAAAAAAAAAAAAAAAAATTATAGCGATCACAAATATTTAGTATACATGAAAAATTTACTTATGGTATATTTCTTTTCTTGTTCAATTTTAGGTTCAATTATATTAGATTTGTGGTACCAGAACCAACCACAGAGAATAATATTAGAAAATTCTTAACAAAAAAATACCAATTCTATTAATCCTGTTAGCGAATCCTTTTCATACATTTTGTTTTTTTTTTTTTTTTGCAATTATTTTCAAAAGTGACAAAAACCTTTTGTGATCTCCTGTGGTTTAAAATCTAAAGATATGTCATGGTTTTCAAATAAACATTTTTTTTATAATTGGATTTGCATATAAAGATTAAAAATAGAAACACTATCAATCCTGTATATCATATATGTATATATTTTTCTCTTATATATCACATATTTACAACTGAATGATATTACAGATACATATAAGAGAAATGGTGATTATACTTTTGAAACCTTAAACTCAAATCTTAGGTTAATGGTACAAAAAATTAATAGTGGCCAAAATTAAATAGCCACAAAATATAGATAGAAATTGATTAATGCCTGATTAGTAAATTATTTTTTTCTTTATTTTATTCTATCTAGGGATGATTCTTTCTGTTGTGATGTCTTCTACTATCATTTTTGAGGTGTTTAAGTATATAGCATGAGCTATATAATATCTATTTCACTATACATTTTACGGTAATTTGTCAGATGACATCAAAATTGTTTAGAACTTTAAATGGGCAGAATATTCAATACATATTCAAATTATAACCTATATCTAATTCCTGATTTAAAAATTTCTAATTTATTAAATAAGAAATAATTACCTCGTATCAATGATTTTTATAGCAAGGATTAAAGCTATAACACATTTAAAGAATCAAATAAAAAATGATAATTTTGTGAAAAAAGAAACTATTAAATTTTAGTAATTAAAACGATATAATGAGTGATTTAAAAAGGAATATTTTAAAAATAACTGAAGAAATCTTATTTCTTTTTTTTATAAAGTAAATGGAAGTTAATTTAAAATTCTTTTAAAAGTTCATTATTATATAGTTGTTTTATAATAACAATATATAAAAAACAAAAACGAAGCCATTTAAAATCTTAATTAATTTTTTTTTATCGTGCAGCTGACTTTAACAACTTTTTGTATAAGTATTTAACTTCCATATATGTATGTATGAATGTATGTTTACTTCTTAAAAAAAAAACAAAAAGAAAGATTATTTAAACGAAAATCTCATCATCTGTTGTTTTATATTTTTCATCCATTCATTCATCCATCCATCCATGCATCACATCTACTAGTAATAATTACTCAATTCCAAATGTTTTATATTTAACCATAACATTATATTAATGCACTAAAAACTCCAAATAACATTGATTTGTCTGAATGTATTTTCGTTTTTTTTTTTTTGTTTTCGGTCAATTTGTATTCACATACTGACATACGCACTCGTATATTATTAAAAAGCGGCTAATTTCATCAACAGGTAGACTTTTATTGGTTTTTTTTTTTCTGTTTTTCAATATTAATCTTTGCAATCGCCACTATTAAAACTCTATATTTTTTGCTTTTGTTTTTATGTTTTAGTTTAAAAATAACGCCGAACAACTTCTAATCTTGTTACACTTTATGTTCGAAATTCTTTTTTGAAATAAATTTTTTCTTTTATTCTTTATATAGAAAAAGTAAACCTAAATGAATGTCATATATTATCTAATGTTATATATATAAAAAAAAAACAAGAAACTAACAAATGTCTATTGGTTATCTTTAAACACACGATGCTTCTCCATTTTAACTGTATAGTCTTACCAAACTTCTTCAGGCTATCAAATAATCATAATCTTTACTGCTTATGATTATTTCAATCGGTATTTTATTCCTTTTTGACGAAAGTTTTTCAAAGGTTAAAGTTGCGACAAAACCTTGCAACAACAATATTACAAGGTTTACAACAACAAAAATTTCCGTTCTAAAGATTCCAAGTAATGTTGTAGGACGAAACACTTCTAAAATTTATTAATCTTTTTCTTCTAATCAATTAATAGCTTCTGTTGAAGACAGTTTAACTCATATGTCTATAAATAATGACGATGACACTTATAAAACAACTCTTATAAATGTACTTCTTTCAAAGTGTTTTGTGATGATTCTAATGCAAAAATTCTAATTATGATGTTAAATAAAAGAATATTTGAAAAAAATTTTTTTTTAACTAAATTCGAATTTTAATTGCAACACATGAAGATGACTACTGTCGAAAAAAATCAACTATATTATTTTTTAAATTATTTTAACTTATTAAAAAATAGTTTTTTTTTTTTAATTTTTTAATTTTAAAATTTATATACGAGATATGTACAAGAAAAACCTTTAATAAAATTTATATTAAATTTCTAAGAAACTTTAATATTTTCTACCGCAATTAAAATAAAAAGGGCTTAATACTTTTACTATACATACTGACACATATATAACGCATACGCATATAAGATTGCACTATATATGCACTTTGAAAAGGGCAAAAACAGAAAAAAGACTCTTAAGAAAAATAAAATAGAAAACAAGAAGGATCAACAGATGAGGCTATATATGAAATTGGCAAATGGTTGTTTATTTTTTTTTATTTTTCCTTTATTTCATCGTAAATTTTATAGGTTTTATAATTTGATACAGTTAATTTAAGTTCTAATATACCAATGATATTAAATGAATTATTTTTTTTTTTTTTATTATATATAGTATGTATATAGTTTTAAAGTCGTTGAATCTTTTAAAGACTACCTATATGTACATTTACAAATTTAGAATAATTTATGATAAAATAATAAAGTTGTTACTTAAACTGAACATATTTTATTCTGTATATACTAATTATTTTATCCGATTTGTGATTTTTGGTTTTTTAATAGTGCGGAATTAAAATCTTATTAAAATAAAATATTAATTTTTATAAAAATTCTTAATAAAAACCCAAATCTATACCCAAATAAATCTATTCCAACTTTTCACAACTCCTGCCTGTTAATTTGAATCCAGTGAAACAAGACAAAAAGATTCGATAAACTTCCGCAGAGTATGAAGGCTGTGAAGAAATCTTTCTAACGGTATAATAATAAATATAGGGTGTCTTTGAAAATTTCATATGTATATAGTTGTTTTTTTTTTATAGTTTGGATTTTGTAAAAAATTGTTTCCTGTATACTCCCGTAGATGAAAAATATAAAAAAATGGATGTTTCGACCACTAGATGACGGCATTGGTGCTAATGGCATATATATTCAGAAACTTGGTGATATAAAGCACTGTTATGTGATGATGTCAATTAATAATAATTGCTCGAAACCCCTTTGTGGAAATATATATATATCCAAAAAAAATGTTAATAAAATTATCTTAGTATACATTAATTTTCACATTATATGATCAATGCCTGACTTTAGATCCCGACATTTTGAGAGTGCGATATTGGAAGAAAATCTGCTCTTACCCTTCTCCTGCAATGTATGTTGAATGAAAAATGATAATTGTAATATGGACTAAATATAGCACTTTACGGAACGAGACATTTTGCGATAAATGAAGAACTAATATATGATAAATTGCACAGTAGGGATTTTTACATAAAACTTTTGGTAATATTATATGTAACTTTTATATTTAGAACAAGTATTACTATAAGTTTAAAATATATATAGTTATATAGACTATAAATTCTTTAATTAAAATGTCCTAACAAAAGAGTAAAGAACATAGAAAATTAAATAAAATGTTTCAAATTTTCAAATTATTAAAATATTATATCAAAGATATGATATGATAAAACAGCATATCACATTTTAAACAAATTTAAGATTTATCTTTTTTAAGATGTTGCAAAAAATTGAAGATTTTTTTTTTTTTTTCTAAAATTCAATATAGATGAAAAATAAAACTCGACATTTCTAGATAATCTATTCCATTTTTTGAATTACCACCATAAATAGGTAAATAGGTAAATTTAAATTTTCGGTTAAATAAATATAATGTACTATTGTTTAAAATATTTACCTAAAAAAATACTTATATATAAATATAACTTTAAATCCGTGTTAATCTACAAAAAAAAAGAAAAAACCAACACCTATATAGATATAACATAACCTAAATGACAAAATAAATCTGCATAAAAAATCAATTAGATTCGGATGATTACTTCAATATTTACCAACAATTTTTCTTGGTTATTTATTTTTTTTTTTTGTTACGACTTTTCAACTCCATATATTGACCAACAATAACCAACCCAATAAACTAATAAATTATTTATATTTCCCTTTTTTGTTTTTTTTTATTTTCTTTTTATGATTTAAATAGAAAAATTTTTTTAAAAAGTCCTGTGAAAAATAAAAAATCTTAAATACTGAAAAATTTCCATTACGTTAACACATAAATGGGTTAACATTCAGTGTATAATAATCTCTTTCTTTCTTTATTTTCTGTTTCTTTATCTCATTTTTTTTTTTTATTACTTTAACTGCAATTTTCTGCGGAAACATCAAAAAAAAATTTTTAAAGAAAATTTCAAAGAATAATAATTAAAACCAGTAGCAATCGCAAAAATACTCCTTAAAAATCAGTTTCATAGAAATTTACATATGTAAATTATTGCCAATACATAAATATCTTTCCCAATAAACGCATTATATATATAGGAGGTATATAATATAGTATATGTAAAATAAAAGAGAACACTAATTTATTGAAATAGATCGTCTTTTTACAAATATTATTTCTGTGTTATTTTTGACAGCAAGGATCAAAAGTGCTTTCAAAGTCTTAAAATATCTTATATGTGTATGTATATAAACGCTCACGTGATTTGAGGCCATTCGACTTAATACCATAATAGCTTTATGCTGATTTTTTCGCGTATGGCTTTAAGTCTCATTTGAGTGAGAATAAAGTCATATAATTTTATTTTATGTTATTTTTATTTTCTTCGTTAATTTAAAATAATCAAATAACAATTCAATAATTGTCTCCAATAAATTTACAATTTAACACACAATACTTACAATTTATTACTCATTTCACTTTGCATATACTAAAAATAAATAAATCCGAAAACTTGTAGCACTTGTAAAACATCAAATTTATATATGAAACTGAAGTTAAATGTCAAAATAACACTGTATTTTATACTCCAGAAGTGGTACATAAATATTCTATGTAAATGATGTAAATACAATAAACAATATGTGCTGTACCCGTTTACGCTATTTTGATTTACGGCGCGAATTTCCAATCCCAATTTTTGGTGTAAATCGGGGTATAGCTGTATAGAAAACTTTATATGAAAATAATATCTTTAGTCTTGAAATTAGAACTAATATTATACACATTAATTACATGGATGTTAATTTTATTTATTTTAGACGTGAGTTATATTACAATAATCTTAAGAAATTTTGTTCACCTAAAGTTAGCACACCCTCTGTTTACAATAAGATTCAGAAATAAAATATAATTATGTCCTTTCTTTATAATATTTCCTTTAATCATCTTTACAATTGCTTCCATCAACTCATTTTGTATCAAATACTAAGAATACTAATGTACAGTTGGTTTATTAATCGGTTTATTCTTTTTTTTTGTTTAAAGGGCAGCTATAGTTTAAATTACAATACAGCTAATGCAGATTTCCGTTTAATGGCGTTTTTCAATAAATTTTATTCACACTTTCGAAAAAAAAAATGTAACTACATAGGAGACAAGAAACTATGACTTTCTTGCCTCCCTTTTTTCCTTCCTGAGTGTTCTTTTATACAACTTAACAGAAATCAAAATTGAAAACATTTAAATCCACATTTTTACATTGACTAAAATTATAATAATTTTAAGACATTTAAAAAAAAGTTGTAAAAAATTAATCACAAATTAAAATTTTTATACTTGGAACATTTTTAGAGAGCGTGTGTTAATTGGTATTGTAATATTGTCACATCATACTGTCGCAAAACAAAAAAAATACAGAAGCAAAACGCAACAGGACATTTTTTTTTTCTTGAAAAATAATTATTACTCCCTTTACATTTATAAAGAAATATATACCGAGAAAAATGTTTAATAAGTATCACTAGTTGTATTTATATTCCAGTAGCAGAAACAATAACAATAGTTGCAACAAAGATCCTATTTATGACCAACCAAAACTCTAATTGATGAATTGCAAAAATATACAAAAAAACTGGAATATATTTTTTTTTTTGTTTTGATTTTTTGGGCGATTTCTGAACATGCCTGAATTGTGGGTTTTCGGTATATTTTCGAATATTGTCAACTTTTTTTTATGATTCTATTTAAAAAAAAAATTCAGGGTAAATACTCTAACTGCTTAATAAAATACATGTATATATATATATGGAAATATATTTTGGAAATTTTAAAATATTACAGTGAAATCTTTGTGAGAATTTTTATTATTTTATTTATTCTAAAAAAAAAAAAAAAAAACTTTATTTCTTCAGGTATTTTAATCTTTTAATTTGTTTTAAAGTTTGTTTTTACTAACTTTATACTCTGTTAACATTTCGTTACTATACATTGTAAAAAAAAACAAAAACCAAAATGAAAACTTTTAACGGTTTTTTCGGTATTTTTGAACTCAGAATTAATTTACCAACATTTGCAAATTATTAAAGGAAGGCAACTATATACTTAATTTATACCTCCTTCTACCAAAATATTTATTTATTTTATAACAGGTAACTTTTGATTATTTATAAAATTTTAAAGAAGTTTTGTAAATTTTAACAGTCCGTAGTTTAAAATCTAAAAAGTTTTTTAAAAGTATTTAAATAAAATTTGTATCATTTTAAATGTTATAACAGTTTTTTAAAGATTTCACATTGTGTGTTTTTTTTTTAGAATAGCTTTCATTGAGATTGATTAATCTGTTATAAAAAACTTTCGAAAAAAAAATATTTTTCGATTTTGAAGCATAGAGGCGAAATGCTGTTCACCGCTTCGGTAAATTTATTTTGAACTATTTTAAACCAACGACGATTCATCGTTTTATGATGATGAGAGATGCGTCTATATATTCAACTCAATTTTTTTTTGAATATGTCACATTATGTCACAAAATGACAGTTAAAAAAGAGTTTTGAAGAAGTTAAAGTTAAATCAACTTGAATCTAGTAAAGAGTTCTTAAAGTTATATTATTAAAATATTTAAACCTATAGGGGCATTAAACCTAATATATAAACCTAGTGGGTAAGAGCGTATAAAATACACTGCAAACACCGAGGGAGTGTGGGTTATAATCCCACACACGTCGTAAGAGTTATTTCCCCTTACGACTTTTACAACTACGCCTGAAAAGGAAAGGCTGTGTAATTTGCCTAAAAATGCATTAAAAAAATATTTAAACCTAAATGATGCTAATAAAATCATATACTTTGATTGACTGCCTATATAGAAAATGCTGAGGATGCTGTCGCTCATAATATCTTGCATTTTTGCTAGAGTACAACTAATTACTAATCTTTTGTTAATTAAATTGCTTTTATTTATATTCGACATTATTATCTTGTATTAGCATTAAGTTAAAACATGAAATAAACAGTTCTTGAAATAACTAAACTGGTACTAGCATAAGGATGTAAAAATATATTATTTATATCTGCGCATAAATATACAATGGAAATCGTTTTTGAATAAAATTTTACTTATATATAAATGGCGAATGTTAATACCAATTATTTATTATCATTATACTATTAGTAATTTTAGTAAAAAACACCTAGGATTTATACATTTTTTTTTTTATTTTACTATTTTTCTTTTCTAGGTTTTTTTCAATTTTTAAAATCGATAATAAATAAAATCAAAAATTGTTTAAATTTTAGATAAAAAACTTAAAGAAAACAAAACAAACAAAAAATAACACATTTTTAATCGCACCCTCTTACACATAATACAAAAAAAACATACCATGTTAAGTATAATAATCTCACCACTTCTTACCACATGATAATAATATATGGGTAATCTTTATTTTTATAACTCCTATAATCATTTGTTCACAAAAAAGCAAAAACAAAATAAGATTTTTTTTTTGCTAAAAAAAGGACACTTTAGCACAATATTTATATGATTGTATTGTCCTTAAAATCCTGACAGTAAAAGACATTTTATACCAAAAAAAAAATTATATAAAATTATTGCATTATACATATATATTTTTTTAAACAAAAAAAAAAGGCGAATGTCGGAGAAGGCTCTAAAGGCATAAAACAAACCGAACACCCAGCGGGTGACCATTTTGATTTATTACAAAATCATATATAAAAATAAATGTTCATATGTTTATTACGTTATACATATATATATATATATATACATAATACATAACACATATTTATATATATATATTATATTATACTATAATTATATATACAGATATATATAAAATCACATTATTTTACCTAATCAGATAGTCCTTTTTTTGAAAAGGACAAAGCATAGATATTATCCTTTTTAATAAAAATAATAATAAAAGAAAATACAAAAAAAAAACCAACAAATAATAAAACAAATAAATGCAATAATTTTGGAACTAATTTTTTTTTTTTGATTTCTTGGAAAACAAAAAACTAATAATTGGTTGACATCATCATAATTTTGTTAAATTTTTAGATGCATGATAAATTTGCAAATGCATACACTTTTTTATTTTTAAAGTGGTCACCCAAGCTACACCTAAACTAAATCAACTCTTCTGTAATTTAAATTTATACTAGCAGACTTACTTACTTAAACGAGATAAAAGTCAATAAAGTAAAATGGATAATGGACTCCTATAAGATAATTTAGAAAAAAAATCATACGCACGTCCCAATCAGCTTAAATTACAGATTTATTAAGCCTTAAATGAATAATTCTATTCTTTATTGTAAAATGCATTGCATGCATTTCTCGATTATTTGTAGTAATAAAATAATGTTATGTGTAACTTTGTTTAATTTCATATTATACAACGAACATATTACATACATACAAACATTCATAAAAGTTCAGAATAAAAAAGAAAAGAAAATTTTTTGTATGAAAGAATTTTGAAAACTATACTTCTTTATTTCAAATATAGCTGAAAACATAGACTTAGAAAATTTGTTTGTTTTATTGTAATGCAATTTTTAGCACATTTTTCAAAAAACATAAAAATTTTAATAAAAACAAAAATTTTAATTTGCTAATTAGTTTCTCTCCGTCCATACGTCCGTTTATTCAAAAAACTTCCACATCGTTTAGGATCAAAAACAATGAAGAGGTGTCTTACGTCACGACTTACGTAGCTCGTCAAAGTTTGAAAAAATCCTATTTAACTTAAAAACGATGTAATTAGCAATATGAAAATTATAGAATTTTATGTAATTTAGTATTTAACTTCATCATTATTTTGCAAGATTTTTGCCAACTTCTTTCAAACCTCCGTAACACTTTTAGAGATCAAAAATAGAAATTTTCCCACCTTATGTTCCTTATAGGAGTAGCAAAGAAAAAAAAATGGATTTTCATAATTATATAGAATTTCCATTCCATTTCCATAGAAAAAATGAAGGGTGAAAAATGAAAAATAAATTGAAGAAACCATCTGTGATGCAATTCTCAAACTGATTTTATTATCTTTTGGAAAATGTGCAATTTTAAAAACCTTTGATTTTTTCCTCCCTTGTGTTTATCTTTTCATAATATTTTTTTTATCTTTTATATTTTTAATAAAATAATGTTTGTTTTTTTTATTTTGTTTTATATAAAATTATTACATTTTTATTTATTTATTTGTATTTCAGGTTTTATTTGAAAATTTTTGGAAACTATAAAAAACAAACAACATTCTTTGTAATTTTTTAGTTTTTGAAACATGTTTAAAGTAACCATGATATCAAGTGCGAATTTTGTATTATTTATCACTGTTCTAGGATATAAAATACACTTTTCAAATTAGAATAAGTTTTTGTAACAGCATTCAAATTTCAAATAGGTAATAGGAAGCGACAGTCAATGCTATAGTGATTACTAAACCGGTCATCCATTCGAAATCTCTCGGATTCAAACCCCAGATAAATAAAAATTAAGTATATATTATATCCTATATAAATACCTTTACAGGTGCCGAATCTTTTTGTGGCATAGGTAAGAAAAGCACTAAAAATCTGTAGAATGAAAAATCCGGACTCAGACAATCTAAGGAGCCACTGGGAAACTATAACCAGAAAAGATATCTTAAATTAGGATTCAGTAAAAATAAACTGAGAATTCTAACAGGATTCCTGTCGGGACACTGCCGACTAAAGGGACACTTAAAGAAAATTTGAATAGAAAATGACGGTACGTGCAAATTCTGTCAAGAAAAAGAAAAATCTGCAGCTCACAAGCTTTGCCGAAGATGAACTGCCAGCAATAAACTCTATACAAATCTTTCTCTCTTTCTTTTTTCAATATTTTCAAAGTTTAAAAAAAGTAAATTGAAAAAAGCCCCAACAATCTTTGAAAATAAAATTAAATTTATTGATCCAAGTATTGATATACATATGTATACATATTAATTTAGGTGGCTTAGACTAAATCTTTCAATGCACTTTTTGATCACTTGTAGAAAATAATTCTTAACTCTCTTAGAATTTACCGCAAAATGAATGTATGTATGTTTTCAAATATAGATAATATAAAATTATAGATTTAGATACATATATACAAATACAATGAAATATGATTTCATTAAATAAACTATACCTTTAATTCTTTCAATTTTATTTTATATAAATTTAATAGAATGTATAGCAAATTTCTAAATATCGAAATTATATTTTATCAATCAATGTGTTGTAATGATAAATGATAAACGGATATTTTAAGATTTGACAAAACAAAAAAAAAATCTTTAATTCAACAAATAGTCACAATAAAACGTTATTAATAATAAAATAACTGTAGTGAGTCCATTATCCAAACAAAATAATTGAATTCATAACACAATACAATATAAAAAAATAAAAAAAAACTCTTTTAAAAAATTATTACAAAGAAGATTTACTTTTTTTAATGGACTCTCATATTATTATGAAATAAAAAAATAAAATACTTCAAAAAATTCAATGAATCCACCATAAAAAGAAAATATTATAAAAATTCCTTTTTGATTATCGATTTATTTTTAAAATTACGTTATTATACGATTTGTTTACTTGAGTACATCATCTATTGTATATTTTATATATACGTATACTATAGAATTTACTGGACCTGTCTTAAATATAAATATAGTTTGTATATTTATAGAGTTAATTATTATATATACATACCTACCTATTGTATATTTAAGGGTATATACAAAAATAGATAATATTATTTTCAATGGTTATAAAACAAATACATATATATACAATATACAATAATATGAAATGATTTTATTTTAGAAAAATGAATAAAAATGAAATTGATGATCTCCAAATAATATTGACCATGGCCTCTTCATTTATTTAACAACTGTTATATACTGACAATACCTTCTTTTCATTTGTTCCTTTCTTTTTAACTTTAAATATTTATTTTGTTTGTTTTAATGAAATCAAATAGAAAAAAATTTTTTTATCGTTATTGTAATGACAGTATATTTAATTTAATAAAATTATCTTTTTTTAAACTATTCAGGATTAATCTAACAATTTCATTTAAATTCATGTCTTCAATTATTCTACCAGTTGTTCTTTAATAGTCATTTACTTTTTTATTTTCTATAATTGCCATATATTCTATTCTAATATTTCTCATTGAGTTTGTGAGTATGTACATGTATATAACTGTAGTTTGTTTAAGATTAGATTATTTAAAAGAGGTCTTGGAGAAGTATAACACTGCAACATTTTGATAGATATATTATGCTCCACCTATTACCATATATTGTGAATTTTGTCTCTACTTCTCTACTCTCTACTGATCCTATAGATGTATATAACTTTTTAGGAGTAAAGCTTTACACTTTTTCAGTGTGTGTCTTGGAGATTTTTCTTTTTCATTTTAACAGAATTTGCATGTACCACCATTCTCTATTCCAGTTTTTTTTTTAAGAACTTTTTTAGCCGACAGTCTTCCGACAGGAAACTTGTTAGAATTCTCAGTTGGTTTTATCTGAATATTATGATTTTTCCATATCTTTTTCTGATTATAGTTTCACGGAAGCTCTCTAGATTGTTTGAACTGAGATTTTTGCCTTCATATAGTTTCCTCCTATCAGTTTTCCACTTCCATTTTTAATAGTTTTCTTATTTTATGTTTAACTATGTCACAAAAAATTTCGGAATTTGTAAAGAGATATGCAGCTACTTCTTTTACAAGTCAATCCATTTCCTCATTATTCACTTTAGAATTCATACAGATTTATTTCTCCCTACAAAATAGAAAATTTTTAATGAAATTTTTATTTAATGGACGAACTAAAAACTTATATATAGAAAATATTTATTTTTTATTACAATTCAACTGTATACTTAATATGAAAATAATGTCAATCAACTATAATTATGGTCAATCTTAAAATTAAATAAAATTTGAAAATAAATCAAATTTTTTACCTTATGATTTGTAGTGATTCAGAAATATTTTAAACTTCGACTTCCTTTACTTTGTTTTCTTTCAAACATTTTGCTAACACGCAGCATTTAAATTTGGAGATTTCATCAACTATATCACTGTATAATTAAGACATAATTTACGAGTATTAAAAATAATACTGAGTGTTATTAGTTAACTAACTAAATGACTTATTATCTAACATTAGATAAGAGTTACAATTAAATTCGCAATGTGGATTAATTAAACACTGCATGCTTTATTTAATTATTCGTGCTAGCTTTCTAGTTGAAACCTGTTATTATTCATTCTATATACGATACAAAGTGACTTTAAACGTTATACTTCATTTATATTAAGTGACACAAGAGTGTATTAGACTCATTTACATTATGTCAATTATATTGTCAATATTTGTCAATATAGAAGTAAACATCTGTCAGTCTATATCAAATTTTAATGATATTATTTAATTTACGATGTATATATAAATTTCATTTGTTCCCTAATAGATAAAAAACAAACGTTCAGTTACTCATCGCCACAATTTAAAAAGAGAGAAAAAATATAATAGGCTTTGTAAATATAAGAAAGCAACTCATATACGTTGAGTTTACGTATATAATCTTAAATCTTATTATTTTGATTTTTATTTTGTTCTAATTTCTTTTAGTTAAATCCTTTTATTTTTTGTTTTAAATTAACAGTCCGTCTTATCCTTATATTAATAAGCTATTAGTAGCAAGGAAAAGTTAAAAATCAAAACTTTTATTAAATTTATCATTTACCTTTTAAGGTAAAGTAGGTATTTAGTATTAAATTAAAATATTAGACACTATTAGGAAATTTATTCTTGACTATTTTATCTTGTATACTCTTCGTATTCACTATAAGTTCCAAATTTATAAACAATTGTGGAAACAGGATTATAATTTCTATATTTTGATTGTATGATTTAAAAAAGAAAACTTATTTTTACTTTGATTATAAGGCTGAGTACTGAAACTTGAGAACTGAAATATGTCAATCATTTTATTTAATGTTATGGATAAATTAAGTAATGTTATAAAATGACTGAGAATGTATCATCTTTTATAGATCATAATTTAGTTAATATTTTAATTTATTAAATTAACCAGAAAATTCTACAATAAATTTCTGGGAAGCTCGGTAGCCTCGGTAACACAGAGTTGGTGTGGGTTCGAATCTCAAACACGTTTTAAAAATAATTCCTCCTTACGACATTTACAACCCCACCTGGAAAGGAAAACCTCCGTAATTTTTTTTTTTTTTTAATGCATTTCTCTGTCACATAAATGTGGACAGGAAATTACACAGCCTTTCCTGTTCAGGCTTCACTGTAAATGTCATAAGGGGGAATAACTCTTACGACGTGTGTGAGATTCGAACCTTCCTTGTCACATTTACGTGGCAGGGGAATAAACTAAAAAAAAAAAAAAAGAAACAAATAAATTTCAGTTTAAACTCATAAGGAACTTGAAAGAAAATTGTTATAATTAAAAGTTTTACGGAAGAATTAACAACATACTGAATTGTTATGATTTTCTTCAATATCCACTGTTCAATTCGAATGAACATTAATTTCTTAAAACATAATATAACTATATATAATCAGGATTGACCTCTTTTAAATTTTTCATTAAATTAACAAAATATTTAAAGTATACCATAACAAAATGAAAGTCTCTTGCGATAAATGAAGAAAGGTCGTGTGAGTTTTATTTGATAATTTATTAAAATTTTTTTTTTGTACTTTATTTTATAATAAAGAAAAATAAATGTTTGCATTAAAGATTTTTTTTTTTTTTTTTTTTTTGGTTTTTTATTCTTTTATGTTTAATTCAAAGATCATTAACACATTAAAAGTTTCATTTTAGGTTTTTTAAAGGTAACAACAATTATTCCACAAATAAATATTTAAAAAAAAAAAAAACAAAACCAAAAACAAATATCTAATAATAATTTTTTAAACAAACTGATGATTAATTAAACTCATCAAAAAAAAAAAAAAAAAAAAAACAAAAAAACAAAAAATAAAACCATCAAACACTATAACAATTACCTTTTATAAAAGAAAACAAAATACAATGGTACTTTTATTTAGAAAATGAGTTTTTCACCTTACAACCTCAGTATTCATCAATTATATCCGGAATTAATTGTTATAAATTCTTCTAGTCTTTAAAAAAAAAATTTTATCAAATAAATATTTTTTACTTTTTCAAAAAACAGAAAAAAATGATAAAAAATTTAACAATAAAATCCAATCTCTTTTAGATTTTATACAATTTGCACCTAGGTGTTCTCAAGATCTCTACTTTAAATCTCATTTAATATATACAATTTATATATAGATTCTATATACATTGTAATGAAAAAAATCTCCTTCTATTTAAAGTGATTTTCTTTTTTTTACTTGTTATCTTCCATATATTATATAGAAGAAAAAATTCAATCGCAGATTCAATGAAAAAATCATAATAAATCTAATTTTCTCATATAGAGTGTTTATTAATGGGTGGTCATTAAAAAGAGGTTGAAATTAATTTACTTGTATGTACTTTTATTTATTGTGAAGTTGTGTTTTTTTGTCATTCTTCCCACAGTAATTTTGTAATTTTTTTTTTTTTTTTAATAAGGTATAAATATAAGGTATTTGTTTTTGGTAAGGTATATTGAATTTTTTGATCAAGACTTTAATAAATTTTCAAAGGAAATTGATCCTTTAAGTTGTATTCAAATAATAAAAATTTCACCATATTATTTAATATGAATTATGATTTCAATTCAATAATTTATTCTTTCATTTTGTACAAAATGTTGACCAAAATCCAATTGATTTTGGAATTTTTTAATTTTTAATGAGAAAAAATAAACTTGTGTTTTGATTAAACCTATTTCAGATGAGAGAATTTAAGGATACATATATGATTTATAATTTATATGAACAGTAAATCCGACAAAATCTTCCATAAATTATGACTCCATTATATTTGTCTTGGTCGCATGAGAAATATATTATAATGTCGGTAAGTCGGCAATGTAAAAAGGCAATGGTGTAGTTGTTAAGACAATTATCTAGCCGCAATGCTGTAGTTGTTAAAACACCGGTCTTTCATAGAAATTCGAAAAGTCTCGGGTTCAAACCCCGGCTGGGTCATATAGATTAATAAAAAGTAATACCTATAGATTTTTCTTATAATATATAATTAGTAGAAAATAAATACAAATAAAATAATAATAAACCATAATTCTTGTATAAGATAATAGACGGCGTAGAAATAATAGAAACGTTTTAGTCTTGTACAATAGCTACAGCCGAGTAATCAACGGCTTAGTGGAATTAATGATTTACGAAACTGAAGCTTAGTCAAATATTAATGATAAATGACTTATTGGATGCTCTAAATATTTTAAAAAGTTTAACTGCACTGAGGTTTATTGAATATTTGCGACTGCTGGAAAATAACAAAGTAAGAATACTCGCAATGGAAAAATATTTAAGTTTTTCTTGTCATTTAAAAAAAAAAGTTCTATAAAATCTTTTCACTTTAATTTTGACAGGTTATTGTAGACAGGTTGAGCCGTATCTCATTCCAAAATTTCGGAAAAGGTTAAGTTTCGGTCATGACGATAAAATGAACAATTATGAACGACCAAATGACGATTTCTAATTACCTTTAAAATATTTTTAAATTTATGAAAAAAAAAAATTGAAAATCATTAAAAGGATAATGTGGCGCCTCACTATTTCACAGTTGTCAGACATTTTTCATTAATAAAAAAAAAAAAAAAAACAAAGTTTAAAAATATTTTAGCATCTCTAATTATCTATTCTCTCCATTATCATTTCACACTTAAATATAGCAAAACATTATCCTAAAGTCAATGCAATTTATTTTTATTTCATTTTTTGGTTAACAAAATCAAAATTTCGCAAATTTAAAAATAATTCTTGTGTGATTGCAGAATGTCAAGTCTCGACAAAAAGTCTTCATCATTTCAATTAATCAATTGTTTTAAGCAAAAATTTAAAAAAAATTAATGATAAAGATAAAATTTGTTTTCTTATTCGTCAACTTTTTTCTCATTTGATAATTTTTAACTGCAATAGAGAAATAATCAACTTTTTAAATAAATAATAGGTTCTCTTTCTTTCTATTTTACAAATGTGTCGTAGGAGTCGCAGCTTGTTCTGACGAAATAAAATGTCTGATGCCTTAACTAAAAATTTTTCAAAACGAAACGAGGAGAGTATCCGCTGTTCACACTTACGCAGTTCAAATCCTAGATGGCATATTTGATAATTCGTTTGTGACTCAAATATCGCGAATGCCGAACCTTGTATGGTGATGATTATATTTTCAATTTACATAGGAAAGAAGAATATCAACACCTTCGTTCATCACATACCTGCAAACATTAAACCTACTTTTACTTCATTGCAGAATCTTCCCTTATTAAACAGTACAATAGTACTAAACGTAAACAAAAAGGGAGGTGATGTTTAGTGGGTTAAAGCCACACATGTTGATAGATGAATTGTGATCATACCTCTATTCTTCAGCGTCTTTCGATGATTCCCATCTACGACCAAAAAAAAAATTAAGCTACCAAATCTCAAATTCAAGATAAACCGGCCGAAATGAAAATATATGGAGAAAATATCAAGTCTTATGCTCAGATATATAAAATACACCGTTTGATAAATTAGTAAATTTTTATTTTTTGTAAATACCGTTTATAACCAAGGTTATCAAATAATAACTATTGTAATTGTAAAAAACAAAAAAAAATATAAGTTAAACTACTGTTATTAGAACAACGATTGAATTTTAGCTTCTTCATGTTTATTATTTTTTTTTTTTTTTTATTTTTAAAGAAAAGAATTTCACTATTAAATCATATGCACTTGTTGACCCAATTAAGGTCGATTTATTCTTTTGTTTTTTATTTCTACTAAAAAAAAATTAACTAGAACTTTTTACAATTTATCGGATCCTTTTACACTTGCCGGACATCATCTATTATTGTTATATACGTAGTTAATAAATACCATTTTTTTTTATAAAAAATTAAAATTAAACATATCGAAAATATACCGAAGCATATACACAGCAGGGTTCTTTCATTTTTATTTCGTCACTCACTGTGAGCGGCAGTTTTTCATAATGTTCTATTTTTTGTTATTCTTTTCCTTTTTTTCGCATATAAATTACTAAAGTAGTGCAAAAATAAAAAGAACTCAAGTTACTACTCAGTAACCGTATATAGTATAAAAATAAGAAAAATATAGATATATATTTTAAGACTATACACATGTCAATAATATGCGTAATATTAATTTAACATCTTATTATAGGATACAGTTAAAAAGTACTATTTCATTATAACTTCTTAATTTAATTTTAACTCAAAAATGGCTCGTATATGAGGTACTGTACAAATACAATATTATAAAGCTAGGTCTAACAATGAGCAATTTATTAATTAATTATTAATTAAGCTATTTTTACTTTAGTCCAGTCAATATCAATTTCCCTTCCTCCTGCCTTTTTATTTAATCCGAACTCCGATTAGCTCTTTGGACCATTTTTTTCATTTTGTATATCAGAAAATGTAACCTAACAATTTTGAACCTACGGTCTTGGTTATTGACGGGTAGATAACTACCCTTTATGAATTCTTAAGTTTTATTAATTGTTAGATAATGCCTATAACATGTCTTCATTTATCTGTATTTATTTTACTCGGAATTTCTAGTTCTTTTAATACAGCAACTTCGTCCAAAGATTTCTATAGAAAAGACAACTTAGAATAAAATAAATTTTCTTCAAATTAAATTAGCTTTTAAAACCGCAAAAACTTAATTTTTATTTTCAATTATACTTTTGGGAACCCCAATCTTACCATATGAGTTGAATCACATCATCGCTGAAGCGGTAAATCTTTCTTTTTTACTTATAAATCTAATCAGAGGAAATGTTAAAAATTTTGTATAAAATAATATTTACATTACAAACGTTTAAGTAAAATAAAAACCTTCCCAAATGCTTTATATTAAATTCTAAAATTTTAATATCAAAATATTAAATAAATCATGTGATTCTAAAGGACTTTTTCATGTAATTTAATTCATTTTCATGTTCAGTTTATCAGATTACAATTTTAATCTCAGAAATAAAAAAAAAACTATAAAAACAAGTAAAATTATTTCAAAAGGACATTTTACACTTAAATCAATTTCAAAAAATCTCAAATTGTTACTAAACTTACAGTTTTATTTTACACTAAAAATATACCGAAAATAAAATCTGGCGAAACTAAATAAAATATGTTAAAAAAAAAAAATTATAAAAGGGTCTATAATGATCCCTTAGAACAATAGATAAGATTTCAATTGCAATTTTTAATATTTACCTGTCGACATTTTATTTTTATTATTTGTTTCTTCTACTTTTTTTTTTTGGTCTGGCAGATTTAAACAAGTGCAACAAAATATTTAACAAAGGTAAAATATTTCTTACACTTCTTATCATATTTAATAACAACTCCTCAAATTACATCTATATGAGGTAAAAGCAGATTTTTTTTTTTGTTTTGTTTTCCAATTCTTTTTACTTTTATCAAAAAAATATCAAATTCTAATCGTATTTAAGAAAAGAAAAAAACCAAAGAGATACAAGTACAATGTTTGTCAAAATTATTTCAATTTCAATCTAGACTTTATGGAATTTCTGTCGCTCAGCTGTCGGCAAATTGTCTAAAAAAAAAAAAAATTTAAATTCTCATTATATAATCATAAAAGTGATAGTTTGCAGACGAAACAGAAAAAATAACAGAACAGAAAAACGAATTAAAAAATAAAACAATCGTAACATTATTCAAATAGTAAATGAATTACATCAGAGGAAAGGAAAAACCACCGAATGCTATTTGAGGAAAACTAATTAAAAAACGTGACTAAAAACAAAAAGATCTTGTGAAAAGTTTCTGTCAAAACTTGACCTGAAACCTACAAACCAAAATATCTAAATTTAGTAACGATACCACGACACGAATTCAAGGATTCAAATGAAAATCTCCAATCCAAGTTAACAAATATACCATTGAGGCACATTCCTTTGCACAATTTAACAATTAAAGCATCATACCAAAAGCTGTACAGACATCAGTCAAAAGCTCTTACAAAAGCTGTAGAAATATTCAGAACAACAAATTCAGACCAATCAGATTCTCTCGAATAATAGGCACAAATTTAAACGAATTTAAATGATATCGTATTTTATTTATTTTTAACTGAAAAATGAAACCAAAAAAAAATTCTAGTACCGTGATTATGAACATGCACTCCTTGAATATGTTCACAATTTGTTAAAATATTCTGATTTATTATTTTATGGATTTGATCAGCTTGTAAGATTTACAGTTATTGCCGCACTATTAACACATTACTCATTTTATATAATTGATAAGTATGTGTTCTTTGATTAAGGTTGCATAGGTTTTTTAGTGCTTTATTTTGTAAGACTTGAATTTTGTTTAAATTTTGATTCGAACTTCTACCCCTTGTCAAAAGACCATATAACAGGTTACTGTGAACGATACTATAATAAATACTCCTTTTAATATTTTCAGTTATTAATCCTGTAATTCTTTTAAATAATCCTGCTGATCTTCTAAATAGCTTTACTAATTCATCTACATGTAGAGGTTCCAATTCATCTCACTATCTATTATCAAACCTAAATATTTGTACAATGATACGATGATACAACGATAGTGTATTAATGAATAAATATATATAATAAATTATAAAAATTAATTATGTTATGAACTTTTTTCTAATTTATGTACTTCTTTTTTTTAAGGTCCCAACCTTAAATTCAAAATTAAATTTAAACTAAACTAATTTTAGATCTAAAAAAATGTCAATAGTTTTAAATAACATTTAAAAAAAAATATTTCCAATTTGTAAATTAATTGAACCAATTGATCACAGTTTAATTAATTACTATTGGATCTGAAATTAATTAAATTGAATCAAAATTCCAAATTAATTAACTTTATTTTAAAAAAAAAATTTTATTATTTGGATTTAAAAAAAAAAAATTTTAAACAAACAATGAAAAAAAAAAACTCACTCATTTTTTTACTCATTTAAAAAGTCAATAACTCAATTCAACTATAACTTAAATTTTAATGATTTTACATTAAAACAAATCAATTTTTTTTTTGTTAATCAAAAGTAAACATATTGAAAAAATTAAAAAAAAATCTGATAACTTGAATAAAAAAAAAAAAATTTTACTTAAAGTGCGGTTTTGAATTTTTGATCTCTTTTGAGATCTTAGCGCCATCAAAATTTATACAAATTATCAGAAAAAAAAAAAAAAACCAGAAAAAAAAATTAAAAAGATTTTATCATCGATAATCCACTTACTTATTTACCTGACTGACTAACTGATTACATTGAACTTATTGAGTTCTTTAATAGTACCGCAATCGCGATCATCAATGGAATTCTAACAATCATCATAAATATGAAATGAGATTTTTTTTTGTTTTTTTTTTTTTAAATACGGACCAAAATTAATTACACATGAAAGAGACGAACTTATATACGTATATTCTTGTATTTTCTTCTAATACATATAAATATATCCGTCTTTTTCTTTTATATTTATATAAATATAATTTCTATAATATTCATTTTGGTTTTTTTTTTTTAATATGTACAATAAAAATGAAATTATATTTAATATTTAGCAATTCATCATCATATTAAAGATGATGATGATTATCATCATTATCATTGTGTTAACCCATCTTTTTTTTTCTCTCTCTTCCTATATTTTTGTTTTTAGGAAAAGCTGGAACAATAACAGTTGGATCATTGGACAAACAAAAAGTTTTGTTAAGTCATTTTTTAAAACAATTTTTATACATATATACATACATATATGTATATAGTAATAAAGGCGACATCATATCAAAAAATTCCTTTAAAATAAAAGAAAAATAAAAATTTAACCAAATTAGAAATTTTCTTAAATAAGATCATCGATTCGGTTATTAAAAATATATGTACATGTATTTGTTTTTATAAAACAAATTTGAGTTTATTTTAAATTCATATGTGCTAAATTGGCCTGTTCTTTTAGTTTGAATTTATGTTAATTATCCATTAAATTGAATTTATGTTAACATTAGATGTTAATGCATATTAATACAAAAGAACGAATATTTCTTTATCGCCTTTAAAGCGAACTGCAAAATTTAACATGATTCGGAAAGATTTTCTGTTAACAGATTCAGAATCTTACCAATCCAGCGAATATTATTTATTTGAAAAACACCTTCGTTTTCACAAAATTTGAACTCAATCGGTTTGAACAATACAGATAATACACGAAAAAACAAAAACATTTAAAGTGCCGAAACGGGCCGCTGCGCTTAAAAATAATTGTTCCTACGAAATTTGGTTATAATCGGGTGTATCGTGTAGGAATACACAAATAACAAACAAACATACTTTCTGCTTTGTATAACAATTAAAATAAATTTGAAAAGTTGTTATAAATTAATTCAATTTTACTACCAATACAATTTAGTTTTCTTAATTAAAAATTAATTCCCTCCTTAATAAAAAGTTTTACATTTATATAAAAACGATTTTAAAACTTACATAACAAATAATTACCTGAACTTATGCAATTCATATTATATTTAATTTTAAATTGTACTAAAATTCAAAAGAAGAAGTACTAATTTTATATAATATCTATGTATACATATAGGCGCTTGCTATTCAAGTAATTGTACTAAATTTTTTCTAAAACGAATGGTTCTTGTAATAAAATAAAATTAGTACAATATATGTATTAAAAGTTTTAGATGACATCTATCTTTCAAATTTGTAAATGAAATACATTTTTTTTATTATTAAAATAAGAGAAGTACTAAAAAAATATTATGTAAATTAGAGAAAGTTGTTAGTTGCTTTTTTTTTTTTTTTTATTAATATTTAAGTAGCCAATTTTTTTTTTTTTTGCTTTTAAAAAAAAATATACAAAATTTCAATATCAAGCTAAAACCAAAGATATTTGAAGAACAATTTTTATTTGTTTAAAATTGTTTTTGAGAAATTTTGAAAACTTTCTGGATTAATTTCGTATTTTTTTAGCTTTCTCAAACACGATTTTAAACTCATATTTACGTTTTTCGATCAATAAACTTGTTTCAGTTTTTTCTTCTTTTTTAAATTTTAACTAAAGACAAAGGAAATCTGGCTTTAGTAGTGTTAATTAAAATATTAGCTTTTCTTTATTTTTTTTTACAATTTCACAATTTACTAAATTTAAAAAAAAAAATTTTTATAAAAAAGTTATCATTGGTAGTTCCTTAGAAATTTCGAACGTTGATTATTTTATTTTTGACTATTTTGCCATTTGAATGTTTTAAAACAAAAATAGCACAGTTGTAAATTATTAATTGTAAAATAATGATTACTGATTACACCTCCATGCTAAAATAACAATTCCGAACCGAATAAGCAAAGATAATCCAAAACTGCTCCATTCTCCTTTGAATTTAAATTTATTGCCATAGAATTTGAATGAAAATAACGTATTAACATTATTTTCTTTTGTTATGTTTTTTAAAATCACTTTAAATTATATATTTTTTTCTTTAATTTAATTAAAACTGATTAAGTTAAACAGTTTTTGATTGCCTTTAGTAAATGTTTTATTTCAAAACGAAAACCATAATACTTACTATATTTTTCAAAAAGAAAACCATAATACTTACTGAGTTCAATAGTTGAGAAATCGATATCGTTGAAAGAATACTGTACTGAAATAATACTGTAAGAAAATTGAACAAATATCAACTTATTCACTTTTTTTGCGGTTTGATGTTAAAACCTCGACAATACAACCCGCTTTAATTTCATCTATTACTCAGTACTATGATGATACCTTTCACAATTTTAAAATAACCCATTTTCTTCAAAGGCGAAGGACTAACAAACACTAACAAATCATCAATTTTTTGTTCATGTTATTTTACTTAATGTTGATTTCTTAATACCGTTTTAGTCCTCTGTCTGTCAATAAATTGATTATTTCGTAATTACTATATTTAATTTCTTCCCTCCTTTTACACTTCTTTTCCTATTACTTTCATATCTGATGTCATACTCAGATAAAATAACCTATATTAATAGATATGTTCGAATATATGTTCAAAAATAATACATACGCCTTACGGTGCATAAAATTTTCATTAATTTCTATAATTCGATAACAAAAATGCTTTTTTTCATATAAATATTTTATTTAATTTCTTCTTATTATTCACAAATTCATTAAAACTAGTATTGCGTGTACATATTTGATATGTACAAAAAAAAAATTCAAAATATGAACCAAAAGTAATTGACTCTCTAAAAACATTCTACCGAATTTTAAAATAAAAAATTTATTGCTTGTGTACTAAATTCTTTTGAAGCTTAAAAATTTAGCAAACAATCTAGCCCAGTATTTTAATTAAATTTTTAAAGAATTTTACCGCTCACAAGTCACACAGATGAAGAATTATCGCACATTTCATAAAACATTTGTAAACCTTAAAACCTATTAATCTACAGGTACACCATAATGCTAAATGACATAGGGTCGTTTACTATTTGTATTGGTTGAAGCACAAATTAATCTTCGCATTATCTTTCACAATATATTAATCCTTAGGTTATTTATTTTTCATAGTTTCGATCTATAAGCTTATTATCTATATATAAGTTTTACGAACAACACAAAATTTCTACAATCATTTCTATTTCCAGGTCTCAAATAATCAACATGATCTGAATAAATAGTCTCAAATAGTCAACATGATCTGATAAGATTGATTTTGATTTTCTTATTGTGATACATATAAATATTTTTCATATTGAATCATCCCAAAACAAATTCTGGTTATACTCTATTCTAGCACACTCCTATATTTAAAATAGTTTTATGCATCGACCACATTCGACCAAGATCCTTTCAATTTTCTTACCTATTTATAAATAAATAAATAGCTTCACATAAAAATACAAGATTAACATAACAACCAAACTGTCCAAAATGAAATTAAAAAAAAAAAAAAATTCACTAAATATTTCACTATATTACTAATAATAATTTTATATTATTGTATTATATTTATTTGAATACGATATGGATGGGAGCTTAAAACAGAGGGAAACTTGGCGGCATTGTGTTATTTATAATCCATTGATAAATATTTTTATTTATTGAACCATTTCTTATATGATGATTCAATAAATATTCCTATTTTTTGTTTTATATACTTAAAGAGATCAGCTTATTATAGCCCTATTGGAATACTTGGATAAAAGATAAAATTTTTAAATTTATTATAAGATTTTATAATTAAAAAATAAAAACATTTTTTTTTTTTCTTTTAAATTTAAACAATAATATTTTCATTTTTTTTTTGTTTTATGTCCAAAATAACTAATGTTAATACAATATTTATACTATTGTGTTTTTATTAATTTTTTTTTTCATAGTTTTTATTGATTTTTTTTTTTTAATTTTTATACATTTTTTATTTTTTTGCTTTTTTTTTTATAATTTTTTAATAATGTTTTTACCTAAACTAAATCCTATCGTGTATGTGTGTTTTTTTTCTCTATATGTTGAATTTTAAATTACTCTTTTTTGTGTTTTTTTTTTTTCGATTTTTTTAATTTACTTTTTTTTTTTTTTTAAATTTTTATTTAATTTTTTTTTTTTTTTATTTATTTATTTTTAATTATAAACGAGAATTAAAAGTTAATTAAAAATTACATAAAAATTTTTATATAAGTAAGAATTTATTTTATAAATTACACATTCGAAAGAATAATTTTTTGAATTTTTTTTTATTATGTTGTTTTGTTTTTTTTTTTTTAATTACATTCTTTAGTTTTTGTTTTAATTTTGTTTTAATCTATATATTATTTATTTATTATAAGGGAGGGGGGGGGTATAGAAAATTAAAATTAAAATATGTCCTACAATTTTCTCTCTTTAAGATATCATTTTTGAAAATACACATTTTTTTTTTTTTTTTTTGCTTATTTTAATTTAGTTTTGTAGTTAAATTTTTGTTTTGTGGTGAAATTAAAATAAATTTCGTTTCATCGAATTTTTTTTAATAATAATTTTCTCCATAATTATTTTATTAATATTTATTTATTTTTTCTATTTAATTTCTTAACTTACTTATTTTCTAAATTAATATTAAATTTTATTTTTTTTTTTTTATTTTCTTTTTTCTTTTTGCTTTATATATATATATACATACATATATATAAAGTTATGGTTTTATCAATCTTTTTATCTTGGAAATATGATAACAAATGAAAAAATATATGTATATAAGACGTTTTATATGTATATACTTCTTTACATATTAAAAAAAAAAAAGTATTTTATTTTTTATTAATTATTTATACATACATATTCGTTTTTTTTTTTAAGTTATTTATTATCTTTGTTTATATTATAATTAATTAATTATTTAGTTTTTTTTTTTTTTTTTGAATTAATAATGAATAATAAAAAATAATTGAATTTTATTGGTTTTAATAATGTCTTATTATTAAAAATAAAAATAAAAATGAAAAAAAAAAAAAACAAAAGAACTTAAAATTTTAAAAATAAATTAAAAATTAAAAAAAAAAAATTGAAAATAATTTTTGAAATATTTTTATATTATTTATATCCATTGTATGTTTAACATTTATTTTAAATTTATGTATATTAGTATATAAAAAAATTTAATTTATTAATGTTATCATCAATTTGTTAATTATTAATTATTATCAATTAACAAAACTAGGCGACTTTGATTTTATATTTATATAATTTATACACATATATATGCAAACTGTATTTAAGATGATTCTTTTATTTAAATAATAAACATTACATAATATTTAATTTTTTATACATTTTTAAGATGGCAGGGCAGCAATGTATTATATATATATATATTTTTTTTTTCGAGCAACAACAATTTTCATTATTAAATTTTATGTATTGATTATTATTTAACATTATTTATGAATGCATATGCATGTATATATATATATATATACATACTCCTACTATGAGCATGTATATATATGTATTAATGTATGTACATATATTTATATTTTAAGCAACTTCGGATTTTATATAATACATAAATATTCACACTGAAAGTTTTTTTTATTTATTTATTATATTTTTATTTATATTATTTTAATATAAATTATTTATTTTTTAATTTTTTTTTTTTTTTTTTTGTTTTATTAAATCATTTATATATAAATTGTTATTATCACTTTTTATAATAATCATCATAATCATAATCATCATCATCATTATCGTTATCATCCACACGAATCATCATATACAACTAATAACTAATAAAAACTACAGAAAAAATTTTGTATCTATAAATCATGTCCTAAAATTAAAAACGATGTTATAACGATGATTGTAGCCGGGTTTTAATTATTTACATTTTTGAGTGAGTATTTAGAATTATAAAAAAAAAAAAAAAAAAAAAAAAGAACGCGTAATTCAAAGTGCATTTAATTAAATCAGTAAATTTTATTTTTGGTATATTTGAAAAACACTTTTATTTATAAAAAAAAAAAAACAAAAGAAAAAATGTTTCATTTCATGCTTAATTATTTTTTTTTTTTTATTAAAATGAAATTGAAACCCTCCCCGTTTTTATTGTTTTTGTTATTTTTAACAATTTCAAAAAAAATTTTACCGATTTTTTTTTGTAATATTTAAAAAAAAAAAAAAAAAAAAAAACATTGTTTTCAAAATTAGACATAACTATAAGAAAAAGATAATAGAAAAAGATATAATGATAGTAATAGTATATAAGTTATAAAAATTTGAAACAAAGAAGTTAAAATGATATATATTATATTGTATTCTATTTATTAAATATTTAATAAATTGATTTTAATTATTAAAAATTAATATTTAAGAGTGTAAAAAATTAAAAAAAGAAAAATTTTTCTTTACCATTATAATATTATTTATCGATTTATCTTGTATGTATATTTATATATATATATTTTTTTTTTTGAATGTATTCATTTTTGTTTCCTTTTTTATTTATATTAATATTTAGCATTTTAATAAAAAAAATCCATTTTTTTTTAAACATATAATATATATATATTACAATCCAACTAAAAAAGTAAAAACAAAATTATTAATCTAAAAAAAAATAGTTTAAATTGTATATAAAAAAAAAAAGGTATAACACATTTTATGTATTTTTATTTTTTTGATAATATATAAATAAAGAAAATTAAATATTTTAATTATTAAATTTTTAATAAGGAATACGTGTAAAATAAAAGAATCAATCTAACAGCCTATAATAACCATTTTTATTTTTTTTTTTTAATTACTTTTTTTTTCTTTTTACTTTTTTTTTTTTTTATTTTGTATGGATTTTGTGTACAATTTATCACTTTACTATGCATGTAAATGAATGGATTAAAACTTAATTTAGATTTTGAAAATTTTTATTTGCTAATAATAAAAAAAAAATAAAATAGTTAATTTTGATTATTTTTTTTTTTTATATTTTTTACTTAATATTTTGTTCTTAAAAATTTGCTATCATTATTTTACACTTTTACTGCCATATGTCAGTCATTCTCGTTTTCCTCCCCCCGTTTTTTTTTTTAAGACGAAAAATCAAACAACAAATATACTTTTAAACATAATTTATAAAGAAATGATTTGTAGCAACATTTTCGATTACAGGCGATTATTTTTACATTAAATTATTTTGATTTAATTTTAATTTGAAAAATATTCAAATATTATATGTATTTATAAACGAGATTTATTATTTCAGTTTCTTTGGCTTTAATTTTAATTGAAAATAAAAATTTTTAATATTATATATTATTATAATAATGATATTCAAAATATAATTTTAAAAATTTGTTTAAAATCTTAGCAGTACCCCATAATAAAAAAAAAAATAAAACAAAATTTCCATTTTTTTTTAATTAAATAATTATTACTAAAAAATGTAAATAAGGATTTTGGCATATTTAATTGAAATTGATATTAAAAAATTTAGTTTTTATCATGCAATAAAATATGCTTCAATAATTTTTCCTTTCATTAATTTAAATTTTGCAATAAGTTGTACACAAATTCCAAAATTAAGTAATAAAAAAAAAATAACTAAACATAATTATATGTTCTTATAAAAAACAATCCTTTAATTGTAAAATTTCTAAATTTATTATTACCATAAATCATTATATGAATAGAGCATTTTTTTTTTTTCTTTTGTTTCAAATTTTTAACAAATAATAATATGTACTCGTTTATGAATGTGTTTAGTGTAACTTAAATTATTCAACAAAATATTTTCAAAATAATAGGAAATGCAATTTTGACTCACAAATTGTATCAGCTGGCATTTATAAAAAATGCTGATTATCTAATATCCAATTTACAAAAATAACATTATGAAAATTAAATAATTTTTTTAATATACAAAAAGTCTTTAATGTTCATGAAAATTTAATCCTTCGATTTTTTATTTTAAAAGTACATATCTTTTTATGTAATAAATTTGAAAAAAAATAAAAACCATACAAAGCCATTAGTTGTAAAAAAAAATATTTTTTTTTTGTTAAAACTTAATGTGAAAATAAAAAATTTGATTTATTTAAATAAAAATAGCCATATTTTATACACAAGTTATTTTTTAATGTAAAATAAAAAAAAAAGTAAAAAAATAAATAAATAAATTGCATTTTCTAAATTCTACAAATAAAACCGATACATCGTTATCCTTTTCACAGTGCTAATTGTTTTTTTTTTTTTTTTTTTTTTTTTTTCGTAATTAAAGTTTTTATGCTAAAAAAAATATTTTCTATTTAATTTCTAAATTAATTGTTTTTTTACATATACATATAATATATATAATCGATTAGTGATATATATATATTTATTTTTATTTATTTTATTTTTTCAAAATTACGACATTTTTCTTTTAATTAAATTTTATCCTTTTCTCTATATAAATTCAATTAAATTTATTTTCTAATTTTTTTTTATCCTTATTTTTACTTTTTACGAACAATTTCTTTTTCTTCAATTTTTTTTTAGAAAAGCTACGAAAATATACGATGACGCCGACGGTTTTCCGTATATTTTACATATGTATATATAAAGAAAACGAATAAAAGTTTTAAAGTGTAATTGCAGCGAAAATATAGAAGGTATGTTTTACTTATAAAAATAAAAAACAATAACTACAATTTAAAAAATACTTTTTTTTGTTACATTTTATACATGTATTTAATTTTATTTGCAAAATATATTTGCAAATATGCAATATATATATGCTTATTTTATTTTTTTTTTAATTAAAATTCATAAATTTTATAATTTATATCATCATATTTAATATTTATTTTTATCATTTGATTTTTTTTTAATTGTAATTTTATTTTGGTTTTTTTTTTGTTTATTTTTTTTATTAAATCTTTAAATTCTACATATCTAAAACAAAGTATTTGTCATAATTAGATTAATTTCTTTTTTTTTTTTTTTAATATTTACAAAGACTAATTCCTATTATACTATAATTAAAAAAATTACCTAAATTAACTCTAATTTTAATGATTTTTATTCTTTTTTTACATAGGCGATTCCTTTTTTAATTAATATTTATAATTTAATTTTTATATATGGTGATTTATATATATATATATATATATATATATATATATATATATATACATTTCCAAATGTATATATATATACATATATAATATATGATGTAAAAATACAAGTGTATGTATTATAAAAAAGAATAAGAATAGTAATTTCTTAAATTTAAAGCTTAAATAATTTTTTTTTTGTTGCTTTTAAATATCTTTGCTATAACTTCTTGATTTCTGATAAATAAAAAATGTTTATTATCTCTTTTTTCATTTACTAGTTTTGAGTTGTAAGTGAACAACTGAATTTTTTAAATTAAAAAAAAAGGTTTGTTTTCTTTTTTACTATCAAAAATCTGTATTCTTTTAAATTCTAATTATTAATTAATTAATTATTTATTTATTTATTTAGTAACTAGTTATACTAAAGTTGTTCCACAAATTTTGTCAATTGATCTTGTGCAGTTAATGTACCATCACCAGACGAGCCACCAACACCACCAGGTCCTCCATCATTAGGACCTCCTCCACCACCGGAACCACCTGGACCGATTGGTGATTGATGTGGATGCATATGATTGTGCATATCACCGGCACCACCCACATTTTGAGGTGCTGGTGAATGTGATGGCAAATGATGTGGAGATGGTTGCGCTCTTGGCGATGCTGATGGTTGAGCTCGTGGCGAAGGTGCAGATCTTGGTGATGGAGTTGGTTGCGGACTACGTATTGGAGGTGGTGATTGCATTAATTGCTGTTGCATAGTATGAGGTGGTCCCATTACATTTTGTTGACCAGGTTGACCAGGTCCACCAGGACCAATTCCAACATTACCTCCTAAACCAGCTGCACCTAAAGGAACACCACCGGGTTGCATTAATTGACCTCCAGGTCCTGCCATACCACCTCCACCAACAACACCACCTGGTACACCTTGTACACCTATAGTTTGTGACGGTTTGAGACCTTGTTGCATTGCATATTGATCAGCTGGATTAAAACTACCACTTCCAGCATTAGCACTACCTTGGAATTGTCCAGGACCTAAGCCGCCTGGTCCACCTGGACCCATTTGACCCATTTGGGGCGCCCGTGGTCTTTGAGGATATGGTGGAGCTGGATAATTTTGTGAGATTTGCATATGTCTAAGCATTTGTTGTTGTTGTTGTTTGTACCAAGCTGTATTTTGTACGGGCTAAATAATATAAAAATAAAATTTTTAAAAAAATCAATATTTTATTGTAAACTATTTTAATCCTTACTGGTCCTTGTTGCATTCCTCCACCACCTTGCATCATTCCAGGATTTTGCATTGGCATTCTATTGTGAGGAACTTGATTGGGATTCATAACTACTTGATTAGGATGCTGTGGTTGTTGTTGTTGTTGATTCATCATTTGTTGTAAATTCGCTCCTTGTGGTCCCATTCCTCCAGGTCCACCTCCAATTGGTCCAACAGGACCACTTGTACCTTGTGGATTTCCCTGTGGAACACCTGTACCACTTCCCCCAGCACCAGTATTTCCAGCTTGATTTTGACTTTGTTGACGTGTTTTTATTATTGCAGCCATTATTTGAGGATTCGATTTTAACATTTGCAATATTTGATTGTGTCCTTCACTCGATGGATTATTTTTTATTTTTTGCATTATTTGAGACAATTGTTGATGATTTAAAGATAAATTTGGCTGTTGCCCACCACTACTTCCCCCCATACCAGGTTGACCTGGCTGAACACCCTGTGGTCGCATTGTCAATTGATTTATTTGGCCTGAGTTACCTGGGTTGACCATTTGCATCATATTCTATAATGAGGGAAAAATATTGTTATTATTAAGAACATATTTAAAAACATTTTTATATACCTGATTTTGCATTCCACCTTGTTGCATTATTTGTTGGTTTGGAGGTCTCAAGCCTGGTTGATTTGCATTATTTGGATATCTATTACCCCATTGCTCCATAGGTATTAAATTATTACCAGTTGCTGTTGGACCTGAAGGCCCCATTTGTACACCGTGCTGTTGTCCAGGTTGATTTGGAACTACTCCAACCCCAAATTGTCTCTGCATATTTGGTGGTGCCATTTGTGGACCTGTTGGAACTACTTTTCCAAATCCGCCATTAGAAGGTACTTGCTGTCGAGCTGCTTCTTCTTGAACCTTATATTTAAACAATTTTTATTTTTTTTGTATTTTAGAATATAAATTAGATCATACCTGTTTTACAACTTGCAAAACATTGGGCGATGGTGTTTGCATTCCAGGTTTCATTCCCATGCTAGCATGATGCGGGCTAGTCATACCACTCATCGGATTAACAGGCGAAGAAACTGTTTGTGGACTCATTCCTCCTGATCCAGGTGCTCCAACAACAGGAGTTCCCTGCATGGTAGGTACACCGCCTGATGGTAAAACTGTTGGATTCGTTGGGGCAATAGTTCTTGTATTCATAACAGCCATACGACGTCGTAATAATTGAGCTTGTTGAAGTCTATTAGATTTAGTAAAAATTCCATATTAAATAATTTTACTAAAATTAAATTATATTAATAAATTACCGTTGTTGTAACTGTTGTTGTTTAAGTTTATGTTTTATATTCGGGCAGAATGGAACCAAGCATTTTGCTTCTTGGCAATGTTTAGCGTGATAACAACATAACGCAATAAGTTGTTTGCAAATCGGACAACCGCCATTTGTTTTTCTTTTGCAATTTTTTGTATGTTGTACAACCCGTTTCATCTTTTGACAAGATGGCAAACGGCAATTTGCATCCCGACATTGACAAGCATGAACCAAAGATTGTATACAACGTTGTATTGATTGTTTACGAGCTTCTTGTGGATTAGCCTGTTTGCTTGCATCACCTCCAGGTGATGTTCCATCATCCAAATCAAGTCCAAGTTTTTCCATTTTATGTGGATGACCAACTTTTTCTTTACATTGCATACATAAGTCAAAATCCTATCAAAATAAAGGAATTGTATAAAACATTATTATATTTAAAGTTTTTTTTTTTTAAGTTTAAAAATTTTTAAGATAAGTAAATCTTAAAAAAAAAACTTACATCACAAACAGTACAATGGTAACGTGTTTCAACAGGAGTTTTACAATTATTACAAGTATAAACGAATTTATCTTGTCCTTGATTATGCAATTCATATAACATATTCAATGTGCTGAATTGAGCTCGTCGTAATGATGAAAATTCGAAATGTTTATCACGGGCCATTGTTAAAAATGCATCACGTCCGTCCATCAAATCACAGTTCATCAATGGATCAGGATCTTGAATTGGCTATATTCAAAAATGATATTATTAATATATTAGAAAAACATATATAATTAAATAAAAATAAAAAACTAACCGCTAAGCTAGCAGCTGATTGTACTGAATGTAAACGAATAACAAAGAAAACTTCTTTATGTTTTTCCATAGTTGCAAAAATTTTAGCACTTAAATCATTCCCATTTTGTTGTTCGTTTGATTTCTTATTATTTTTTCTTTGATTTGCTTTTGACTTATTCGATTTTTTAGCCTTCTTTTGGGAACCTTTCTTCTTGCCATCACCACTTGCTTCAGCGTCTTCATTGATTGAAAACATCTTTAAGAAAATAAAAGAATAAAAATTTAATATGGTTTTTTATCATATTGAGAAAATACAAAAATAACATTTAAAAAATTAATAAAGACTATTTTACAAAAATTTATTAAGAAAGTAAAAAAAGATTTCATACACTTACAGCAGCATTTGCTGCAGCTTCTGCTGCTTCTGCCTGTTTACGCTTCTCCTCTTCTTCTTGATCTAATTCTTTAATACTTTCTTCTAACACATTTGGCCAAAAATCTCCCTCAAAATATGGTAATTCAGCTGCTGAACTTAGTTTATCCTCCATTGCTTGTTTTAATATATCTTTATAATCTTGTATTGTACGTTCAATCATACCTTTATCTAGCATCTTTTTATACCATTCTTGAAGACGCTTTGGTTTTGGAATTTTTTGATCAGGTGGATGGCAATGAAATATGTAATCATCACCTTCAGATGGTGGACACGCCCATATATGTGCCATTGTAAAACCTAATTGCTTAACATAATCCATATAACCTAATAAAATTTCATGATACACTGCTGTTCGGTATTGCCTTGGTCTAAAGAAATGAACTGAATCTAAATAAGCAATATAGACACGACGAGTATTCGGTGCTGGGCATTCAGAACCATATTCTTGTACATGCATACCAAAAAAGCATACATCAATACCATCAACTTCTTCGAAAGCAAATAATGCCTTCGCTCTATATGGAAATTCACCACATAATTCACTGCTTTCAACAAAACGACGACGCATGCCAGGTTTAACTTCAACAACTTTATCAGAGCTTGATACAACACGAATGTGAACTTCACCAGCACCAGCTTCTTTCTTTTTTAAGAAATTATTAACACGTGTTTCAATATAAATACCTAATTTTGTTGTCGGCAGTCGTTTTGCTGAGAATTTATTTTCTTTACGTTTCATTCCTTTCTTTTTCATACAATTATTACATGTAAATCCACCTGACCAAATACTTTCTAGATAAAGAACACAAATTTGATGTTGTTTTCTGCCACATTCTTGACAATCAACGAACGGTTCCAATTCAAGGTGATCATTTTTCATTTCTTTAAATTGGTCCTTTTTTATTTGACTATAAACCGAATTAAAATAAATATTAAATATTTTTTAGTCATTAAATTTCATAATTTAAAACTTTAAAATGTACTCTAAAAAATATTTTCTATTCAAAATAAAGTATTCGTGTTATCACGCTTTAGTAAAACTGATTTAAAAAATGAAATAAATAATTATCAGAAAATAATTAAATTTACAGAATATCAAATTAAAGAACCTATTTTTATGTTTCTTTCATATCACACAAGACAAATGTGTTACAATATTAAAAAAATTCATTCGTAAGAATTTCGCTTTTGTTTTTATCAATACATAATGTTTTTATATAGCATAAACTCCCAAAAACGAAATTGTGATACAATTCAGATTTAAATTAAGCCATCTGACAAAGCAATTAAAAAACATTAACGTTGATTAATTCAAACAATTGCAATTTATATAATATTAATTTAATTCATCAGATCATCTTTTGGTTAATCTGTTTTAGAGAGAATAAGACAGCAAAGTAATAACTTAACACATCTTCACTGCACAGTTCGACGAAATTCAGTACTTCAAGCATTAGTTAATATTCTTTTAAAAATAAAGATGTTTACAAAGGAGAATAATATTTCTTAAAGTTAATTTTTTAAAGTTTTAAATATATTTCCATAATCACTATTTACTATTTAGTAATACAACAAAATATGATACAAAATACTTACGTTTGGGATTGCATCGGGTCATCTCCTAATGTTACTGTATCACCAGGTATGTCATTGAAGCATTTTTGGCAGAATGTATATCTATCGGAAACAACACCATATGCCTTTAGACTACATATATATATATATTTTTTTATATATTTTGTTGATTTGTAAAATGAGATCAGGATTTGATTTTTTTTTTAATGTAAATGTTTTAAATCCAAGCGAGAAAGTGTATGTAATATAATGTGCAGGAGACAAGCATTTTTATTATTATTTATTATATATTAATGAATTTTTTGCGAAATAAAACAGGTAAATGAAAAAATAAAAATTAAGTATTAGTGCATAATTTATTTACTTTTGATTTTATTATTTTATATTTTGTGTACAAATCTACAAATTAAAATTAAATACATCCACCTGTTATAATATTAATGATAGGAAATTAAATGAAAATAAATAAAAATAATAATAACTAAAATCATTGATTATACTCTTTTATAAAAATGTATGTGGTGCATAACAGTTATTAAACTAAGCTTTTTTGAATATCTGCTAGAAATGAAAAACATACATACTTATATGTATATATTGTATATGTATAGTTTTATATGCACCGTTTGATAAAAATATAACAGGATTTCGAATCTTAAGATCACGTAGATTTTGAATGGAATCGAATTTATGGAATTTGTTTAAAATTTATTTTAAAAAAACATGTAAATCTTACATACTCTATTTGTTTTGATTCTTAAAATTTTTTTTAAAAGCTTGTTTAACAATTACAATTAAAATAATTTCACTTATAAATTAGAACATAAATTTGAATTTAAATAGGGAAATGAAATTAATATTATCATAGTTATAGTGAATGATAATAACAAAAATTTAAATAAAAAAAAAAACAAATCACATAAATCATCTTAAACTTCTTATACATATGTACATTTTTAAATTTTTTTTTTCAATATATACAGTAATAATACCAAATACCAAAAAATAAAACAAAAAATACACAACCAATTTAAATTATAAATAAAATCAAAAACTTTATTTTAAGAAAAATAAAATAAAAAATGTAATCAACAAAATAATATTATAAAAAAACATGTATATGAAAAAATAATATATGCTTACCTATTTTGATAACTATAATATTTAGCATCACGAGAAATAGTACATAATTGTTTACCATAACAGCATAAAACTTGAGGATTAAATGTGTATTTTCGACCACAACAATAACCCAAAGCTTGCATAACTGGATCGATTTCTTGTTCGAATATTTCCGAAAGCTAAAAATAAGATTAATTTTTTTTAATTAATATTATTTCAAAATTTTTTTATTGTTTTTTTTTTTGGTAACTTTACATACCTTAGTGCAATATCGATAAACTCTTGACGTTTTTCTATTATATAACCAAGCGTTATCGAACATTAACCAAACATCATCAACATATTCCCATGGATCAGCGTACTTTCCACTAATTAAATTATCTTTAATAGTACCTAAATCCATCGGCTTCTTTACAATATCGAAATAATCTGGAATACCTAATGCCTGTGGATTAACTGGAGTTCTAAATGGCATAGATTCTGGATCTTGCCTAATTAATTTTTCTAATGTTGGCATTAATGCTTGTCTTAATTCTTCTGGATTAAATACTATATTAAAAAATAAAACAAAAGCTAGTTAGTGAATGAATTTTTAGTTTATAATAATATTGTTGATATATTGCAAACTAATAAATTGTTTCAGAAACATCTTTCTGCTTTTACAGAAATTAAAAGTATTAATTATTTTTGATTAAAAATTTTATCAAAAATATTACAAAAATTTTCTGCAAAATTTAATTATTGGCTAAAAATTAAATGAATTTACAGTTTACACATTTGTTAAAACACTTTTCGAATATTTTGTTTTCAGACGTTAGTTTAAATTTTTAAAAGATTGATGTACTGATCAAAAGAAAAATTATATCTATGTTCTCGTTAAAAATTATACTTGACCGTTAAAGACAGAAACAATCAAAAATAGAAAGAATTATTTTAAACATAACATTTCAAAGTTAAAAAAAACTTACCACATTTCTTTTTCTTATCTGAGGCATTTGGTTGCAGTGGTTCTGGTACTACAGGTTTAACTTTTTCTTGTGTTGAATTCGGTGACATAGGTTCATCTTTAATTTTAACATCCTTAACATCTTCACTTTTAACAATTGTACCACCACTACCATCAGCATCCATTGGTTCTGTTTTGATTTCATGTTTCATTTCACTGCCATCATTATTTGCATTTTTACCAGCCCCAGCGCCAGACGTATCCATATCATTTTCATCATCCATTTCTTTCTTTATGTCATCTTCATTTTTAATGGAATCTAATTTTCCCTTCTGAGATATGCCGCTCTGAGTATCGGGAGGTGATGGAGGTGTATCATCATTATCGCGTGAAGCAGCTTCTAGTGCGGCCATTTGGGAAGATAAATTCATTGAAGCAGATGTTGGTCTGCTTGATGGAAGAGGCATCGAATTACCACCAGCGCTACTGCTATTGCTATTACCTCCTTTTCCTATACTATTCTGTAAAGTTGGAGTAACTGAAGGTGTAACAGTTGTTGAATTATTTTGTACAGGTGATGTCATTAATGGCGGAGTTGGAGTTGGATGATCATTGCCAACCGGCATATTAACACCCGCCGCGCTAGTTAATGATTGTAACATCGATGGAACACTTGGAGGTCCACTTGGAGTCCCTACTTGTACAGGTCCGTTTGAAGACAACGATGGTGATGGACTTGGAACTGGTACCATACTATTTTGTTGTTGATTACTATTGCCAGCCATAACAGTTGTTGACATACCAACCACCGTACTATTACCACTACCAACAACAGAATTAGCAGACGATACATTACTTAACTGATCTAAAACCGAAGTTGGTGTTGGTGGCATATTCGGATTATTATTACTATTACGTACAAATGCATTTGAATTTGGAGCTGAGTTTTGTGAATTAATCTGGCCGGCAGACGATTGTTGATTACTAAACGGCGATGGAGCTTGTGGTAAATTTTGTAATGTTTGGGCGGAAAGCTGACTAGTTTGTTGCTGCTGTTGTTGTTGTCTCGATTTCAGCATTTCAGTAAATTGATTAATATTCGCCGCTGTATGAACATTTGGACCGTTTGCATTCGGGTTTCCAGGTCCAGAATTAGAGTTGATAAATGGGCTACCTGTTGATGACATGTTTCCAGCACTACCGGGCCCAGTATTTGTTAACAGAGGTCCTTGGTTTTGAAAAGGAGATAAAACTGGATTCTGCATATTTCCACCTAACCCATTAGGACTTGGACCCGATTGTGCAACTAACATATTGGAGTTGTTTGCATTATTTGAATTCTGTTGATTTGGATTAAATTGCATACGAGCAGCTTGCATAGCAGCCATATTTTGGCTGGATAAACTACCTGGTGAATGTGATCTCATTGCGGCTGCTACTTGAGCTTGCGTTTGGCTAACTAATCCACTTGGACTTGGCCCAGGAACTCGCATAACTGCTTGCATACTATTCACATTAGCATTTCCTAATGGACTAACAATTCCGCCAGGAATTAAGTTTCCACTGTTTGGTCGAATTTGATTTACCGTAGCATTTGGGTGTCCTGATGGTAATCCTTGTGCTCCACCAGGCTGTTGTAGACTTTGTTGTTGTTGCTGCTGTTGTTGCTGTTGTTGTTGCTGCTGTTGTTGCTGTTGTTGTTGCTGCTGTTGTTGCAGTAACAATTGTTGTTCTTTTCGTTTTTGACGTTTTTCTTCTAATTCTTTTTGAATTTTATAAATTTTCTCAGCCAATAAATGGTAGTATTCCGATCTACAGTTAGCCATTTCATACATATCTTTTTCAACTTTTTCAGCGTACGAGACTAAATTATGCATACGTTTATCCATCATTGTATTTGGATCAGATGTTGGAAATATGGCTTGAACTAATTTATGCACCAAATGATTACGTAAGTCAGCTGTAACAGAACTGTGCCAATCTTTGGTAACACCAGACGGCATTGTTGATACAGAAGGCATACCAGCTGGTAATTGGGGAGGTGCACCTGGACCACCAGGTGTTTGAGCTAATTTGCTCATTTGTATTTGTAATTGTACTCCTGTAAGGGGTTTTGCTGTTCCATCACCAACTGATGATGGACCACTTGCTGTTGTATTTGCATTATTAAACATTGGAATGTTTTGACCTCCGGGTCCCGTTTGAACAGTAGAATTATTACCAGGTCCACCTGGTACACCTACACCACCTTGTGGATTTGTATTTAATTGATTTTGTTGTTGTTGTTGTTGCTGCTGCTGCAAGGCCGACAAACCACTTTGCTGTTGATTTCCTAAAGAAACTACATGACCACTAACAATATTCTGGCCTGACAATTGTTGCTGCTGCTGCGCAGTTCCACTGGGCATATCAGGAGACATTAAAATATTTCCAGTAAGTTGATTCGGTTGATTTTGTCTATTTTGCAGTAGAACTTGAACTCCGCTTCCAGCCGCATTTGGCATTCTAACATTAGAATTTCCAACTAAGCCAGTTGTCATTTGAGGTTGGCCTTGGTTTGCCATTAGATTAGCATTAGTTACAGTGCCTGGCATATTTCCTAGATTTAAGCAATAAATTAAATAGTTTTTATATTAATTGATAAATATTAATAAATAACATTTTGAGAGTTGAAAAATTAAAGATTATTAAAAAAAAAAACAAATATCAAATCTTACCTTGCATTTGTTCAAAACGGTTTGTAGATTTTTGTTGTTGTTGCTGTTGCTGCACCATTTGCTCTTTCAAATCGATTTGGTTAAATTTTGATTGTTGATTTATTTGTGTTGTGGTCGAGGTTGATGGATTTTGTTGTTGCTGTTGGGGATTTAACCCGATAATTTGCCCTGTTAATTGATTTCCTTGTTGACCCGGGCCGATACCTGCTTGACTTTGCTGTACGCCAGTAGCACCTGGAACACTTTGTTGATTTTGTTGCTGTTGTTGCTGTGGTTGTTGTTGATGATGTTGCTGTTGTTGTTGTTGCTGCTGTTGCTGTTGTTGTTGTTGTTGCTGCTGCTGCTGTTGCACACCTGAAGTACCAGGTTGACGCAATTTATCACCTTGTCGAAATGGCAAACAAATACCACAATCGGGTCGCTGACATGATTTCCAATGCACCAAAATTTGTCGTGATGATATACAATGAGCCACTGAGCAGTCTTTATTTGCTTTACAGTTTGCCATATGAGTTAAAACATCTTTCATTGTTTTACAATGAGGAATTTTGCAGTCTGGTGGGTTATTAGGATTTTCATTTTCCCGTCGTGAACATTTATGTGCGTGAAGTAAAAGCATTAACTGCTGTTGAATTTGTTTCTTTTTATCCGAAGCTGCTTGTTGTTGTATTTGATTTGGTTGACCAGGTTGTCCAGATTGCCCTGCGGGACCACCAGTCTGTTGTTGCATTTGGGTTTGTTGCTGTTGTTGCTGCTGTGAATTTTGCTGTTGTTGCTGCTGTCCTTGTTGTTGACCTAATAACGTCTGCGGACGTTGTTGTTGGACCCCAGTTGGTGTAATTTGCTGTGATGGATTTAAAACTCCCTGTTGATTTACTAAATTGCTCGGATTGTTTGTTGAGTTTCCACCGACAACATTTTGAGCATCATTCCCAACAATTCCTCCTGCTGTAATATTTGATCCAATGGGGCCCCCAGATCGATTTCCCTGTTGTTGTAATTGCTGTTGCTGAGCTGCAGCGGCTGCAGCCGCCGCTGCTTGTTGTTGCATTAAAATATTAGAAGGTACAGCTCTTTGTTGAGCAATTGTTATCATATTTTGCTGCTGTTGCTGTGGTCCACCAAGTGCTGCTGTTACTGATTGATTTACCACATTAACATTACCTTGTTGTTGATTTGGATTTCCAGAATAGGCACTACCATATGGTCCATTTGGACCAGCTCCACCCATAGTAATTTGACCTAGATTTACATTACCAGTTTGGGATTGTGTAAATTGGTTGCTCAAAATTTTAGTTGTGTTTGAAAAATTACCAATATTTGGAATATTTGGATTTTGCATACGTGGTCCTGCACTACCAACAGGACCACCAACAACATTTGTACCACCAGTGCCACCACCTGGCATTAAATGTGGATGATTTGGACCACGCATGATTGCATGCTGTTGTGGCATCATACGATTACCGACAGATACATTCATTATAGGACCATTTTGTATTGTTTGAACACCTGGATGAGATCCACCCAATCCACCACCATGGTGCATTGCATTACCTTGAGGTCCGCTAGCCCCAATTAAATTCCCTTGGACACCACCACCGAGTAAAGTGTTTCCACCACCACTCAATTGTTGTTTTAAATTTGATGTTACCATACCCCCAGTACCTTGCATACCCATTGGACCAAGATTACTATTTGTTAATATTACATTTCCTATTCCACCTTGCGAAGCAATACTGTTCATACCTAAAATATAACGTAAATTCAAACTAATTATATATTGTCGTGAAAAGTATGAAAAAATTAAGATGGATAAATAAGAACTGATCAAATAATTCTTAAAATAATACTTAATAAAATTGAATTACTATTAATTTATTTTCTACCGATCTAATTATTATAATACTAGTCGATAAATGTTACTCTTTGCCTGTTATCTACTACATGTAGGTCAGCTACTATTATTAATGTGTGCGCTCCTTTTACAAACTAAACTACTCTTTTTTCTACTCCCAACTACACCAGCCTTTGAAAAAGACTAGATAGAAGTAAATTCGCTTATGTTAAATTAGCATTCCAATTACCAACTACTCTGTTTTTTTTATTCTTTTCGTGTAAAACGAACGCAAACAATTGTTTATACATATAATACGTATATACATATATAGATGTATTATTTATTTCAATATGACCTGCCTGAGGTGTGAAACTTAGTACTTTAAAGGCTGGCGATTTAAGTGTCAGATATTACAATTATTATTACTATTCTCCGGCAAAAATTAAACGTGAATAAGTAACAAGTAAATAAGTAACAAGAATTAGTTATATTATATAAGTAACAAAAATATATAACTATAATTTTGATATTTAAAAAAAAAGTTACGTATATATTTAAATATTAGTAGGTAAATAGAAATTTTAATATTTTTTATTTCAATTTTTAAATTTAGTTAAAAAGTTAAATTTTCAGTCTTATATTAAAGATCGTAATTGCTTGTTTTCTTATTCGTTAGAAATTTGTAAATATAAAAGAAAAATAAAACAATTATTTACCTTGCATATTTAAATTTTGTGTTCCATTATTTGCAATTGACATTGACATTGAATTAATCATACCACCAACCATATTTGGCATATTTCCTTGCAAACTCGAAGGCGATTGTAAATTTGGACTTTTGCTCCCTAAAGGACCCATATTTAATGCATTACCAACTAAACTTTTATTTCCCTTTAAAAAAGAAAAAACAAATAAAACGTATAAGTATAAATAGTTGACAATAATTATTTAGTATATATATTAAATATATTGTAAAAAAAAAATAATAATTACTTGTTGCATTAAAAACTGTTGCTGTTGCATTCTTAATGCTACATTACTTGGTACTCCCCCTGGACCACCACCTGTTACTTGAGGTCCAACACCTACAGCGCCTGTTGGATCTTCTCCGTTCATTTGCCCAGGACCAGGACCTTGTGCAGGTGGCTTATTCCCAGATAATTGATCAACCCAACCACCTGAATTTCCGGTTGACACTAACTCATCTGGAAGATTATCTTCCAAACCAAATATGTCATAATTGGAAAGAGCATCTGTTTGAAAGAAAAACACAAATTTAAATATAATTTATAAATGTTTCAAATGAAATAAAGACAATGCAATCAATTTTTTTCTTAAATTTTATTCTTTTCAGTTTAAATTTTACAACTTATTTATAACTATTAATTTTTCTAATAAATATTTAAATTTAAATTTTGTTTCAAAAATAAATTAATAAGTGTTAAAATTTTAAAAAATAGTTTTTAGGAATATAAAAACATGTAAATGGGTAAGTATAAAATACATATATTTATTTTTTACATTAAAAACCAATCATTTAAATAAATCGAGTAAAATAGTCAAAGCCGGCTTGAATTGAGCATCCAACACATTAGAATTAATTTTAACAGTGACAAATTTTTAAACATTACTAAGAAGATTTATTTATTTTTCTTTTGGGTCTACCAGACCCATTAGTACGTATAAACTGAACACACCCAAAGAATTTCAATTATTTTAAATTCAATTATTTGAATAGATTGTATCAGCTGTTTAAACAAACGATAACAATAACATAACTTGCAAACATGCTTATTTCGAATAGCTTATTGTAAACTATATCATAATATTTATTGATATTTCACAGGTTAAGCTAGACAAAAATTGATTATTTATTAGTCTATTTCTATTGTAACTTAAATAATCGAGACTTTACTCAGATTTTTTATAATTAATTAAACAGAACTTATACAGAATTTAATTAGATTGAATTCATTTTTATTTCGTTAAAAATAACGCCAGGAAATCATTATAATTTATAAATGCTTACAACTTATAAATTACAATTTAATAAAAATTAAACAAATGAACTGTGAGTTAAAAACGTTAAGTATTAATAACAAAAAGATCTTGTCTGAAAAATCTAGAAAATTATTTCTTATTTTTATGAAAACATGTTTTGCATTAAAGTTTTTTGATTTTTTTAATTAAAATTTGTACTTTTCATTTTTCTGTATGTACATAAAGTATAATGTAACGTATTTAAAAATTTTCCTTCGTACAAATAACTATGAAATGTGTGATGTTTCGTTAATTGATAAAATAAATGCTCCGTCAATTAAAAGTCATAACTAAACTTGTAAATAGAAACAAAATAGAAAGTACCAAAATCCTTTTATATGCAATAAAATGTTAACAAAAAATCTGTGCAACCTTTTATTTTATTTTAAGTGTTCTTTTAGACTGCATTTTATTGTTTTAAATATATAGGTAGGTACTTTAAATAAGATATTAAAAAAAAAAACTTTTTACAAACCTTGTTCAGATGTTTGTCGAAAACTTTCCATTTTGACCCTCTTTTGAGGCGGTTCATCTAGATGATCCGCCATAGTGGTTAAAGTATTTTTAATACGAATTTTTAATGTTTTATTTTTTCAAGTTATATAAAAAAAAGATCTCCTATTTTTTTTTTATTTCTAAGTATTTTTTTTTTTTTATTTTTATTATCTTAGTTATTATGTTCTTTAAGTAATATTGACTTTATTGAAATACAGTTTAATTTTCATTAAAGATAGTTACTTTCATTAATTGTTTCTTTTTTGTATTAAAATAATAGTACGTAGTCTTATAAAATATTACACCAACTTAATTCACTTATTGTAATTTTTATTTTGAACAAAAAGAAATTGTAAAATATTCCAAATTTTATAATTAAATTATTACTTTTTTAAATATTTTTTTTTATAATTTAATTTCACTGAATCTTTTTTCTGAACTTTTGCTTCTTTCGCAATTTACAATATTTCTGTTGACAATAAAATAACATCACTTTTGATTGAATACTATTAATATTAGATGCAATTTTATAATTTTCATTAATATTATCGTTTCGGTATATGGAATTTCTTGTTGTTTTTAATGTAAATATTGATGATTTTTCTCCTGAAGAATTTATTGTTTTTGTTTTATTACTTATTGTTCCAATAGAATGTTGTAATGAATAAGCCCATAAATTATTATTAATAAGATGGTTAAATTTTTGTAACATTTTCTATATTTTTGTTTCTATCAATATATATTTTTTTTTTTTGTAATATTAATAATTATTAGAATTTTTGTTTTTATGTTGAAAAATAATATAATATAATCTTATACAAATTTTGTTTGTTTTCATCATTGTATAGAACATTGTTTTCCTTTATTTGTTTTTTTTTTTTTTTCTGAAGTTAACGTAAAAAGCTAAAACAAAATGAATAAATTGGCACCATTTTTATATATTGGATTATAATAGTTATTAAAAAATTTTTTTAAAACATGAAAAAAAAATTGTACCCAACTTTAAGTACACTTTTTTATAAAAAAATTAACAATAAAATTTAAAAAAATTATTAAATTAATATAAATGTGAACATTTTTGATAATCTGAATAAATAAATAATAATAAAAAAAAACAGTAATAGAAAAAAACTTAGGATTGTTTTTATTTAGAAGTAAAAAAGTTTGTTACAACACAAGGATAATTGATTATATAATTAATCTTATGATGTGATTCTTATAATTTATTACATTTTTTTTTTTAAATTGCAGGAGTCTTCAAATTATGTTTAATTTTTTTTTTTTTTGTTTATTTATTTAACCAAATTCTGATGATGATCGTAGTATTGTTGACTAAATGATGATGACAATAATTTATTAGATGTATATGTATTATATGATGCTGATCTTAATTTTATTAATGCACTTATTAATTTTACAATGCTTTTATCGTCGATTACTTTACTGTCATCGAAATAGCAGTGTTTTGTTGCAGGATATTTTATTAATAGAGTAATATTACATTTATTATACAGATTTTTTATTTTAGACACACTAATACTATTTTTTCTTAATTTTAAAATATTATTATCATTATTATTTTTATTAAAATATAATTTAGTGCAACAATACTTTGATATTAAATTGTCAACATTTTTAATTTTAGTACATTTTCTAATGCATGGTTTATAAGATTTCAAATTAGATGTTTTCTTTATATTTTGCATTTTATAAATAATAAACTAAGATCAAAATATTTATAAACAGTTTTTGTTTTCATTTGGAAAAAAATTGTTTATAAGATGTTTTTTTTTTTAAGATTTAATCAAAATTCTTCAAAGTTTTTATGAAAATATTTTTTTTCTTGATTTAAAGAAAAGTGCCACTTTTTAATAATTTTTTTTATTTCACTTGTTCCTTTTTTTTTTATTTTATTTTTTTGGTTTTCATCTAATATTGTTTAAATTATTCATCTTATATTCACATCTGAATTCACTATTCACTTTAATATATAAATATATGATATATCATTATTTAATGCATAAATATGTATTTATTTACAATCAAAAATATAAACTCCTTTTTTTATAATTTTAAATAATTCATAATTTAAATTTATTTCCTTAATTCAAAATAATTTAAAATAATTCAATTTTAAAACTCCATTTTTCATAATTAAAAATGAGAAATATTATATTTCATATTTTTGCCATTTTTCAAATTTTTGGGCTAGACTTTGAGATATAAATTTCTTTGTATGGCCTTGAATCGCTCTATTATCGAATGAATTCTTTTTTAATAAAGTGCAGAAAAAATATATATTTTTTTTAAAATTATTCTAATATAAAAATTAAAAAACAAGAATAAAAACAGAACGCGCCATAAAATTAATATAATTTTTTTTTTTAATTTTGCAAAAGAATATTTTTTTAAGTATGTAAACTGAAATGTATTTTTTTTTACTGTGAAATTAGATTAATTAAATTTTTTAATCAATAGCAGAAAATTGAATTATTTTGAAAAATTTTAATTCAAATATTTTGAAATAAGCCATTTTTTATATTTATATATGTATGTATTAATTATATATAAAAAGGTAAAAAGCCACAAATGAAAAGCACAAATATATCAAAAGTAAAAGAAAAAAAGAAATAAGGATAGAATCGGCTTCTCCTTGTTCGTCAACTGCTGATTACTACTACTGACTAACTTGACTGCCACAAAGGGACCTACAAAATAATTAGCTACGGCGCCGATTTTTTGACAAATTTTTGTAAATTTTTACCTCAGAAACATATAAAAATCATTTTTTTTAATTAAACTTCACTTATTTTTGTGATATTTTTATTAAATTTAAAAATTTTTTTGTTAAAATAAAGGGAACTTTAAAAAAAAAATTTTTCATAACTTCAAAATTTTTTCTTTCATATTTTTTTATACTTTTCATTTCATTTTATGTTTTTTCTTTTGCTTTTTAAAAAAATTAAACATATATTTATCTCTTTTATACAAACGCTACAATCCAATACAAAATAATAAATTCAGCTCCTTCATCTCTCAAAAATAAAAAAAAATTATTTTATACACAAACTCATCTAAAAACCGAGTATAATTTTACATAGAAACCAGCGCCTCTATTCGACGATTTACTGCAACTTAAAATTTTTATTGAAGTTTTTCTTTTCTTCATATTGAATATGAAATCGAAAATTTCTCATTTTTTTTCTTTTTTCTATTTGAATGAATTTTGAAAAATTTTTAGACGCCAAAAAACTATTTAAAATTATAAAATTTTATTAATTTTAATTTTTTAAATAATAAATTACACAAAAATGCACTAATTACAATTAGTTTTTTTAATTAAAATTTATAAAATTAAACCAGAATCAAGAGAATTAAATTTTCACGTCCGTCGAGATACGAAATTTAGACTCCGATTTTACCAAAATGGCGTACTATTTTTGTATGTGAAGAGGAAAAGATTTTTTTTGTTGTTGTTTTTTATATTTTTTCTTTAATACCGTCGTCGTTGTCGGTGAAGCGAGCGCAGTATATTCATTTCACGTCCGTACCTTACACACTCTTTTTCACTTATGTATGTTTAGATTCATAGAAAAATGCTAAAATAACTGCAAACTGCAAATGTCGCTACTTCGGCTCTTAAATTTTAAAAACGATTTTATACGATGCAGTTACGATGTATACCACGTGATTAAAATGGCGTTGTTTCATTGGTCAAAAATAAGTTTAGTTTTAATTCCGATAGATGGAAGTCTTAAATTTTTATTTTTAATCAAAAAAATTGTACCATATATAGTCAATTTTTAAGATATTTTTAAAAAAATCTTCAATATAAGAATAATAAAATTTATTGAAACGTTTATTGTGAAATTTATAACGTTTTACAATATTTAAATCGAAATATGTACTTTTAATATAATAAATTATTATATTAATAGCTTTCATACTGAGATATTTAAAATCTGAATATATTTTTCTACAGTAATTAGTTCAATTCATCAGTTTTTTGATAATTCTCCAAAATTTGATTTTATCATGTTATTTCATATGCACCTATTTATCTTAATTCTATTCTTGGCTAATTAACTGTTGAATTAAACTTCTTTTCTATATTCAATTTTATAACTTGTCTTAACAATTATCAAAAGAAATTTCGTGTTGACAGTATAAAATTATAATCCGTAAGGCCAATTTGGGGGGAAAACGTCCCTTTTCCCCATCCTTTCACCACCTTCATATTTACAACAGGGTGAAAAGGTGTTTTTTTTTAGAAAAATCATGTCAGAACATTGGTACATTAGAAATGAAACGACGTTTTCTTTGTATTTCTTTTTCATTTTGTTCCGACACGTATGAAATTTTATTTTTCGTACGTATTTTTCTTTTACCATCCCGCTTTCTTCCCTTGCCTAAAAATTTTGGAGTAACGTACGTTTTTCTCTCATATGTAAACAAAGTTCATTTGTTACGATTTTGGTAAGAAATATAAGGCTGAAAAATCCATCAGCTTTGGATTACGAAGGAGGAACATGTGATAAGTGTTAAATCCTTTAATTTTTATATGCACATTTGATTTATGACCTCGTATAATCTCTACTGCAATCAGCAACTGCACTCTTCGTAATTTTGCAGATAATAATATTAAAATTAGTAGAATTTTCACTTCTATTCGTGATTGTAAATTATTGCAACATCGATCTTGATCAATTTCGTGTATGGTGTAAATGCGCTTTTTACAAAGCTTACCAAGTTTCTGATTTGTTTTTGATCTTGGATAATAGGATGGATTTCAAAAGTTTATAATTTATTTTAAATCTAACTCAACCTAAGGTTTTCATTATGATTAATACATATATATAATTTCTGGTTAAAGCGACTCTCTCTGATATCACGAAGCATTTTCTCATTACCTAATGTTTTCAATTCTTTTAGGTGATTACTGGAGGAGGTTGGAATTAATTTCGCTAAAGAAACCACTCATAATTTGTTTTTTAGTTTATTTCCCTGTCACATTTTTGGTTAACAAATTAACTCTATTTTTTTATTATATTCAGAACTATTGTTGTAAAACGGTTTTTAATTTAAGTTTAAAAATAAACAAAAATAATTAAAATAATTAAAATAAAATTGTTAGACATAGTGAAAAAATGTGTACATTAAAATATTAACTTTTTTAAATTTTAAATGAATTATGTATTTTTTGCTAAGGAAGTGAGAAAAAAAAGTCGTAGAAAAACAGTGGTGACTGGCGATCAGCGAATGGTCATTGACCCATTATTGGGCCATTCCATACGAGTAGTGTAAGCTTTAGTTATTTCTTACTTTTACCTTCGTTTCATTTCCTCTTGGCTTTAAACTAACTAAATAAACCAAAATTTTAGAGTTTAAATTTTAGTCCACTAACACAAACAAAACCTTAAATTAAAATTTTTATGAGGCTAAAAAAAATTTTATGTGTAAAATTTTATGTAAAAAAAAGAGGAAAGTAGTCACGAAACGAAAGAGGACACTACTCGTATAGAATAGGACATTACACTGTATTATTTACGACGTCATAAGAACATTTTCGAGAAGGAAACATCAACATATTTCGTGTATTGTGCGTGTATTATATAAAAAATTTCTTTACCTACAAACATTTTTTATATAATTTTCCATTTTTTTTTATAAATAATAAAAATTCTGTCTTTCTCGTTTGCAATTTGCATTCTCATTTGCATTTTGCATCGATAAATACTTGATAAAAAAAACTTTGCACCGTGCAAACTGAAAATGTCAAATTTTTTCATTCGCATTCTTACGTAATTGAAAATCAGTGCAAACTGAAAGTTTGCTCTAGAACTGTCAAATGTTCCCATTTGCACCGTTGCGGAATCCGGCCGCAGCCAATAGTGCAGTTGTTAAGACACCGCCTTTCATACGAAAGGTCTCGAGTTCAAATTCCGGCTGGGTCTAATAGATTAATAAAAACGAATAGATTTTTTTTTTATAATATATAATTAATAGAATATAATTAAATTAAAAATAATTATATATTATATGCTATAAATTATAATTAATATATTGTAATAGCTATATAATAAAATAATAAGGGTATTCACGAGTTGGTGCAAAAGTGCAAATTTGTTTTGCACCTTAGCACATATTTGCCCAACTCATGAACAACACTAGCATGAATTTTTATTGAACTGTCAAATATTGTTGATGTGCTTGTTTTGTTTACATAAAAATTTAATATGCTTACCAAAAATTTCAGATATTTGTATATTGACTTAATAAATAATCAGAAATAATTTTTTTTCCACTTTTTTTAGGCATTTTTTAAATTTTTATCTAATATACCGCTTACAAAAAATATATAAACAAACTTTGCAATGGTCTTGTACAAATATGCAATAGGGTTTAGGCAAAGACTATACATATATATGTATATATGTATAGTCGTTGGTTTAGGTCTTGCATAGTCTTGCAAAATTTTGAACTTTTTTATACATGAAAACAACAACAAATTGTGCACTTTAACTGTCAAAAAATTGAAATATGACATAGTGCAACTTAACTGTGAAATGAACTTTTTCTTTTGGATTTTTTTTTGGAAAAAATTTTTATATTTAAGGTAAGATTACAATACAAAAATTTTATAATACTTGATTTGGTACCATTACTACGGTTCAAAATTTTGCACTTGTGCAAGACCACTTTGCACCAACTCGTGAATACCCTTAATAATAAACCATAATTCTTGTATAAGATAATATCATGACTCAAGTCTTATGCAATATCTACAGCCAAGTAATTAACAGCTAAGTGAAATTAATTATTCCAGAAACTGAAAGTCAAATATGAATAATAAATGACTTAGTGGATGCCCTATGCTCCTTATAGGACTATAGGAATGGTAAGGAAAAAAAACTGCAGTTGATGCAGAAACATATTTAAAAAACTAGAAAATATAACCACAAAAAATTAAAATTTCTTAAAAAAAAGCAAAATTTTGAACCTTTTTAGATTTTGTTGTTGATAACTTACGTTATTATTTATTAAGTGGCAGCACTGTTACTTGATACATTTTATACTTGATTGCAATACTAAATGCATTTTTATTAGTTTGAAAATTAATGTGTATTTTATTCAACACATTTTTATTCAATTTTGAAAATTTCAATAGAAATAAGCATAAAAAAAAAGGTTCGAACCTTAGAAAAACGGAATTGTTATCCTATTATAATAGTATTGGTATTTACAACATTAATGTATCAGTTTATGGTATCAGCTATATAGTCTGTTTCGTGTGTGCAAATTTAAGAATCTATACTAATTTTTACCTTCAAAAAATTTCTCGCAACAAATTCCATTTTGGAGATTTTTTTTCGTGCTATTACAATTCTTTAAAATCAAATTTACATGACATAGTGCAACTTAACTGCGAAATTAACTTTTTCTTTTGGAAAAAATTTTTATATTTAAGGTAAGATTACAATACAAAAATTTTATAATACTTGATTTGGTACCATTATGATTAAAAAAATATTTAAGTAATGCAAAAATTCCAGTAGATGTCATGTCGATAGATTTAATTAAATCACAGTAAAAAATAAAAATGTATGGTAACATTTTACATTAGTGCTTAACTGCTTACTGCTTTACAGTGGGATAAGTTTATTTGGAAAATTGTTAAATGTCATTTTTTATGTTTTAAGCGAATCTAAACGTTTAAATAAAAAAAATTTGATCTTATGTAAATCAATATCTGTTTTAATATAATAATTTTAGAATAGTTTAGTTATATATGGTTATATGTGAATAATGGATACTATTCTAACTACTAACAAATCTGGAACAACGAATGAGCTGATGTTGTCCAATATCGTAATAGAAGGATTAAAGAATATGGGAACGAAACTAAATATTGAATTAAGTAAAAAAATTATAACAAATGCTGTAAAGTTATTATTATTAGCTGATTCAAGAGTTCCGTTTAACCCTGAAATTTACGCTGTTAAACCAGATTGTGCAAAACAAAGTGAATATGCAATTGTTACATTATTATTTTTGATTATAAGACAAGGGTTTGATAAAAATAAAATCAAATCATTATTGCAATTACATGGTATTAATAATATTATAATTGATGACATCTTGAAAGTATGTGAAACAAATTATACTAAATTAGTTGCCAGAAATTTAAAAACTGGTAATACATTATTGCATTATTCCGGTGAATCTGAATGGAAATTAGCTTGTGATATTAAACATTCAACAGAAACTTCAAATATTTTTGATTATCAAATCACGTTAAATGAATCAAATGAACAAACTGGTGATCGCAGACAGATAACACAATTTGTTTGTAATACTGAAGAATTACAATCATTAATTAGCAAACTTAAGAAAATAGAAAATCATTGCAATAGGATATATAAAAATAATATAGGTGATGAAATTTTGGAAACTAAATAAATTTAAAAAAATTTAAGAGGTAACTGATTGCTTTGTTAAAAAAATAGTTTTTTAATTTTATTATTAATTGTAGATTCGACTCAGGCAAAGCAAAGGAATTAAACGTTTAAAATTTCTTAAATTTGGAAAAGTTTTGAATTTATTTTTGGATGTAAACAGAAAAAATAGTTTATATAGCTTAATTTTAAAAATTTAATTTCAATAAAATATAAATTAGTTAGTTCTTTGCTACTAACTAGCCAATTTAAGAACTAGTTAGATAACATTTTGTATTATTTTGTGAGATATTTGAAGATTTTTAATATTTAAATCTTCAATTAGAAAAAGTATTCTAGTTTATAGGTAATATTTTTGTAAGCAGTTAAAATTTAAATGGATTAATTAAGTAAATAAAGACAACAAAATAAATATTAAACGAAGAGAATGAACGAATAGAAAAAATTTACATACATACTTTATGTAAAGTTATGTACATACTTTAATGTAAAGTTTAATGTACTAATCATTTAAGATAAAGAAAATAAAATTATAACGCTAATTTCAAATTATACTGCAATAATTCTAATACAAAATTATAAAAAAAAAAACAATGTATATAGAATAATAAATAATCAATTTATAAAACTGATAATGAAAAAAATATTTAAGTCTATTTAGAGCAAAACAGAAATTCATTTAAGTCTCTACATATTAAAGATACACCAACCAACCAACATTTCATCTATAAACTAATTGAAAATATTTGTAAAAATTGTATTCTTGATCATGGTTAGGCTAAAAACATGTCAGTTTGCCTAAATCCATTTTCTCAAAAAAACATTTCGCCTAATGCAAAGGGCCACTTCAAAAAAAGACAACAAATGGGAAACTTCAAAAAAGGATTTTTTAACAAAATATGCTTTATTGCTAAAATAAGTATGTAAAAAAATAATTATTTGGGAGGGATTTTAGAATTGGTTACAAAATCAGGGTTATACGCTTTTTTTCAGATTACCGATAATATTTGGCATTTAATAATTTGATAATTTTTTTTGCTGTATATCTCATACGAGATGGAAAATTGCAAAATCTCCCTTATAGTAAAAGACAAGTATTTCGGAATTTAGATTTCAGCTAATTACATAAACCGAAATAAATATGTGTTCTATTTTATTGCACAAAAAAAGCTTGATAGGAAAACGAATTGTATTTATTTTTATATATATAAATGTATATTCATTATTTTATACTTTATTAACACTATATTATTTAATTTACTTATTAAACTTCACTTTTTTTAACTTTTTTGCTAAATATTGCTTTTTCAATACCTAAAATTGGTAACTCAAATGCTAAAACGGATATAATGGATAATAAGATTGTAAAACCGAATGTCGCCCAAAATGCAATCATCTAAAAAAAAGAATACATAATAATTAATACATACATAATTTTAAATTCTTTTAAGTTAAATTAGTTTTATACCATATCGAAATCTGAAAAATGTACATCAGTCTTAGTTACTTGTATAATTAACATTTGAACTAAAGCATGTATTATATAAATGCTATAACTTAATCTGGCCAATGGTTGCCATATGCCCCATGATAAAAATGTATTAATAATACCACCGTAACCTTTATGGCATAAAAAAATAATATTTGCTAGTGCAATTGACCATGATACACGACTTAATGATTCAAATAATGCTCCTTCAACTGCTGTCATACCGCTTGGATTTGGCAAATTTTGTGCTCTAGGATATAAACCAAATAATATTCCTGCCATAACAGTTAATGATGATAACCATAACAGTAGCGAATATCTTTTATGTATTTGAACATTAGTTGTTCGTAATTTAAATAAAAAATATCCTAATGCGATTCCAACAATATATGATGGAATACGAGAATGTGTTGTTGTATAAATTAATTTTTCACGATCAATATCAATATCAGTCCTTAAATGGAAAATTCATAATGGATTTTTAAAAATCTTCTAATAAAAGAATTTTTTTTTTTATATACTTTTCTTGTAAAAACCAATGGTAATTTTTATTCATCCATGTTATAAAAATATAAATAATTGAACCAATTGCTCCGATAACTCCAGGTATTATACCACGTATTCCCCACTTATACATTGGTATTATCAAGATTGGGGATAAAATATAAAAATGTGTATCAACTGCTAAATACCATGTATGTGGCAAACACTAGAAATAATTAAATAGATTTCAATTATTGTTTTATTTTAATTTGAATAAGTTAATATTAAGTGATATAAGTCGTTTAGACCGAAATTTGACAATAAATTATATTTTTGATTAAAAGTAATGAGCAGTTTATCGTGTTTGTAAAAAATTACATTTGTTTAATTTTACATAGAATTAAAAAGTTAATGTTTTTCAAATATAAAATTTGAAGATACAATAATATTTTTCATATAATTACCATATTATCTGGATTAACATAATTCTGTACATATAATAAAGTTGTCCACCAATATTTTTCACAAGATGGTATATACATACTTAAATCCCAAAGTGGTCCATTACCTAAATGTGGAAACAATCCAATTGATATAATAATTGCTATTGCAACCACTGGTGTTAATCTTATATAACGATGAAAATACATTAATGGAATATTTAATTTTCCATGACTGCAAAATTTTAATTAAAATTTTTAATTATGAAAGCGTTATTTTCAATATTTTTCAAAAAAATTTACCTTTTATCCATTTCTTTAAAGGCTGACCAAATTAAAAGGCATCCACTAAGAACAAAAAATGAATCAACAGCTAAAGTTCCATTTTTAATAATAAATGAATAAGCAGTTTTCTCCCACTTAAAAAGAAAAATGTTTTATTTATAAATTCTTAGAAAATTTAAAATTATTTTTATTATAATGTCCTTATATTTTTCAAAAACTCATGTTTCTTACATCTCTAGCATCAATTGCATTTATGAAATTCATAACAAATGAAAAACCATATTGATGTCCATATAACACCATTATTATTGATAAACAACGTATACCATTCAAACATTCAATAACATTTGATTTATTATTATAATTTTCGATTCTAAATAATTTTTTTCCATTACTTTTAATTGAAAATGCAATAAATAATACTGATGATGGTTCTTCTGTAATTAATAATGCATTTTTTTTATTACATGCATACATATATTTTATTTAATAAATTTTAAATTTAATTTTATATACATATGTACATATATATACATACCTTTATTTATGCTTAATTTATAATCGTATATTGTGCTTAAAAGCATTGCAATACTAAAACATACAAGCAGGACTCTAAAAATTAAAAAAAAAAAAAAAAACGGATCAATACACAATATTTTTTTGTAAATAAATTAAACTATTAGTCTTTTTATTTTTCAATTTATTATTTAATCGGGATGCGAATAAGGTTGTTTTTTTAATTCTTTTCTTTATTTTAATTTTTACATTTTTATAAGATAGGATATATGATTTTTATAAAATAGGATATATATCTATACTGATTCAATATATGTGATTGTTTTTTCTCTATAAGACTTTTAGTTTTTAACTCTTATTTAACATCACTAATAGCTAATAACTAATAGCTCACTAATAATAAATTAATCCAAGTAAATGATGACTAAATCAGTTAGTGCTAATTTTCTAAATGATGAATTAACTGATGCTTGTATTAAACGAAATGTTTGATACTAATTAAAAAAAACAAAATTAATTTTCTGGAAATGGAATCTAACTCTTAAATAGCATTTTTTTAGTGTAATAACAGATAATACTTATAAAAAATTTATTAAAGATAAGATTGATATAAGTGAAATGCTATTCATTATTGCATTATTCACATTATTGCATTATTGCATATACATATAAGATTAAAACAGAAAAAAAAACTAAATGTCTTGTGGTTTTGTTTAAGATGTAATGCACATTTATATATGTAATTAATATTTAAGTATATATATAGATTATAGGTATGTTTATATTACAAATGTAAAATGGGAAATTGTAATTAATAACAATCAGAACAACCACCTTCAAAATGTAAAATTGATATCAAAACAATAAAAGTTTTGACTTTTTATCAATTGAAATTTGATTACATACTTGATATTTGAATCTATTATCAAATTTCAAAAATTCTAATATTCGAAGATTTGAAAATAAAAAAAAAAAACAAGTACAAGCTAAAAACATATAAAAACAAGATTCTATATGAAAAGAAATTTTTAATAACAATTACATAATTATTTAAAATAAAAATGTTTGCACATTAGAAATCGAAAATAAAAGAGACCAGTAAATAAATTTCCAATTTTTCAACAAAATAATTAAATTTAATATTTTTGATATTAAGGTATAATATCAAAATTTTTAAAATTAAACTTCTTACTTCGGTATTTAATAAGATCTGATGGATTTAAGAAATATTTCATTTTTTTTTTTCACTTACATTGATAAATAAAACATTGAATTCCTTGGATATGGATCACTTTTTCTACAACTTTGATCAACAACAAGTTCAGCATCACTTAACGTTATTCCAATTTTTTTAAAGGCATCTTTAAAATATGTATCTAACATTGTGCCATTACATACATTTGGTACACATATTCCTAATTGTATAACTATATATGTATGTACATACATATAAAAAAGAATATTAAAAATACAATATAATAATATTTATACTTCTTGAATATTAAAATGTATAAAATTTTATAATTATATTCCACTTACATAAATTATTAAGTAGAGGTCCAGCACCAGCACTACGTATATTTTTTGGTAATCCTTCAATGATTTTTTTAACTGGTAAATTTAAGGTACAATATTGTCCTTTAAATTTAACATTATCATTTAAATTTACTTTTATATTCATACATTCTTCAAAATTTCCAAAATCTTTCATATGACCACGTAATATTCCAGTTGGTATTTTGCCCCATGAATCAATAACTGAAATTTTAAATTATGATTATTACTTGTAATCCGGTATTTAAAAATTACATTAGAATAGAAAGTCTTAAAACTTTTCAAATTATTAACTACCTATACTTGTTATTTTTTTTTTTGTTTTAAATTTATTCTATTAGAATTTTTTAATAGTTAATACCAGGTTAATACTTTGATAATACACCATACTAGAATTAATTAAAACTCACTTTTGCATTTTTAATGGAATATCCGAACAAATAATATAGCTAATAGATTTTGTAAAAGAATTAACTATAAGGATAAGAAATTAAATATGGGACTTCGGTGGCCTCGGTGGATATGACCGTATAAAATATAATGTAGTGTGGGTTCGACACGTCGTAAGAATAATTCCCCATACGGCATTTACAGATGCGTCTATAAAGGAAAGGCTGTGTAATTTCCTTGTAACATTTATGTGGTTGGGGAATAAACTAAAAAAAAAAAAAATTAATATGTCAGGGAAAATCATAGAAAAAGTATATATTACTTGAGTTAGGAATTCAACTTAATAATCTCGTACCCGCTATATTCTACTGAAATTTATAAGCGTTCAAATGATCAAATCACCAAATTTATTTTAAATTTATTAATATTATAAAAAGTAAAGCATACACGATTGTAACTTTTTAAATATTTTATATCTCATCATTTTTCTGCCTTGCATCAAAAATATTGAGTAACAATAATTCATTATCTTTACTTATACTAATCAACTGAAATCGGATCTCTTTAACATTGAACGTAATCTTGAAGAATTTCATAGATCTTTTGTGATAGTCACTCATGGATTTCAATTTCTAGAATTTCGTAGATATTTTGTGATTGAATTGTTTGAGTTGTGGACTACGCATTTTTATATCATTTAAGCGAATTAAACTTATGCAAACTAAGTCTATTTTTTTTAGCCTGTCAAACGTTAAAATTATGCACCTATTTTAAAATTGGCTTGAAATAGTTTATAGTTTTGTCACTTCCTCTGCATATACATACATTGTAACATTATGTCCTTTATTAGTGTTTAATTACTGCTTAAGTTGTTCAATTATAGAATGCAATGTGACAGAAAAATCATGACTATACCTTTTCCTTTCGGGTATGGCAAGGAATATAAATATTTAATAATGTATATAAATATTATATACATTATACTGTAAATTATTTTCTTCTTATTATACAAACTAGCTAATACCGGATGTGCATTTCTACGCCATACTCAATAAATAAAACATATGGCTTTTTAATTGAAGATATGAGTTATCAAATTCCAAGTCTGTTAATAGATTCAACTTCACTGTCATAGAGCAACACGTATGCAAAATTTAAAGTCAATCGGTTGGCTGAGCAGTTTTGGAGTCTATATAATCACAAACAAACAGACAAACATTTGCTTTTTTTTATATATGGACATATATATTATATTATACGATTTATAACATACATATATAAATAATTTTATAAAAATTATAATTGAAATATCTTTTATATTAAATAATTAAACGCATGTACTGTAAATAATTAATACACATTATATACGTATGTACGTAAAAATTGTGTTAATTAATTTAATATAATATAATAATCATAATAATAATAAAAAATAATGTGCTATGATTTCTGAATATTTTATGATAACGTTAACTTTATAAAAAAAAAATAAAAAAAAAAGTTGACATTACATTAAATCAATGATGTTGGATCTTTATTACGATTTACACTTTCAACAATTTAATCTTATCAATTTTAAAAGTAGTAGCAAATGGTAACTAATAGTAGATATACATAGTAAGCAATGATTAACTTATCTTTAAAGGTCAAAGTACTATTATAAAAATAAATTGTTAAATCTTTGAAATTCCTGATCTAGAATAAAGTGGACTTGGTTAAAATTGACTATTTATGTTACTTATCGGCAAAAAAAAATTTAAAGTATTACGTATTATGAATAATATAAGTATACTTGTATGTATGTATTATGCATTATATAAATAAAATATAGTATTATAACCGTGCCTGGTATAACAAAAATAAAAAATAAGGAAATATGATAGTAAATTGTACATGTGTTTTATTGTATGTAGAATTTATGAAGTTTTTTTTTTTTTTATAATCTGGATGAAAAAGATCCAAATTTATTTGGAAAAAATTAGTTCTTTCTTGTAATAAATAAATTGTAAAAATAAAATAAAATTAAGTAAAGATATAAAGAATTGAATTCGAAAATGTTATTGAGAAAAATTTAATAATTAAAACTAATATACAGTACATATAGAGAGGTCTAGACTCTAGGTAAGTACTATAAAATAGTTCGTATTTATAATCACAATTGAATTTACTAATAAATCAAACCTAATCAAAAAAATAAAAAAGATAACTGAGGAAGAATTCGTTGTTACTTGGGCTAACTTCAATCAATTTAATAAATCCGTCAAGTCTAAGAAAGTAACATCATCCTTTCCAATAAAGGTATATGTAGAACGAACTTCACGGTTTGCACATGATGTAAAAATGGAAATACTACACTCATACATAAGCATTTATTTAATAAATAAACATCCCCAAATTGCGTCTTTTGTAACTCACAAATTATACACCAATTATTATTACAAATATGTTTAGCGTAATGTAACGTAAGAATTAAAAACAGTAATTTAGCTATAACTTTACTATAACTTAACTATAACTTTACTCTTTATCAAAATAAAAACTAATCTAAAATTATGTAAAAAAACAAAGGCCTATTATAGCTGTCAAATCTAGTTTTTTTTATATTATGTAGGACTGTATAGGATCTATTATATTAGGTTATAAGTTAAATAAGTATAATCATCGTTTTTTATTTGCCGAACATTTTTTGTTAACCACTTTATGGTACATATTTTTATAATGGTCATTATAACGTATAATATCTAACTAACACATGGCTGAGGCTGACTATAATATTATATGACTTTATTATTTTATGAGTCATACGATATTATACATATAGTTGCATATAGTTTATTGAAGTTTATTGACACTATAATGACACATTATCTCTTGCAGTATTATTTGCAGTATTTTAATTTAGTAAAGAATTTTTTTTGTTTTCTAAACTTTTTTTGTAAAGTTCAAAAAATTTGCCATCATTAAAAAAAGAATTATTTACAGAAAATGAAAAAAAAAATTTCTAATGCTATGGTAAAATTTCGTAAAGAACGACTGACTTGACTCTATATTTCTATAACATATTCCCCTAATTACCATAAGAGATATACCATAATATATACCATAAGAGATATACCATAAAATAGAAAGCTCGTTCATTAAGACTTGATATAAATACGCTCAGAGGATATGAAGGAAGCAAAATCTTGCAAATATTTTTTTTACATAACGGTAAATTTAAGTACAAAATTTAAAAAAATTCCATAATGTTGACATTGATTTGTAAAGAAGAGGAAAAAGGAATCTTAAAGGAGATATTGAAATATTAAACAGAACCTAAGATATATACATTTAAAAATAGCGTTTTCTCTAATTTTGAGGGGCTAAAAATAAATAACAAGCAAGGTAGAATGTAAACCAACTGTTTTTAAAAGCGCACATTTCCAAAAGACAATACAAATTGTTTAGAATTGTGCCTTGCACAAAAATTTGAAAATTTAAGAAATTTTTTGTAATAAGAAAAAATGTGAAAATAAAAGAAACCTTTAACACACGTAAAAATATATTTCTGGAGCTTTAATTTTTATATCTTGCCGAAGTAAAATGTGTATAGGTGCCTATAGGTGCCTACAGGTGTTTAAAAATAACAAATTTTCAATTTTTGAGCCCTAATAGCTCATAAACAGGGGTGGTCCAAAAACATTTTCTGAACAAACTTATACTAATTCTAAAAGTTCTTTCTGCCCTCAAAATGTCAAGTCCCTATTTAAAAGCGTTCCGGAGTTATGAGAGTAGAAAAATCATGCAAAATTTGGTTTTACACATAACGGTAAATTTAAATACTAAATTTAAAAAAATTGTATAATTAATTTACAAAGTAAAAAAAAAAACCTGTCGACGTTTTCACATTGAAAAAATGTTAAGCAGAACATGAAATATACGCATGGTTAAAAATTTTTTTCTCTAAATCTTTAACGGTGTAGAAGTTTTGTAAACAGACGGACGGACGGACGGACAGAGTGAAACTAAAAGGCAAATTTTTTTTTGAAAAATGCGCTAAAAAATTATGTTATGTCAGAATTTTATATTATTTAATACTATGTATTATTATTAGATATTATCTTAATTTTGTTTCGTATTTTTTGCAATTATTTATTATAACTGCCATTAAATAACTATATACAACCCTTTTGATTTTTTTATTTTATTGATTTTTTTTATTATAACACTCTAAAATCTAAATTATACACATACATATAGAATATTAAAGTATAATCAATCAAATATACATAATATACCTTCTATTGACCATAATTGACCATTTTTTAAATTTTCCCACACTTCATTTAATTGATTTAAACATTCTTTTTCACTAGTATTTAATAATACACTTTTATTAAAATAATTCAAATTATTTTCATTTATAAATTCATAGAATTTTTCAGCAAAATTTTCATTTAATAATAATTTAACATCATTTTTTGAATTTCCATTCACTTCTGATATATTAAATGATAATAATAATGTGCAAAAATTAAAAAATAAAAATAAAAATTTTAACATATTAGATCCGGTTTAATTTTTTTTTTAATTCATTCAGGACTTTTTATTAAATAACTAGTTTTAAGTTAGTAAATTAAATCAAAACTAAATAAATATTTGATTAACTTTATAAATTATATTTAAATTTGATTAACATTTTAGTTTTGAATTTTTAACTTTGGATATCATTATGCGTATGTATCTTATCAATTATCATTTCAAGCACCACCAAAAAAAAAAATAAAAATAAAAGTAAAACAAACAAAGAAAATTAATTATTTTTATTGTATATAAATAATCTATTTACAAAATTTTGTAATAATAGGTGATCAATTAAAAGATGACGTAAAAAAAAAAAGATTATTCAATTATTCTTTATGATTTTAATACTTATATGGAAGGGGTGAAATAAAGTCGAAGCGGCTTTATTACCAAAAACAATGGAAATAAAGTCGAATTAGCAATTCTATCTTATTTCTAAAAAAAAAGTAAAATGAATGAAGTAAAGTCGAATGACTGGGATACGGAGCTCATGTCGATTTTCAAAATGTTGACTTTCAAAATTTTGGCTCCCATTTGGCTGTCGGCAAAAATGTCGATTTGTTAATTTTATGGTTTCAATAATCTGTTTATTTCCTCTATTTTAAATATCTGTACAATAAAAATAATTAGGAGAGATTTTAGAGTTGGTTTCAAAATTAGGGTATTCCGCTTTTTCCAGAATATTTATATATATGTATACGTGAGATGCTGAATTAGGAGGGAGTTCAGAGCTGATTTTAAATTCAACTCTAAAATCCCTCCTAATTCAGAATCTCACATATACACATATATAAATATTCTGGAAAAAGCGAATAGGTACCCTTATTTTGAATCCAACTCTAAAATTCCTACTAATTATTTTTATTACGTAATATATATCAACAACAAAGCACTTATAATATTGGGGGTTGTGCCCCAAGAATTGCTAATTCGACTTTATTTCCATTGTTTTTGGTAATAAAGTCGATTCGACTTTATTTTGTTCGACTATATTTCATCCCCCCCTTACATGTATACTATATACATTATTAGCACTCATCCAGAAAATTAAGTTTAATTTTAGTTATTTGAAAAGAATGTGTCATTTAATCGTATTTTTCTATTTTAATAAATAAATTTAAAAAAAAAACTCGGTGTAATTTTTAAAAGATTCTAAAAGCTATTCATTTACAAACCAAATAACTTGAAAAATTATCTGTACGTATATATATTATCAATAGTCCGACATAGTTAAATAAAATTTTGGCTATTTTTAATTAATTTTAATTTAATTAAAATTTAACTTTTTAACATAACATTCATTAATTATTATAGAAAACTAATCATGTTAGACTTGTGATACGTATCAAAATCAAAAATTGTCACCAAATTAAAGGTCGACTTAAGAACTCTTTAGTTCTATTTTGGCATAATTAGTCTTTTAACAAAGTTATTTAGCTTTTTGAATCCAAAGAAAATTAAAAGCTCCATGGATCGAACCCCAATTCAATGAGAAATTTTGGTGATACGTATCAAAACACTAACATGATAATATTGGTATATGTTAAACATTAACTTCACAATTTCAATTTGAGAATAACTGGTATAATTAAAAATTTAAGATTCTATTTGACAGTAAATTAAAGTTTACCTTACAAAACCACTATATAAAGCTATAATTTAACAATTGGCTTTGGAAAACTTTGGCTTGATAGCTTTTTATTATTCCATTCCATATAACAGATTACGCAAAGTTTGGACCAATTTTAAGAATACTCCGAGAGACCAGCTCACACTCTGATCTTTTCGATATTAATATTAATAAAGTAACACATATTTTTTGTTTTCCTAACGAAACTGGACATCAAGAATAGTCTCTTCAAATTGTAAGAGTGTAAGAGTGTCTTACTGACTAAACTAACCCCCTCTTTCAGCCAATTTCATGGGATAAAAGTCAGAGTGTATGAAAGCATTAAAAATTACAGTGGCCCAGTAGTATAAATGATACATTAAGTCTTATACGGCATAAGACTTAATGTTTTTATGTCGATATGTCCGTGATATTTATATATTTCTAGTGGTAGAATTTAGTAACCGATAGTAGATTTGTAATAATTAAATTAATTAATTTTCAAAACTAACTTATTATTTAGCAAAATTTACTAACATATTTTATAATACTTCTAAATGATGGTTCATCATCAGTAATCAATTAACATATGCTCGTTCACTATATATGGAAAAATATAACTGATGGTTCTATAAGGTATACGTATCGAACCGAGCCTATCAATATGTATCAAACATAATATGTACATATCGATAGACTCGGCGAAAAAAGCCCCCAAGAAAAATGTTTCCAAAATCGAAACAAAAAAGTCTCCAATTTTGGCGGGCTCTTTTCATATGCAAAAAGTCCCTAAATATCTCTCCTTTAATTAAACCAATATATACACTTGAATAAAAAACTGTAATGTAAGTAGAAGAAATATAAAGTGTATAAAAACATCTAAAATGATCTTTTTAACTTGTCCGTTTAAATCAACCATAATAATATATGTATGTATTAAATGTATTAAAATTATTCGTAAGGTATTATTATTCTCCTTCAAAAATAAGTAAAAAAAAATACACTTGCGCGTGTTTTAATCAAATTTAATTTTTTTTATTTGTTAATTTTAGTAAAATAATATGTACTTGAGTTGTATTATAAGTTATGGCCGATCATCATAAAGTTATTTTTAATTATATTATTATTATTTTTCAGACACGCTTTGTGTTTTATAAGAGTTTATTTTTAATATGTGGTATTTTGACAAAAATAAATGATTCATTCTCAAAAAAAAAAAACCTTTTATATTAAAAATGTATGGGTGTTTGACTACAGTTATTCTTATAAAAAGGAAACAATTAAAATTCTTAAATCTTAAGTAGGTACTGATAAGGTAAAAAAAAATTCCAAATTTTATATAAATCATTAGCAAACAAAAAAAAAAAAACCTGTTATTTAATTTTTTGGTTTTTATCAATAGGAGGCATTTTTATCAAAATCATATTGTAAATTAAAAAAAAAACTGTTAATCTGTTTTTCCAGACACGGTTCTTCTTGAATTCAATTTTTACTTATGTTTCATCCCCTTTTTATAAACTATTTTTTTGGTGGCGATTTCATTCTTCTTTTTTGAATCCGAAATTTTATGCAGTGAATGCGAAAAGTTTCAAATGCAAAGAAAAATTAAATAAAATATTTTATGAGAGTCAGAAAAATTTTGTAACAAAAATAACAAAAACAATTATTTTTCTATTCGGTTTTATTTTATATACATATGTATTTTAAAATTTATTATAAAAATTAATCAACTTCGTGAAGAACCGTGTGGAAAATAAGCAGGAGTTAAGAATCCGATTGAAGAATTCCCGTAAGAAATGATCCTATCGTATTATTTTTACTATTTAGAGTAGAATGATCACTTAACTTCCACGGACATAAGTTTCATGGAGCTTATGACTTCATAAATGAACTTAAATTTGATGAAATATCGAAATTATTTATAAATATTATAATTATGTGAGTTGAGTGTATAAAACTTTACCGAAAAAATTCCAGAATATAAATTTTGCTGAAAAAAATTCCGAACATTACAAAATCCGGATCGCTATTTTTTCCAGAGTATAAATACATATATAGTATATACATATATGCGTATACGAAATGAATTAGGACAAATTTTAGAGTTAGATTCAAAATCAGGAAATTTCCTTTTTACATATTCATTATATTCATATATACGAGATTGTGAATTAGGATGGATTTTAGGTTGTGTAAAAGGGTATACCCCTAATTTTACAACCAACTATAAAATATTCCCTAATTATCTTATTTATATACATATTAGAAAAGTGGAACTTATGGCTATTTTATTTGAGACATAGTTTCCAACAAAAAGGTGCGGAACTTATGGCCGTTTTATTTGAGACTTAACTTCTAGGAAAAAGTGGTCAGAACATTCGTGGAACTTAAGTCCATTTAGTTAAATGGAACTTATGTCCATTTAAGAAGACATTAGTTCCATGGAACTTATGTTCGTGGAAGTTAAGAAATATCTCCTTTAGAGTTCACTTTAGCGTTTCATATTGAAAAAAAGTTTTTTTCCATATGAAACGCTCTTAATATTTTATTTAAATTTACATCTTATTTTTTTATTTATTTATGTATATCCCAACTTACAAGTAGCTTACAACTATTTTCATTTACATTTTTTTTCTCCTTGTTTTTCAGAGCTCGGTAACCTTTCAACTATAAATTACAAATTTTTTTTTTCATTGACTTTGAGTACACTTTTAATAATACTCCTGTTATTTATTTTTTTTTAATTAAATTTTACCAAAGGAAAAGGGATAAAAAAAACCTTTTTACAAATATAAACAAATAAACTAATTCTTCAAACTTAAAACTAAATAATTTTTCAAACTTAAACATTATAAAAAAAAAAAAAATATAATCATTTTTCCATGTTTTCCACAATTGTCTTTTATTTTTACTTTTTACAGTTATTTTTTTATTTTTATAACTATATTGACTAATTCGTTTATGAGCGGAGTATTTATATTTCTGATTTTCATTTCAAATTTCGATTGTTTTTTGTTAATTACTTCATTAATATATTTAGTTTTTGCTACTTTATGTAATTCTTCTGTTGAACAATAAAAAGGTTTATTTAATAATAATTTCAACACTTTATTTTGTTTTAATTGAAGTTGGGTTAAGTGTGTTTGAGCACACTTACTCCAAACTTCGAAACCATATACAACAGTACTTTGAAATGTAGATTTATATATAAGAATTTTATTGAAGTTCAGTAATTTTGACTTTCTATTAATTAAACGATATAAACTTTTGATTAGGACGCCACATTTTTTTATAGTTAAATCTATATGTTTCGTAAATAGAAGTTTTCTATCTAAGTGAATTCCTAAATATTTAATAGAATTTTGCCATTCAATATTATATCCATTCATATTCGGATTGCGATTTGGGAGATTTTCGATTTTACGTTTGTAAGTGAAGAAGCAAACTTGGGTTTTGATTGGTTAACTTTTATTTTCCAATTAAGGAAGTAATTATTTAGCAGATCAAAACCATTTTCTAAACGTATAACAGTTTTGAATTGACGTTTGCGTACTGACGTTTTACGTGTTTGCGTACTGACGTACTGACGTTTTACGTCTGCGAATATGCAATTATACAAATACAATTTATTGGTACTGTAATATCTGAGATGTATAAGTTGAATAAAATGGGACTAATTGCTGAACCTTGTGGGACTCCAGCGCATATAAATTTTATGGACGATCTTGAAGATCCAATTTTAACAAAAAAGAAGAAGAACTATTTGCGAAGTTCGAACTATCTCTATCTAACCTATATATTTTAAAGTTAATGTTGTGTATACTCTTATTTGGTTTTAACCATGTTTCACAAATTACAGCTAAATCTATATTTTGTTCAACAATATAGTTATAAAATTCTAATTTTTTATTGTGCACTTTGAGCATTCCAAAATAAAATCTTGAATTCATTATTATTACAAATCATTATCATTATTAGTAGCATATATTAAAGTTAGTTCAGTTATTATTTTAAATTTAACTTGTTTACTTTGATTACTATTAAAAGTTTACTAAGAATTTCACTAACAATATTGCATATTTCTTGATAAGAAAACCCATTTTTTTAACATCAGTTTAATTATAGAGTATTAAGTATTAGCAGAATTTATTATTTTAAAAACATTAATGTACATTTATCCTGCTTTGCAAATAGTTATGTACAAATTTTACAATTCCACATTGAATACTTTTTTACCGTTAATTGTAGATCAGCATTAGTTACATCGTACTCTAAGCAATGTTTGCTTAATCTACTCTAAGCAATCGTACTCTAAGCAATGTCTAATGCTTAGAGTACGATGTAACTAATGCTGATCTACAATTAACGGTAATTAATTAAGTTGCACAGTTTTTCAGATATAAGCAAATTTAAATAAAACTTAAATAAAAAAACATTAAACCCCATTATCGCAAGAACCGAGGGAAATAAACGCCCCTACAGAATAATTTTGTCTTCGTTTTGTTCTCCCAAATATGCCCTATATAAATATTCGAGATCGAAAGAGAATCATGCTGCAGTACATTTAATTTTATTAATATCAGTTATATACATTGTATGTAAATATAAATTAGAATGATTGACAATTGAAATTTGATCTTTTTAAGAACAAATCTTTCAAAAACGAAAGTTACAATTTCGTATAGTTGAATCCAAATAGGTTAAAATTGTTCTGATCAATTTATGGAAATCTGATTATGTGGCGAAAACTAAAAATCATAAAGAAACTATATGAATTTTGTACTAAAAAATCTTGCCTAAGAAAGTATTATATTCTTAAAATAACTATTTCCCTAAAATATTTGGTTTAAACTCATAAAAATAACTGCTACTCAATTTTTCTTAGAAAAATAAATTAAAATATGAGATGCAATACAAGAAACCAGAGAAGCCTAGATTAGGAGAGATAATTGGAGATCTAGAAAATTTCGAATAACTATATAGCATCATTGGCACTGATTTAGAAACTATAAAAGAACAGAGAACACACTATGAACAGAGAACAGATTGACAAAATAGCTAGAAATCCTCCCATATCTTAAGAAATATAAACTGAGGATTTTCAAAACCTGTGTAAAATCAGGAATGTTATATAGGAGTGAAACCTGGCTAATCACCAGCAGACTTACTAATAATCTAGCTGTCACATATTCTGATCAAACAGAATATCCAACAACCAGCTCTGAAGTATTTTATTTATTTATTTATGTTATAATATACATGAGACGATTAGTCTCTACAAATTGTGAATAAAAAAAAACAGAATAATTATTAGAAGTTCTTATAACATAATGGTGAGTTCAGAGATAACATAATTCAAATTTACTTTAATATAAATAAAAACTATAGGATTATTAAAATTGAACAAATTTAAGAATCATAAAATCAAAATATAAACTATTAACATGAAATAAATTGAAAAAAAAGACTTATAACTAAATATTTTCAACTAAGATTATTACTAAGAGTATGTGTGTTCCTTTTCAAATTTAAATAATAAGCAAAAACTACAGCCTCATAATCAGGCGACCAGAAAATATGATTGAAAAAGAAACCCCAGATTGGAAGAATCTAGAAAGAAGAAACATAGGCAGACCCAGAAACAGCTATGGAAAAGAAAGAACAATTTTGAAAGAGATAGGCAAAATTAACAAATCATGGTCACAAGTCAAATAGCACAAAATAGAAAATGATGAAAAGGCTTAGTGGATGATCTATACTTCCTATAGGGGAGTTGTAAAAAAAAACAAATATAATTTCCATGGAACATGTGTATGTCCCTAAGAAAATTGGTCATAACTTTCATAGTTTCATAAGTGTCATAGAACTTTTTTTCTGTACTTTAATGGAAATTAATTCCATTTAAAAATGGATGTAACATCTTTTTTTTTGTTTGAATATAATTCTAGCATTTTATAAACATTTTTTTTTAAAAAAAGTAGATCTATGATTATATATTTGAATTTTATCCAAAAAAAAATTATTTTCGAAATGAGTTTGTCTCTTAATAAAGCGGATATCACAATTAAAAATCTTTATTCAAATAATCAATCTTAGTATCGAATAAATAAAAAAAAATAAATTAATTTCTTTTTTTTTAAAAACTTCATATATATTTACATATGTACATATAACCTGATATTTAAATTTAATTTTACAAATAAGTTGATTGTTCCTGGTCTGGATTTCTTCTATTATATTCCAAATCACTAACATTCCAACCAACAACTGATTCTTTATCATTTACTAATATAACTGGAATTGGAGCTGGAACGTTTGTTACTGGTTCATTTTTACGATTTGATTTATTTCCAAAAATCCAATTTTCAATGACAATTACTGGTGATTCAAATGCTAAAACTATCACTACAGATACACATAAGGTTACACCAAAACATGCCCAAAACATAAAAATCTGGTTAAAACAAAAAAAAACAAAAAATTAATAAAAAATATATATATGTATATAAATCTATCTATATATCTTATCTATATAATACATACAATTTCATAATTAGAAAAATGCTGTTCAGTTTTATAATTTAAATACCAAATCAATTGTACAGAAAGATGACTTAAATAAATTCCATATGATAAACGTGCAATTGGTTGCCATATACCCAAAGATAAAAATTGATTTATTGGACCACCAAAACCATTATGACATGCAAATATCACCCACGATAAAGCAATTGCCCATGAAAAACGACTAAATGGCTCATATATTGCACCTTCAATTGTTGTCATACCAGATCCAGGTTGATTACTTGTTCTATGATATGGTCCAAATAACAGTGTTGCAATTATTAAAAAAGACAAAAACCATCCAATTGTAATTAAAAATTTTGAAAGTTTTATCTTTATATTGCGATTTTTGTACAAGAAAAATCCTAATATCATGCCAATAATATATGGTGAAACTCTTGCATGTGTTACAAAGTAAGTATATTTTTGTTTTGTTAAATCATTATCATTTCTGTTAAAATGTATTACAATTAAAAAAAAAAATTAAATAATTATTAAAAATTAAAAAAAAAAGAAAATAATTTTAAACTTTATAACGACAAAATTTATAATTAAAGGACCCATCCCATTCGCCATTCATAAATTCATGTTAATTAAATTTTAGAAGGATATTTCTTATTCCTACCTATTGATTGATATATTTATAGCCTTATTTAGAGCAAAATTATTTTAAACTTTAATATACAGTAGAGATTTTTTACGCAGTCTGTCATGTCTTATATAAAGATCATATATTCTTTATATATTTAGTCAATAAATCCGCCGACCGATCAGTTATCAAAAGAATAGTTTAAATTTTAGTTTTTAAATAATTCAATCAAATTCTACATTTGATTTTTTATTTCACTTATTAACGGTAATATATAATATTAAAAATCGCTTTGATATAATATCTTTTATGCATATATTATTAGAACTGAAAATCTATAGATATGAGCAATATAAGGAAATAATTAGAAAATTCATTCGTGTAGAAGACAATTATGAAACCAAACAGTATACAAAGAGTTCATAAAGTGCAACATTAATACGAATATCATGAACAAAAATTATGCATGTTCTAAAATTTAAATTAACGGCTCGACTATTCTATATATTAAAGATAAAAAGCTTTATTTGCTACTATTTTCTTGTTAATAGAGGATCTATAGATTATTTTGTTTGTTTATAAATTTTAAAGTACGGGTTTTCCAATTTGAGTGATATGCTTTCTTTTCAAAAAAAAACACACTAATTATTAAGGAAATTCAAATGTTTTTTATTTAATGTGAAGTACAATCGATACAATTAAGTTCTGAATAAAACGTCATTCAAATGGCCTCTACGACTTCTTTTGCAGGAACGAATTCGATGAACCCAATTTTCGAGCACTTCTTCCACTAAATCAAGTCGTATGTTATGCGGTAAATAAACAAAAATGTCGATTCTGGTGCGAAGAAAATGCACAAATTATTCTTGAAAAACCATTACATTCACCTAAATTGACAGTTTGGTGTGATTTTTGGTCTGGTGGAATCATGGTGCGTACTTCTTTCGAAACGAAGCTGGTAACACCGTTACTGTCAATGGAGAGTGGTATAGATCGATGATAACCAACTTTTTATGACCGAAATTGGAAGAAGTTAATCTTGACAACATCTGGTTCCAATAAGAAGGGGCTACGTGCCACACAGCACGTGCAACAACCGAATTATTGTGAGAAAAGTTTGAAGATTCGATTATTTCAAGAAATTGTGACATTGAATAGCCTCCAAGAAGTTGTGATTTAACATCATTATACTATTTCTTGTGGGATTATTTGAAGTCATTGGTATTTAGCAATAAACCAGACTTTTTCCAAGCTTTAGAAGTCAATATTGAAAGTGCTATTCATGACATACGATTTGATTTAGTGGAAAATATACTCGAAAATTGGGTTCATCGAATTCGTTCCTGCAAAAGAAGTCGTGGAGGCCATTTGAATGACGTTTTATTCAGAACTTAATTGTATCGATTGTACTTCATATTAAATAAAAAGCATTTGAATTTCCTTAATAATTAGTGTATTTTTTTTTTGAAAAGAAATCATATCACTCAAATTGGAAAACCCTATATTTTCAGTTTTTTTTTTAAAGATTTTAAAATTTTTAACACTAACAAATAACATTTAAATAAATGAAATAATAAATATTTGTAATATTATTTAAAAATTCAATTTAAAATTAAAAAAATGTAAAAAAAATAACTTATATCTAAGTATCCATATATTAAACTTACGATTCTAAAATTGGATAATGATACTCTCTATAAATCCATTCAGCAAAAACGTAAGCCATTGATGCTTGTATTGCCATTATCATTGGTATAAAGGTTACTTTCCCCCATTTCCATAATGGTATTAAAAATAATGGTGATAATATAAAAAGTTGTGTATCAACACATAAATACCATGAATGACCAACACACTAAAAAAACAAAAAAAAAATCATTATTTATTAAAACAGAAAAAGTAAAAAAAAAAAATAAAAGCTTCATTTTTATTTTACTAATTGATCTGCATGAACATAATTGGCAACATAAAGTAATGTTGACCACCAATTTCTTGTACAAAAAGTTTCCAAATCATAAAAATTACTGAATGGTCCTTCAATTAAATATCTTTGTAAACTGGCTGTGAATAATACAATTGCTGCCAATAATGGTGTTAAACGTAAATATCGATGTAAATACATTTTAAATATATTTAATCCTCCATTTCTATCAAATTATTAAAAAAAATATATATATATATTAAGATTTATTATTTTAAAATATTGAAAAGAAGATATGAAACAAATTTTAATCTTAGCTTTTAATTTCTAAAAAGATCATAATTTTTAAAGGAAAACCGAAGGTGCTGATGATCTGATTTTTTTCAGTGTTCCAACAGAAAATCTGTTAGAATTCTGAGTTTATTTTTACTTATTTCTATGATTTCCTTATATAAATTTTCCTGTTATATTTTTCTAGAAGCTTATTACATTGTCTTAGCACGGATTTCTCACTCCATATAGTTTTTTCCTAAGTTTTCGTCTCCAATTTTCAATTTTTTAGTGCCCCCCTTATTTTGTGTCTACCTTTCCTAGAAAAAGGTCCGGGAACTGTAAATGGTTTTGCAGCTGCTTTTTTTGTAAAATAATAAGTTAGTTGTGCGAAAAATATTATTAAAAATGAATGGATAGGAGTTTATGAAAACTTTGTAAAAAACTTTTTCTATTATTGAAAATTCTTTTAAATTAAAATTTAGTACTAAATTATGTATTTTTATATTTTTATGCATTTCTCTGCCACATAAATGTGGACAGGAAATTACACACAGCCTTTCCTGTTCAGGCGTTGCTATAAATATCGTAAGGGGAATAACTGTTACGACATGTGTGGAATTCGAACCCACACTCACTAGGTGTTTACAGCGTATTTTATACGCTCTTACCCATTAGGTCACCGAGGACCCTAATTAAGTATTTTATACTAAAGATTAATTATTGTACAAGAGTTACTGAAAAAAATTTTCGTAATTAAATAAAATTAAGAAATTTATATTTTAGGAAATGTTTCGTTCTACAATACTACCGAAACTCTTCAGTAAGCAAGTAGTATTATGCTTAGACAAATCCTAGTTTTAAATTTCAACAAGCATAGACCAACCGAAGATTTTAAAAACAAACAAATGTTTTATTTATTTAAAGGTAGGTAGGTAGGTAGGTAGGGTGGTGAGGTTTACGATGCTGCGTGACGGCCTCAATTAACACTAGATTGCACCATTTTGATACCACTGCACTCACGTGACCTGCGTTTTTAAATTATTTGCAGTTTTATATCCAACCCGAGCGCTTCAGATACAAAATCAGTTCTTTGATTTTGTATTTGGAAAGCTCGCTGAGGTTGTGGAAGAACGGTTTACCGAGTAAGAGAAGTCTGGCTCTAGCTAGGGCCGGACATCTGCAAAGAAAGTGCTCCAGATTCTCACTTTCGTTTGCTTCTTTGCAACTCCTGCAGGAGGTATTGTGTGGGATTCCTAATTTGGCTGCATGCGTGCCCACTGGCCAGTGGCCTGTGATGATTGCCACTAGTCTGGCTATGTTTGTGCGAGATTTGGATATCAACTTATTTGATATCCTTTTGTTGTATGTGGGCCACAATGTTCTAGATATGGTGCAATTGCTCAGATTACTCCAATTTAAAGGTATTCCCAATGTTCATCGTTTTTATTTTTTAATAATAAAATATTATTTTTATTATTCTATCAATTACTTACATAAATAAGAAATTCAATATTTATGAAATTAAAGTGTAAAATAATCGTTCAGCAACTTGTACATTAGTAAGTTGTTTATGATTTATTATCATAAATTTAAAATATATTTTTTATAACGCAGTTATTAAAAGCCACTTAATATAAAATTTCCACAAAATTATCATAATTTTTTTTACAATTTTATTGGCATATATTAATTAGACTGATATATAATCAATATTCAATAATCAATAATCAGTAATAATAATATCATTAAATTTTTTTATTTTTATTTTAAGTTTATTCCGCTGCCACATAAATGTGACAAGGACATTACACAGAAAAACCTTTTCAGACGTGGCTATAAATGTCGTAAGAGAAATTATTTACAACATTTACAACGTATTTTATACGCTCTTACCGACTAGGCCACCGAGGTCCTTCTTTAAATTTGTTAACAAAAAAATTTTACTTAATAAAAACATATTGTGAAATTTCAACGATATATACAACGAAAAAGAAAAGTTTATTGTAAATTTTTATGGGCGAAATTTCAAAATTCCCAGAGTTATAACTCCCATACAACCTTTGGCTCATAGTAATATATTAAAGGAGAGAAAAATTTTTTTTTTTTATTCTATTATTATTATTTTTATTCTTTTTTTTTTATTTAAAATATTTTTTTTAAAAGGACTATGAAAAGAAGTCATATCACTCTTATACGACCCTTACATGTCAAAATGGTTTTGGAGTTTGGGTATATCCCTTTTCTCAAAACGTATACCGTTAAAATATTTTAGTTTTATTACTATTTACTTTTACTTAAATCTTCTGAAAAAACGGGATATATCCCGTAAAGACCAAAATATAGAAAACTGTTATTTATCTGCTTTAAAAAACACCGAAATATATAATAATAATAATATAAGTCCCACGACCAATTCCCCTACCTACCCGCACCAGGGAAATTTTCATTCTATTATTATTAATTTTTTGCATCTAACCGAGTGTCAAATGCAAGGTAATCATACCAAGCTTATTAATATTATATTCAAACGAAAAAAGAGACATCAAAAGTAAGCACCGGATAATTACCTTAAGGAGAGAAAATTTGTTAGTGGGGTTGCTTAAGATAAGCATTTCTAAAAATTTATAAAATATATGATAAAAAATTATTACAAACAATAAAAATTTCAAATATGCAAAAAAAAAAATGCAAAACAAACATAGGGGCTAGGGTTATAACTAAATGTAAAAAATTCGTCAAATTATGCTCAAATTATACAACTTTAAGCTATATTCATAAAATACAGAATAAAGCCGGTGTGTTAGCAACAAAAAAAAAAATAGCTATAGATATAAATAAAGTATATTAGAGTTACTTTTAGTAATTAACATTATTAAAACCGTGTAATGATTTTAAAATTTGTAAAGATTGCTTTTAAATTTTATGTATAAACAATGGGACATGGAAAAAAATGAATTTCTTTAAATGTTAAAGGAAATATGCAATAAAATTGTTTTTCTTTTTTTTTTACAAATAAAAAAATATATTAAAATTAATAGTTGTTTTAATGGTACTAATAACCTCTTAGCTAAGACATGGCCATATTTATGCATAAATAAACATATACTCGTATATATAGTTATAAACATATAACTATATATATATAGTTCTCTATGATATATGGAATGCAGATTAACAAAATCAGAATTTTTAATAAACTAAAATTAGGGAATATAATGATTAAATAATCATAAAACCTTTAATAAAAAAAAAATCTCTAACGAACAAAAATCGAAAAATCAAATAAAACGAGGAAGAATACAGTTGCCTTTGTCAGCTCTTAGATACACGTACGAACCGTTAGTATGTCCACAGCCTGTCACTCTGCTTACAATATTATTTTTTAATATTTTAGTATTTTAAAATAATTTGGGTGAATTTTATAATTTCTAGAACTATGGGTTGTACATATATTCAAACTATATGTTTATACATTCTTCAAAAGCAGATTTTAATCTTCCACATAACGATTATCAATCTAAAACTTTTTCAAATATTCTATACCAAAAATATTCTAGTACCATTTAATACTAAGCGGTAAATGTATAATAAATTACAAAATAGTAAATATAATTTTAAATACTATATCATATTAATGCGCACATAGTATATTTATATTGTTATAAATATATCGCCATACATTGCAATATTTCTTAAAAAATATTTCCATTCATAGAATAATTTCTTATAAGTACAATAAAATACATTCATCAGTGACATATACGATATGAAAAAAGTTGTTAACAGAAATAAGAGTATAATGTTGAAGCTTTAGTTTTTGTATATTACTTCAAAAAAATTTTAACAGGTGTTACAGGTGTTTAAAAATAGAAAATTTTCAGTTTTTGACCCCTTACAGCTCCTAAACGGGGAGTGATACAAAACAAATTTCTGAAATGACTCATACTTATTTTCAAAGATCTAACTTCTGTCAAAATTTCAACTTAAACCGTTTAGAAGATAGAAGGGTTAAAGGATTTTGCAAAATTTTAGTTTCGCATAACGGTAAATTAAGACACCGTATGCCACAACTATATATTTATGGTATATATACTTTTAAAGCTAATAAAAGCAGTAATCGTTTGCCGTTTTCAAAATGAAGATATACATTATATAACTTGTGCTATAACAATTTAAATATAGAGATTTTTTGAACCTTTGGGGAGCTGTTGCTCCGTAACGGGTGGGGCTACAAAAAAAGTTATTAAAAATAAAATTAATATTTTTGTGACATCTATCAGCAGTTAAAATTTCATAGCTCTATTTCAAAAAAAAAGTGGGGATCTAAAAGTTAGGTGTTCGAGAGCTACCCGAAGTTTTGGTCGGAACTCAACCAAAAAAAATAGGGAACCTACAAATTGCTCCTAAAATATTTTATGTAAATTTCAAGATTCTAGCTTACTTAGTTTTTGATTAGCGTGCTGACGGACGAACGGACATGGCTCAATCGACTTAGAATTTTTTTCTGATCCGATCCATGCCTTTGAAGGTATATCTAGCTCGCTTCTTTCAAGGTGTTACAAACGGAGGAGTAATTTTATTATACCCGATCCTATCGTATGGGTATAAAAAGTGTTATTTAATAAAGAAAGAGGTATAGTTTAATACAGTTAAAAATTATATTACAGTTGGTTAAGTAAACCAATATTATAACTTTATCATATATACAAAAACAAAACAAGGTAGAATGTAAACCAAGGGTTTTTAAAAGCGCACATTTCCAAAACTCAATACAAACTGTTTAGAATTGTGACTTGCACAAAAATTTGAAAATTTCATGTAATAAGAAAAAACGTGAAAATAGGACTTTTTTGAAATTTTGAGGGGCCGTAAGTCCAGAATCCTATATAACTAAGAAAAGCCGTTAAAGCACGTCAACATATATTATTGTACCTTTAACTTTCATGTCTTGCCAAAGAAAAATTTTTACAGGTGCCTAAGTTACAGGTGTCTAAAAATAGCAAATTTTCAATTTTTGAGGCGTAATAACTCTTAAAGAGAGGGCGCTACCAAAAAATTTTCTGAGAAAACTTATACTAATTCTTTCTTGTCTCAAAATTTCAGATCCCTATCTAAAGGCATGCCGGAGTTATGAAAAAAGAAATTTCATGCAAAATGTGATTTTCACATAACGGTAAATTTAAATAGTAAATTACAAAATATCACATAATTTTGATATTGTTTTATATAGATAATAAAATTTCCGGTCTTCTCGCGGTTTTAGATTGCAAAACTATTACGCAGAGCCTGATATATATACATCTGAAAATGGGGCTTTTTCGCAATTTTGAAGAGCTGCAACTTTGGAACCCTTTACAGCTAAAATAAATCTTTAACACACGTAAAAATATATTACTGTAGCTTTAATTTTTATATCTTGCAGAAGTAAATTGTGTACAGGTTCCTAAGTTACAGGTGTTTAAAAATAGCAAATTTTCAAATTTTAAGCCCTAATAGCTCATAAACAGGGGGTGGTCCAAAAATATTTTTTGAGCAAACTTATACTAATTTTCAAGTTCTTTCTTGTCTCAAAATTTCAAGTCTCTATCTAAAAGCGTGCCGGAGTTATGAAAGTAGAAAAATCATGCAAAATTTGGTTTTCACATAACGGTAAATTTAAATACTAAATTTAAAAAAATTATATAATTTTGATATTATTTTACAAAGCTAACAAAAATACCTGTCGAATGACGTTTTCAGATTGAAAAAATCTTAAGCGGAACATAAGATATATGCATTTAAATACACGGCTTTTTCAAAGTTTGAGGGGCTTTAGCTCCGTAATGGGTGGGGCTACATGAAAAAGTTGTTCCACAAAATTATTTTTTTTATGAGACCTACCCATGGTTAAAATTGTTTTTCTCTATCTTTAACGGTGTAGAAGTTTTATAAACAGACGGACGGATGAACGGACGGACGGACGGACGGACAGAGTGAAACTAATAACACATTTTTTCAAAAATTTTTTGGAAATGTGCTAAAAAGAACTAACTAAACTATCATTCCTTAGAACTAATAGACTAGGCAGGTAAGTGAATTTTAAAGACATTTGGAAAACGCAAAAAGAAAAAAATATTACTAAAACTGTTTTATATTTATCTTATAGATATTTTATAATCTAAGATATCAAAATGATATAGTTAAAAACAAAATCAAAACTTACGTTTTTTCCATTGTTTTAAAAGCTACCCAAGTCAATAAAAGACCACTTAAAAGAAAAAATGAATCAACAGATACAGTTCCATTTGCCATTAATAATCCAAATGGTGATTTAAACCACTAAAATAGAAAATTTTTATATTCATATAATTAATAACAAAATAAAATTATAAAAATTTTACCTCTAATATATCGGAAGCATTTGTTGAACTAACAATAGTTGATGTAAAATATTGATGACCAAAAACTACCCATATAATTGATAAACTTCGAATACCATTTAAACATTCAATTGTATTTGAATTTTTTGTGGAACTGCTACTTTGAATTTTAAATAATTTTTTACCATTTGATATAATTGAAAATGCTGTCAATATTTGAATTGGTTCCTCTAAAATTAATATTATTTAATTAATTATATATATATATATATATATACACTATCATTTTAAATATAAAAATTAAATTATATACTTTTGGTGTAATCATAAATTGAACTTAATAACATCAGGCAGCCAAAAAGTGAAAATAAAACTCTGTAAAGAAAATCAAAAAAAATATAAAATTTATTTAAATTTTTTTTTATAATATTCTTTTATCAAATCCCACACATGTCGTAAGAGTTACTCCCCCTTACGACATTTACAACCACGCTTGAACAGGAAAGGCTGTGTAATTTTTTGTCCACATTTATGTGGCAGAGAAATGCATTAAAAAAAAAATATTCTTTTAAAAATTTTTTTTTAATTTAGAAAAGAAGATTTTTGAAAAATTTTTATATACCAACCAGAGTTTTATTTGTTGTACTTTCCGTTCTTCCTTAATTTCTTTTAGGTAATATTAAGTTAGTCTGTAAATTCCAACTTTTGCCAATATTTAAAATACTATTTTAAAGTTCAACATTTTTGGCTTAGCTTTGCTTTGGTTATTTTGATAGCTTGTATTTTTATAAAATATTATACCTGTCCAACTATAGGTTATTTTAGTTGAACTGTACAACAAATAAAAACCCGTTTAAAAATAAAAAATAAAACTGAACTACTAAATATCTTCTAAAATGGAATAACACAGCTAATGGAAATTGATTTGTCATGCATCACGTTTGTGGAATCAAATGTTTATCGTGTGTATTCCGCAAAATAGTTAACTCATATATATACGATTTAGTAAAGTTTAAGAAGAATATTAAACCTCTTTCTTCAAAATAACCCTATAAATTTTCATACTCATCCTATACATAATTCTAAATTTTCCTAAAAAGGACCCAAGAATCCTTCCATATTTTATGAACCAAACTGTACATTTGTATTACAGATCCCAACCTAAAGTTTAGCTTAATTTTTGCTGGATTAAAGTACTAACACTATCCAAAAGAATTATATGCCATTCTTCGGGGTGACTTTTGAAATTTTCTGCCCATCCTTAACAATAAAAAAAACTTTGGTTTTAATTTATAAATGGTGAAAAATATTTTTCAATTTGATCGTCACATTCTAATTTACATTTTTCTTGTTTCGGTATTTATTTTCAATTTGTTTTAATTTAAAAGATTTGTGTGAAAGGTAATTTTGAATAAATTTAAAATCTCAATAACCATCAGCAACATAATCTGGTAAACTGTAATTTTTTTTTTCCATACATTAGTTACTTACAAAACATTCTATTCTCTTTTCATACACCTTTTAACAGCTTTAAAAAACTTTCATCATATTAGTGGAAATAGCTTACAGCTTACAAATGTCAATAATTACTTTAAAAACTATGGAAATAAACTTGAGCAAAACTAAAAATTTTCAAATAAGATTTCAGGACATTCTTATTAAAATAGCATTTATATAAAGCGAATATTTTTTCAAATTATCAATTTATAAGATACATTATGTACGTACTTACATAGCAATAATATCAACTGTTCGATATGAAGGTATCATTTTTACTTTACAGGTACTTTCTTGAATAATTGTTTTATTTTCATTTAAATTAATATCCAGCATTTTAAAAAGTTCTCTTATGGTATCATCAAATTGTTCAGCATCACATATTTTTGGTATACAAACACCAATTTTTAAAGCTATACAATAAAATAAAAAGAAAGAAAAAAACATTATTTTAAGAAAAAATTAAGATAAATATTTTCAAACCTGGTATCGTTGATAATGCTGGACCCCATCCAAGAAATGGTTCAAATTCTATTTTTTTAACATTCGGTAGTAAATCAGATATTGATAATTGAGCTGTACAATATTTTCCTTCCAATAAATGTCGATATTCTTCATCACCTTCAATAATTAATTCAGATATTCGTATACATTCATCAAAATTTCCTAAATCAGTTGTATGTCCCATTAAAATACCGGATGGTATTTTACCCCATGAATCAACAACTAAAATAATAATTTATGAAATTTATTTTTTAGAATATTATTGATATTTAAAAAAATATTATAGTTTAATACGTTCATCCGCCTTTGCACCGCTTCTTCCTTCTTAAAACATAAAAAACTTCTATACGCCATTTAAAAAAAAAAGAGCTATGAATTTTTATAAAAACAATAATTTTGTGGAAGAAATCATTTGTGTACACATATTCTAAAGATAAAACCTCTTAAAAGTACCTGTATTTAAACGGTTAAACTAAATGACTCTAAGGAATATTTTATCTATAAAAATAAAACAACAAGAAATTTCTTAAACTTTATAATTTAACAAAAAAAATTACAGAATATTTTCTTGGAATTCGCCGTTATTTTAGCGTTCTTTTATATTAACCGTTATTCACCGTTATTTTACCGTTATTTTATATTAACTATATATTTTTAAATTAAAATTCAACAAAAATTTTATAATTCGTATTTCGCAAATGCATAAGCTAGAAAGGTAATAAATTCTTTAACAATAAACATTAGTGCATACACACAAAAATTTCAATTTTCTGCTTTTACATAGGTAAATATTTTATATACAAACAGTCCTCACACAAATTTTTTAAAACTAAAAATGCATAAATTTAAACCCTATATATTTAATATGTATATAAAACATGTTGATTTCCTTAAAATTGGCTTTTTCCTCAATTGTCCTAAACTAAAAAAAAAAAAACAAAATTTCTAAAATATATTTGAAATCTAAAATATGCATACACAGGGTGTTATGCATATATGGATGCATATACTCAATAGTCTTCTTTTAAATTAGTGATCGAGCATTATCGAGCACAATTAATAAAACGAAATTATGATTGAAAAAAAGTTAGGGCCTCATAACTTCTAAAGCAGTGAAAATAGCCTCATCTCCTCTTCCATACATTAGTCCATTTTTATTAGTCTCAACATGCCCGATCACCCACTTCATGGAAGACCATTGAGTCGAAAACACCATAATATGTACTATTTTTAATTTTAAATTAAAAATAATAAATATAATTGAATTTCTTATACTATTTCAATACTATGTTTGATCTTCTTAGTTCATACATGAACTGTTGGACCCCATATATTTGAGATAAAAAAAAAACTTTTAACTTAAATTTTTATTTGTTATTTCCTAAAAACCTGTTTTTGCATATAAATTTCATTTTTTATCTATATATATATATATTTACTATTTATTATATTAACATTTCGAAAAAATGTGCCCCTTTAAAAAATCTTTGCGATGTCATATTATACTCATTTGTTTATGTTTTTTACTTTAGTATTTGATTAAAAACAATAAAAGTTAAAATTTATACAAAAATACAATTAAATAAGTCAAATTTGGTAAAAATAACAACTATTGACTTAAGTATTAAATCTGATTAAGATTTTGGATAAGATTAAAAAAAAAAGTTAAGATAAAGTTAATACTATAGTTAAAAATAAGATAAGATATATTTATATATATATATAGTTCAGTTTGTATAATGTTCATACAATTTTGTTTTTATAAAATCTAATAAACATAAAACATATTTAAGTTTGACTAAACTGTATGCTCGACAAACATTATCGTTTGGCAATTCTCTTAAAGTGACAAATACTAAAAATTTAGTACAAGAAAAATGTAGAAATAAACATATGAGTATATAATATGATCAATAAAAAAAAATCCTGATAAAATCCTAGTATTTTAATGAAGAGCATATATAAATTAATCCTTTATATATAGATTTTAATCCTAAGCATATAAAACCCTAAACCTCATATAAAATCCAAACGGGTTAATTGTGGCCTTACAAATAAATTTTATTAAAAAAAAATTTTAAGCTTAAAGTAAATAATTTTTAAGTGTTATTGAAACTGGCTGAAATACTGAATACTAAAAGTCAAGCTTAAATAACATATAACATATGGTCATGAAGAGAAAGAAGCAGTAAATATTTACATAAATATAGATTTTAACTTATATATTATAATCTATCTATATTGTGTATTAAAATTACCTTGATATGACCATAATTGTCCAGTTAAGATACCATTTTTAATTGCTTCAATTTGTTTATTGCATAATGTATTAGAAATTACATTCGATTTTGAATTTAATATGAAATTTTTTGAGACGGTAGCATATTTAAAAAATTCTATACTAAGAGGTTCATTCATTTTTGATGAAATTAAATTAAATGCTATACTATCATTTTTTTTACTAATTGTATTTTTTATATTAAAATTTAATATTATTATTAAAAATAAAAATAATTTTAACATTTTTTATTTTTTTTTTTAAATAAATTAAAAATTTTTTATATATTAGTATATATTTTAAATTTCACATGTATTTATACTATTGAGTTCAAATTAAAACTAAACATAATATTTTAAATAAAATAAATCTAATAATTTAATTTTAATTGTAAATTAATCAAATCGTTATTAATAAATCAATTTTTAACTTCTTTAAAAAAAAAAAAAATTTGTTAAAATGCGCTAATTATAGTTTAAATCTGTTCGTCTATCCATCTGTATTAAAATTTATTTATGACGTTTAAGGTAAAAGATTTAATTTTAATTGTGTATGTAAGAAAATGTTGGTATAGATGTAGTTTAACCGTTAAAGATGAAACAGCCCGAAAAATTATGGAAAAGTTTTTCTTTTATAAATAAAAAGATTATATGTAATTTAAATGATCCATCCAGCCAATGGTGTAGTGTACTAGTTAAGACACATTACATACGAAAGGTCTCGGGTTCAAACCCCGGCCGGGTGATATAGATTAATAAAAAATAATATAGATTTTGCTTGTAATATATAATTAGTAGAATATAATTAAATTAAAAATTCTCGTAAGTATATATATGTCCTATAAATTATAATTAATATCATATTGTAATAGCTATATAATAAAATAATAATAAACCATAATTCTTGTATAGGATAATAGATGGCGTAGAAATAAAACAAATGAAACGTCTTAGTCTTGTACACTAGCTACAACAGTCGAGTAATCAACGGTTTAGTGAAATTAATGATTCATGAAACTGAAGCTTAGTCAAATATGAATAATAAATGACTTAGTGGATGCCCTATTACTCCTCATAGAAATGGTAAGGAAAAAAAAAAAGAAAATTATCATAAGGAGTTTGCAATAAGGGGGTGCAAATCTAAATAATGTCAAACGACAAGGAATTTATTAAAGTTTATAAAGAAGAACAAACACAAAATATTTTTTTCGTCAGTTTTTTTTTATTTCAGTTTTAAATTTTTTTTTAAGAATTTTAAATTTTTGCCAAACTTTTAAACTTAGAAGCTTGTATAGTTTTAAGAGGTGTTAGATGATTATTGAAAAGATTAAAATTTAATATTAGAATCATTTTTTTAAATTAATTTTTCATTTAAGAGATATGAGGATTCAGAAATTAAATTTTGTTATAGATATTGCATTAAACAACTGGAAGAATGTTTTAAGAAGAAGTTCAAATGTTATATTTTTATATTCGTACCTAGCGTAACTAAAAAGGGTTTCCCAAAAAAAAAAAAACTAGAATTTTTCTAAGAAAACTCTTTAACATTATTTTAATCTAGGAATGTACAGTCATACTAACATTTAGGAATTGTGCCTCTTTAAAAACCCTTGATATTGTATATAGTGTTTTGTTTAAAGTATATTTTAAAATAAGATTAGATTAAAAAAAACATTAGACAGTTTTATCTTTATTATCAAAATCTTAGTTAATAACTATATGAAATTGTTAAAGATTGTGGTTTTTATACATTTTTTTTTTATTCTTGCTTGAATTATAAATTATTGACACCATAGTGCAAAGTTTAAATGTAAAATTAATGTATTTGTACTTTTTTAAAAAGCTTTTCTTAAGTAAATAACGTTTCCTTACAATTTAATCATATTGAATAAAGTAGCACTTAGATTAAAGGATTTTTAATTAAATCAAAGAAGAGTGTAATATTGACTGTGTCAATTGTGACTGTGGAATGAATAGTATCTTAATTAATTGGTTGAATAGAATCTAATTTTAATATGTTCCTATAAAATTTAGTCATTGTTTATAAAATTTCATATATCTCATTTAATTAAAAATCGAGATATACTTGTATGACAGCTACTCGATCCCATTGCGCCAAACTAACCAAATTTTACAGAAATTATCTATTGTTATCAAACTTGATCATCTTTTACAAAATTTCAGATGTCTAGCTACCCAGTTATGACTTTATAAATTTTGCAGTTATATACGGTATCTATCCAAACCTGTTGCGTTAAATCAACCAAGTTTTGTAAAAGTCATTGATATAAAACTTAACTTCTTTTGATAAAATTTCAAATTTTCAACTTAATTAGACACTGAGTTATACTCATATAAAAAAAAGAAGTTGTATGACAGATACTCTAATCCGACAGCCGAACTTGTTGAGTTTCAATAGCGAAATTAATATTTTTATAAAAATGGTTTCAGAATTTCATTGAGAATTCATTTCAGATTCAATTTCATTTCAGAATTCTTGAGTTATCTTGCAATCCTGAATAAAAATATATATACTTTTTCATATTTTTCTCATTTCCTTCAAGGTGTCACTAACATAATGGCAAATTTATTATACCTTAAGAACTACTATATACATTCATACATATAATATACATATAATTTTGTAATTTTTAAAATATCATTTACATAATATATTATGATAATTTAATTTCTTAACATAACTGGAAAATAGTATAAGTAAAAAAAAATATTTTTATTATATTATATAAAATATAAATCAATGATTCACCTGCATGAGTATAAACGTAATAGATTACAAAATTCCTATAATTAAAAAATAAAAATTTTAAATAGCGCATATGGAAGAAAAATAAATAAAGATATAAAATTATCTTTATCATTAATTAGATTATTTTTATTTTTATTATTATTAATCATAACCTAATTATTAATTTATCGATATATTATATTAATGTAAAAAGGTGTTTTTGTGTTAAATCGGAAATACAACTAAATAAATTGTTGATACTCTTTAAAATAGAGGTATTAACGTCAACATAATATAGCTTATGTTGTAATATACAGTGTGAGTGCCTCAATAATATTACGTTATTATAAGTCAGCAAAAAAAAAAACTTATATAAAAGAGATAATAACGAAATTAATAGTACTAGTAATATTGAAAAACAATTAATGGGGTGCAAACTTTATTCAGCTTTAGTTCCGTATTAGGTGTGAGGTCGAATCATTTACTAATTTTTCACAAAAAAAATGTACTAAAAATAATTAGGTCCTGTGAGCTCCTTTCTAATTATCGATAGTAGAGCTACTACAAGTTTTGAGATTAAATCATGTATCAAATTGCATTAAACCATTTCCTAACCTCCGTAATCAAATAACTTAAAGGTTGATCTTGGTTAGTTACTGAGGTCACCATCCTCACTTGGAATGGATTCATTTTGAATGTAAAACATTTAACTTTGGCTTTACCCTTACAAAGAAAACGCTTTTTATTGTTCTTTCGAAATTAATTTAAAATTAAATATAACGACATAGGTCGATAAGGTAAATTTTCCTCTCTCTTAAAATTAAACTCTTTTTTTTTTTTTTGTTAACTTTTATTTTATTTTATTATTTAATTTTTTTTACAATTAGAAAAAAAGTTTTATAAAACTATTTCTTTATTTATTTAGAACTAAAGCCTTAACAGTTATTTAATTTGTATAGTTTTTTTTCTATACATTATTATTTGGATATTATCAGTATTCTTATTTGTTATTTTTATAGCAAATATTTTATTATGATTTTTTATTATTTTGGAAAATTTCCATAAACACAAAATTTTTTTTAAATTTTTTTATTAAAATAAAACTTATACTAGCTTAAATTTAATTTAGAACTGTACTTAATCTAACCCTAATTAACTTAACTTAAACCTATTCTATTGATATATTGAAACTATTTTATTCTTACTTTTAAGAAACTATGCAACCACCAATAGTTTGTTGATAATTGTTTATCCTTTTCAGGAATAAACATGTCATATTTTAATAGATTAGTCTCAATATTCTGAGGGTTATATTCTATACACTTGCATGTAGCCCATCTATTATAATGATATAATAGAGGAATATGCTTGTAGTTTTGAATATACTCTTTAAAGTCAAGATAAATAAAGTCTTCGGGCGCAATGAACCCCCATTTTTCAAGTATTTTTAATATACTCTTCGTTATGGTAAAATATATTGGATATTAGACCATTTTCTAACGTGTTAAGAGATCATTCGAAGTGATTGCGAATAATTTTTATTAAAAAGCTATTGAATCTTATAATATTTGCTTTTCGCTACAAACATTTATTAGAATAAAAATGCTTGTAGTCCGCTTCTGGTTTTCTGTGCAGATTTACGCAGGCTCTTATACATTTCCTTTCAAATTTCCTAATTTTTTCTGTTTGGCTTGCACTAATATTGAACCAAATTAGTCCAGCATATGAAATAGTTGGACTAATAACGCCCTGATAAGCTAATATTTTTACAAAATTAAACTCGTATTTAACTTGTTACTTTCTCCAATTTTAATTTTTTGGTTTTTGTTTTTTAATTTAATTTTTTCTGCTGCTTTATGGTTCTCTATATAACAATTATGTTAATCTTTATGTAAAAATTATGAGTTAATTAATATCATAAATGTTAATATGTATAATATTTTTTCCTTCATCATTAAAAAAAAATTAATAATAAACATATGTTAATGACATCAAAAATGAAAATTATTTCGAATATATCTCTTGAAAATCCATTTAAAAAAAAAAATGCATATTTTTAGGCAATTATATATCATTTAATTTTCTTCAATTTTTTTGCAAGGGTTTGTATAGAATACTTATAAAATTTCAATCGAAATATCAAAAAAGAAAAAAGAAAATATCTAGAAATTTTTAATAGTATGTTCTAGAATAATAATATTTATTAAGAAAATAACTTTTTTTTAAATAAAAAATATAATTAACTATACAAACTATTTATTAAAAGAATATGTATAACATTATCAGTATACTTACATCAAAAATGTTAATTTAAAGTTTTTGGAATCAATATTTTTATAGAATATGATTAAATTTATTATATTTTAAACATAATTTTAAATGTTATTATTAACTTTATTTAACTTTTATAAACTTTTATTTGATATTAACATTCTGTTCTTGATATTCATGTGTTTTATCTAAATTTTCGTCATTAACAATTTGTTGCATATTTATTGAATCTTTTATTTTATTACATTTTTTATTAAAGTGCTACAACAGGAGATTCAAAACCCAATATTAAAAGAATAGAAATACTTATTGTAAAACCAAAATCTCCCCAAAATTTATAAATCTATATATACAGAAAAATAGAAAAGAAATACGAGTAAATAGTTAATAAAAATAAATTTAAAAAGAAAATAAATACTAACCACATCAAAATCAGAAAAATATTTATCACTTTTTATATTTCCATTTACCATATACTGTAATATATAATGAACAAGATAAATACCATAAGTTAATCGTGCAAATGGTTCCCATATTGGCCATGATAAAAATGAATTAACAATACCTCCATAACCATTATGGCATGCAAATACAATCCAACCTAAAGCAATTGCCCAAGGTGATCTACTTAATGCTTCATAAAATGCAATTTCAACTTTTGTTGCATCTCCGGTATCTTTTTGTGTTCTATTAAAAGGTGCCATAACAATAGTAAGCATAGTACCAATACTTATTAACCAACCAAATACAATTTTAAACTATAAAATTTTGATATAAAAATGAAATAATAAAAATTTATTTTTTTTTTTAAATAATTTTTTACTATTTGTTAAAACTCACTTTTGAAAGTCTTGGTTTTTTTTCTTTATTTTTAAAAAGCATGTAACCAGCTAATATTCCTATTAACCATGGTGCACATCTTGCATGTGTTGGTGTATAAACTGTTCTCATTTGATCCAATGCAGAACTTTAAAAACAATTACAAAAAAATTCAAGTAAAAAATATAAAAAATTAAATTACAATTACAAAAATATAATTTATATATATTTAATTACTTAGGATCAGCACCTATAATATTAGGAATATCCCACGTCAATTGGGTTACCAAAACACTCATATTTGATAATATTACTAAAATAACAATTGGTAAACTCATTTTTGTACCCCATTTCCATAATGGTTTTATCATTAATGGTGAAACTATAAATAATTGTGTATCGACAGCTAAATACCATGATTGTGGTATACAAACTGTTGTATCAATTGGTCCATTACTTACATAATTCTGTATAAATAATAATGTTGCCCACCAATATTTTTCACAAACTGCTACCAATGGATTAATACTTTTCACCCAAAATGGTCCACTGCCAATATATTTTATAAAACTTACACAAAATAATATTGTTGCAATCAGTGCTGGTGCTATTCTTAAATAACGACGAATACACCATCTAACAGAACTTAAATTACCATTACTGTAAAGTATGAATAAAAAAAAAAAATTTATATATATGTTAACATTTAATAATTTTCAAATGTTATATAGTAAAACATTTAACGGGACAGATTTTGTCATTTCTACTAAGTAATGCTATGGTTATTTAGAAGAGTTTTATGAAGAACATTTAAAAACTAGAAGATTATAAAACAGGAACTTAAAATAATCCTTTATTATTATTATTAAATAATTTATTATTAACTTACCTTTCTGTCAATTCTTTAAATGAATACCAAATAATTGAAAGACCGCTTAGAAAAAGAAATGTGTCAACTGATACTGTACCAAATTGTATAAATACTGAGAAAAATGATTTAAGCCACTATAAATTTAAAAAAAAAAAGGAAATTATATTAAACAAAAATCTTTTAATTAATCTTTGATTATTTAAATTAATTTTGATTACATCAACTTAAATCTGAATACAATTTTAAGCTTTAACAAACTAAGAACTTCATCAAGTTTCCTTTTAATATTCACTCTTTTAATTTTTTTTTTTGTTTTTGTACATTTTTATACTTTGGAGTAGCTTGGATTGCTTTATTACAAACCATTTGATTAGTAGTGAGTTGTTGATTTTTTTTTAATTTTGTCGTGCTTGGAAAATGATTAAAGTTTTGGATTTTAAGTTAAACTTTCTCATTTGAGAAAAATTTCATTATTGGGGCGTATAAGTAAAACTGAGGTTATCCGATTGTAAACAAATTTTGCAAGAATTTTCTTCTGAAGACGAAAGGTACCATGCATTACTTTTTTTCTGTTTATTAATCTATTTCAACATCAGACCCTATTCAACGTTTATATCGTTCCACCGATTGAGTTCAAACTTTATAGAAAAGTAGAGAATTCTTCGCTGAAGAAGTTCGCTGGATTTATATGGTTCGGATCAGTTAACCTATTCCAGCACATTGACTCGTCAAAAAAAGAAATTCTATCTGAATCATGTGCTATTTTTCAGAGTATTATATAATAGCTTTAAAAAATAATATTAAGAAATTTTTGGGAAGTTTCGTTAACCCGAAGAAGTTCACTGAATTGATATCGTTCGGATCCGTTAACCCGTCCCTACATGCCGTCAGAAATATTTTTTCTAGAATCGTGTCCAATTTTACAGAGTGCTTTAATGGATTAAAGAATAAATGTGAGCAATTTTAGGAAAGTTGCATTAAGTGATAATACTATAAAATTAGTTTTGTATTATCATGTTAAAAACAAAAGTTATTAATCTTTTAAAAAACTCGATATTATATAGTTTAAAAGTTAAATGAAAAAAAAAACTTACCGTTCTCCATTCTAAATCATTTAAAAAATTTACAGTTGAATATGTTGTATAAGAATGACCAAGAACAATCCATATAATGGATAAACAACTTAAACCATTTAAACATTTAATTTTTTCTGGAGATCTTTCAATGCTAATTTTAAACAATTTCCTAATATTAGTAATAACTGAAAAAGCTATTAAAAGTTGATTTGGTTTTTCTAAAACAAAAGAAAAAAAAAATTTAATGAATTTTTTTAAACACGTTTTTTCTATAAAAGATGTTTGTAATCATTTTTTGTAATCTTACGTTGTTTTAATTGTATTAAACAATCATAAATGGTACTTAATACCATTAAAAATGTAACAAGACCAAAAACACCACTATAAAAATAAAAATAATATTTTTAATTAATTAATTTTAATTAATTTTAATGAATGTAAAATTAAAAAAAAAAAAAAACTTAAAACTTACAAACCAAAAAAATCCATTATAGTAAAATCTGTTTCTTCACTGGTCTGACAATCAAAAACATAACTTCCATTACCAAGACTTATATTTTTATTTTGTTCTTTGGCTATTTTTTCTAAAAATGATATCCAATAATTATTTATTAATATTGTATTACATGTATCTGGCCAACAAAGTCCTAATTCAATATCTTTTTCTCTAACATTTTCAAATAATTCTAAATAAAAATTAAGTTCTTTTATAAATTTGTATGGTATGACATTTCTACAATATTGTCCATTAAAACTATTAAATTCATCTATAATGTAACTTAATTTTAAACATTGTTCAAAATGACCTAGATCATGTGTATGTCCAGATAAAATTCCAATTGGTATTTGACCCCATGAATCTAATACTAAAATTATAAAAAATAATATAATTTATCTGTGAATTATGATGGAGAGTGTTAAGGGCATATTATTCTGTAAACAACTAAATATGCCAAAAGTCCCGTAGTCAAATGTCGTCAAAAAACGAAACAAAACTGCTTTAGAAATTATAACTCTGACGAGTGATCCAAAGTCTCCTAAAAAATAAGACATAATTTCCCATAAAATTATGTATTTATTTCTTCGTTTCATGCGATATTCTATATTAGAACTTAGGAGGAATTTTAAGGTTAGTTACAAAATCAAGGTTGCCCCTTTCCCAGGGAATTTATGTATTTGTTCTAGAAAAAGGGAATACCCTGATTGCGCACCTAACTGTAAAATCTATCCTAATTTCGTCTATGCGATGGATATTATAGGATGCGATGTTATAGGATGGATTTTAAAATTGGTTCCAAAATGAAAGTTGTCCCTTTTTCTGGAATATTTTATTTATTTGTTCTGCATAAAGGGACTCTGATTTCGTGTCTGATTTCGTGTCTGTAAAATCTTATCAAAAAAATATTTAAATCAATAATTATTCTTTTATAAATTTTGAAAATAATCGATTGTTTTAATACTGAATTATAAATATTTCAATTTATGAAGACCTTCAAGGAGCTTTTGGCCGTTTTATAAGAATTATAATCCCACGGGAAGTTTTGGCGTATTTATTGAGTCATAAGGTCATAGCGGACTTATAACTCCGGGACTTTTGGTATATCGTTTTTAAATGATAAGACGATATGACACTTTAAATGACTGGATCAAACAGAAAAAAAACTTATATATGAAATATAACAAAAATTATAATTTAGTCATTTTCTCTTTTATAAAAACTTAAGTTTAATTAACCATAATTCTGATATACGCCCTTCATTTCTTAGGGCTAAAATAGAATTTGTAATATTTTTTAATTGAATTTCACACAATTCAGTTTTGTTTTTTAATTTTTTAATTATCTTAAAATGGTTATCATTTAATGTTGTATTATTTATACTACTGCTATTATTTTTATTATTACATTTTAGTTTTGATAAATTTTTAATAAAAGAATTTGAATCATTTTTTATATTTACATTTTTAAAATTAATTTGACCAAAAATATTTTGTAAAAATAATAAAATAAAAATGGTAATTAAAAATTGAATAGACATTTTGCAAAATAAATATGTGAAAATGATAATATCTAATTTGAAACTAAAAAAAAAAAAATAATATTTTTATTTGAAAAATAAATCAAAACTTTTATTATTTTTACATTTAATAAAATTTTCGAATATCTAAATCCTTACGTTTTATTTAATACTATTTATAGGATTATAATATTATTGTATAAAATATAAATTATTATTATTTCTATTTAAATACTTTCATGAATTAGTCTGATGCGCATTTTTTTATATGTATAATATTTCGTTAGAATTGAAATAGCATAGTAAATAGTAATAAAAGTAAAAAATAATCTCTGTTAAAAAATTGAATGTTGATCTATTTTGGTGACTATAACAATACTTTTCATTGCAAAACGCCATTTTGCTTAATAACTTTTGGCAAAAGTGACATTTTGCAAACGTACATTTGACAAATAAACTATATTAGAACAGAAAGATATTTCTTTTTATTTCATTAAAAAGTTAAATGACAGTAAGTAAGTAAAAAGATATTTGACAATTAACATATATATTGAAAATATTACATAACAGATAAACTTGACGTAGCAAACGTCAGTCTGGTAATCAAGAAATATAATATTGGTTAATAATACTGGTATTTTAGCAATCTAGAAATAATATTGGTTTTTTGTCACTTAACTTTTTAATGAAATAAAAAGAAATATCTTTCTGTTCTAATATAGTTTTTATTTGTCTTAAAAACGTTTTTTGAGAGCTATGTTCCCTTTATTTGTAAGAATACTTAACTTTTTACAATAATAATAAAATGTAAATATAAATAAACGTAAAAACGTGTGACAACACTAAGAAAACTAAAGAAAAATTTTGTAGTGGAAGCGCGACAGTCCCCGTCCTTCAAAAATAATCTTTTTTTTCATAAAAATGTCTAAATTCGTATAAAATTCACTATTCTTTAAGTGAAATGTCAAAATAGAATACTTTTGTATGCGAAGTTTTCAAAATTAATTATTTTCCATATAGAAATGTGAAAATTTAATATTTTTGAATGAGATTGGTATATAATATATGTGTGGGCATATACTGTAAGTATTAATAGTTGGATTCAAAGTCAGAGCCCATTTCCGGAATATTTATATCCAGTCTATTTTTTTTCAGAATTTTGTAATTTCGGGATTTTGATTTTCGAGATTATGTTTTCGGGATTTTGATTTTAGGAATTTCATTTTCGGGTCTATGTACCCAACCCTATAAATTTTAAATTTTTTTTATTTTTTTTTCTGTTATGTGCAGTAGATATGAAAAATAAAAAAAATTGTTGCAAACGTTTACGGCTTTTATATAATAGATTCTTTAGAAAAAGCGTATAACCCAGATTTTATAATCAACTATGAAATCTGTCCTAATTAATTAATAATTAGAAGTATCCATTTTGTTAAAATTATATTTTTGTTTTATTTATTTTACTATAAGTTTTGTTGTCGAAAAATTAATTAAGGCAAACTGCGACCCTCCCAGCTAAATACGCTAAATATATTCTATACCTCTAAACAAAGAACATATAACACATGTATATGTTATGTTCTTTGCTATAAATAAATAAAAACAAATTAAAAACAAATAAAAAACGAAGTATTTTAAATATAATGTATTTTATAATATTATACAGGGTGATTTTCTTTTAGTCTTGAATATTTTAAATAATTTTCTTCCATAGTTTATGAGCATTAAAACAAAACAAATTTTAAAAAAATCTATTTTTAAGATATTTTTCATTGGTTTCAAATTCTAGCCCTTAAATTTGTCGTTAAGGTATCAATTTTGACATTTTTCGATCATTTGAAAAACACTCTTTAATTTTATGTAAAAGTAAAGATTTTATTCTATATCTTTTATGGTATTTAAAATAACATTAAATTTATTTATCTAGTATATTAATTATAAATGTAATTTAGTTATGACATTTTAATGGAAATGAAAATATTTTAATGGATATTTTATATCTAATTATATATATAATAATTTTCATATAGAGATATGAAATATTTTGTTTTTTTTTTAGATAAGATTTATATTAATATAAATATACGATTAACAAAATCTTTTTAATATTTTTTTTTTTATCTACATATTTTTCTAATGTTTAATTAAAAATTATAATTAATTTTAGTTTTTTTGTTTTACAGAAAAAAATATATTTTGAATTAATTATAATTAAAATTTCCATTAACTTTTGCAGAAGTTTGATAAAATTATTTGTTAATAAAAAATTTTGTAATAACTTCTTAGTAAAATTCACGAATATATTCGCACACATTAGAGTTGAATAGGGTTTGTCTTTTTGTTCAGCCGAAGATATCCCCTAAAGAATCAAAATTATTTTAAAATTTTTAGGAGCATTTATGCAAAAAATATAAGTATCCTGATCTGTTAACATCTTTTAGCTCTATTAAAATAATTTAATAAAAATTTAAGATGCAAAATTTAATAATGGTTTCTCATTTTTTAGTTTTTTTTAGAAAACAGTCTCATTGGTCTCATTTTTCGATTGCCTTTTAGAATTTTTATTTTCTACTATGATGGCGTTCGTTTTTGGATTTTTTCCTTTTTCGTGATTGCGATCTGGTTTTTGATTTTGTACAAGTGGAATTTTATTGTGCTTCGTTCATAGCATTTCTCCATTGGTATCAATGTCGTTGTTTTGCTAATAAATTTTACTTATACTATTATGGAAGAGTAAGACTGTTAATTATGATGTTGTTAAGGTTAATTTTGTATCTTTAATTATTTAATTTTTTCTATATATCTCGGAAGAAACAACTTTAAGTTCTTGATAATCGTATCCAATTTTTCTATTAATAGCCATTGCCCCATTATTATTTTAACAGGTCTTCAAACATTTCTATAATCATCCTGTCGAATGTTTTAAAATCTATAATAGTGACGATGTCCTAATTTCATTCAACAATTTTTTAGACAAATATTTTTCTTTTTTCTTATACCAAACCAAAGTTTACATAATTTATTTTCTTCTTCTTTCTTAGTTAAAATATGACAATTACAAATCACGCATATATGAATGTTATTTAGGAACCTATGTGCGCCCGAAAATGTTCTTGTGTCTATTCCTTGATTTATTTTCTGAATTAAGTGATTGTGATCTAAGAAAAAATTTAATTTTATCTTGAAATTTTGAAAACGTCATTGAATCTAAAAATGTGTTGCCGTACAAGTATGTTATGACAACTTGTAAAAGTTTTAATCAAGATAAATAAAAATGACTGGTTTTCAGTAAAAATTCTAGCTTTTACAAATTGATTTTGTGAATTAAGTGTGTGCTTGATGCCAGACCGATAACAAACCTTTATAGAGTTTTTATTTTGTTATCATATAATTTAAACATTTTGTTCCAAAAAAAAGTGGGGTTTCAGTAATAAATTCGCAAAATTCACTTGAGGATTAAATAAAAGATTGAAACAAATAAAAAAAATTTAAGATAAATGAGAAATAGTCAAAATATATTTGTAAAATGCAAATTTTTTATTTTTATAAAATAAAATGCGTTCTAATTAACTTTATATATTTGAAACAAAAAAATTATAGGATTCTATAACTCAAATATTCTTAACAATTATGTATAAGGGTATAATACTTTAAAAGGGTGGTTATAAATTTTATAATCTGTATTTGTCGAAACTTTGAACATTTCGATCATTGAACATTTGATCTTTGTATATATGTTGCTAAACTCCACCACAAAACTCTTTTCTTATCTCCATTTTGCTTAAATATCATAAGGCTATTTACAATTTTAACTATAACCAAAAAAAATAATAAAATAATTTATTTATACCTAAATATTGTTTTAATTATATAAATATTTTTATTTTTTCTCCCAAAAAATTAATTTAAATTATATATATATTTTTTTTTTTTGTCTGAATTGCCTTTTTTTATTTTGTATTTTTATTTATTGTTTATGATTTCTTCTTCAAATTTAACTTTTTTTTCTTTCTTTTTAAATATGGCTCTCTCTATTGCAATAAATGGATATTCAAAAGTTAACACCAAAATAATTGATATAATTATAGTTAATCCAAAGTATCCGAAAAATATTAATATCTTAAACAAAAAAAAAAAAAAAAACATTCACAATCAATTAATATCTTAAATCTTAAAATATTCATTCTTTTTTGTTTTTTTTTTTTTAAATAAAATTTTAATTACCAAATCAAAATATGAAAGCGAATAATATTGTTTTCTATTAAAATATATAATTTTTTGTAGTATTAAACTAACTATTAGTATGCAATATGTTAGTCGTGAAAATGGTTTCCAAATTGACCATGATAATATTGAATTTATAATTCCACCATAACCTTTAGATGATACAACTACCATCCAACTTAATGCAATAGCCCAAAATGTTCTAGATAATGTTTCATAAAATGCACTTTCTATTTTCGAAACATTATCTTTATTTTTACCATATAGAGCATATGGACAAATTATAATTGCTAAAATAATGCTAATACTTAATAACCAACCAAGCGCAATTGAAAACTATATCAAATAAAATATTAAAATATATTTGAAATTAAAATTATATTTTATTAAATTGAATATATACCTTAGGTAGTAGAATTATTTCATTTTTACTTTTAAATAAACAGTACCCAACTATGATTCCAATTAACCACGGTGCATATCTTGCATGAGTTGGAATATAAGTTAATGCAATTTGTTTAAAATAACTTTAATAAAAATGAAGAATTGAAATCAAACTATATATATAGATATTATTATAACACTTATACCTTTGTTTACTGGATTGACTACTCTCGTATATTAAAGAAAATTCCCGGTTCATAAAAATCGTAAAAATACATGCATTTGATAATATAATCAATACAAAAATTGGTAATATTATTTTTTTACCCCATTTCCATAAAGGTATTATAATTATTGGTGATAAAATATATAATTGTGTATCAATAGCTAAATACCATGATTGTGGTATACAAATGTCTTCATCAATAAAACCATTGCTCATATAATTTTGAAAATATAATAATGTTATCCACCATTTATTTTCACATGCTTTAATCAATGGATTAATGTTATTAGGCCAAAATGGTCCATTCCCAGTGAATTTCATAAAACTTAGAATAAATAATATTGTTGCAACAATTATAGGTGTAAGTCTTATATAACGATGTACATAAAATGATATAATATTAAATTTGCCTTTACTATAAAAAGAAAAAAAAAAAACAAAAAAAAAATATAAAGTTATTTATAATTGTATCTTTTTTAACATTTAACTTTTTTTTTTTCAACTAAGAACGGTTAGATTTCTTTGTTTTTACGTCGTTATTTCTTATATATATAAGGTTGTTATTATTAACATAATTTATTGAAATTCTAAATCTTAAAATTAATCGATTATGATTTAAATACCTTCTCACATTAAAAAAAATTGAAATTAATCAAACGTAATAAAATTATCTTATTTATTCAACGTAGAAATTTGCCTTCTTAGATACTTAAAATAGATAGAATTTTTTTTTTTAGTGTGAGACGGTATTTAAATCATAATCGACTAATTATAAAATTAAAACTTTAAAAAAAAAGTTTTACATGTAATTAATTTTTTTGTAATCATATCCTATATAAGCTTAAATAGAATTCTACAGCGCTACTTGTTAGTTTTTTAACCATAGAATATCAATAACCATATCAACGGTATTTTACAATAGAAACTTCCATAAAATTTTAAATTTTTAGAAGTTATACCGCATCTATTTTTGAAGTTTTTTTTTTTACCTTAAAAAGTTTTAGTTTTAGTAGTTAGTACCTTACTACTTAAAACTAATTAACATTAAGTAATTAGTTTTAAGTAGTAAGGTAAAAAGTAATGAAAAAATATAATTGGAGCTTAAAAATAAAATTATTAACGAAAACAAAAAAAAAATAAAGGTAATTTAAAGGGATTTGGGGAGATTAATTATGTCACTTTTTAAAAAAATTTCTTTTTATTTCCAAATTGTCCAAAATTTTTCCTTTATTGGGTTTTTTTTATAATTTTTTTTTTTTTTGTTGACAAGATTCGTATTTAAGTTATTTTAAGAGCTGATCGAGCTTAAATATTACAAATTTGAATAAATGGCGTTCAGCCCTATATATATTTAATAGAATTCTAACTCAATAATATACATACTTTTTTTCTAACTCACTAAATGTATTCCAAATTAATAATAGGCCACTTAAAAAGAAAAATGTATCAACAGATACAGTACCAAAATCAATGAATGTTGAAAAAAATAACGATAACCACTGAAAATTAAAAAAAATAAATTTAATTAATGTGAATATTAGATGTTATAAACCAAATTATTAAACAATTACATTATTTGAATCTAATTTAATTTTAAGATCATTCAAATGTATTTTATAAGAATATCTTAGAACTATCCAAAGCATACTAATAGCCCGCATTCCATTTAATATATTAATATTTTTTGAATTTTTTTCGTCGGTAATTTTAAACAATTTTTTTCCATTGGTGATTATTGAAAACGCTATCATATAATCATTAAATTTTTCTAAAATAAATAAGGAAAATTTAATTTAAGTATTTGATGACATTATTAAATAAAAATCAATTAAATTTATAATTTTCTTACTATTTGGCTGTTGTATTGCATATTCATAAATACTACTTAGTATTGTTAAAATTCCAATAATAACAAAAATTACACTATAATAAATGTGCATAAATTTCATTTATTTTAAATTATTGAAAATAAAAACAAAGAAAAAAAAAAATTTAATATTAAAAATTGTACGAAAATAATTATATACTTACATTGAAATATAATCAAGAGTTGTTAAATAAATTTCTTCATGTATCTGACAATCAAAAATAAGAATTTTATCTAATCCTTCTTTAATATTATAGAATATCCGAATCCACATCCATGAGTCTAATATTTGAGCTTTTGTACAGGTATGCGGAAGACAAACACTCATTCTCAATCCAGATTGTAATTTTAAAGGTACATTTAAAATTAATACATTATTAGGCGAAACCTGAACTAAACAATATTTTCCACTGAAACTGCCTTTATTTGTATTTGGAAATGTGTACTTAGTTTTTAAACATTGATCAAAATGTCCAGTATCAGAAAAATGACCAGATAAAATACCATTAGGTAATTTTCCCCATGAATCTAAAACTTTACATTGATATAAAGATAAAAACAGAAACATTTTTTATTAATTTTGAAAAAATTCGATTTAATTTTGGAAATTTTTATTAAAAAAAAATTACGATTTTATTTTTATTTTGCAAATTATTTATAAAAAATTTTTAAATAATTTTGTTTCAATATAAATAATCCTTTTAGGTTAATAGGTTATATTCCCCTTATATAAAACTTAAGTTTTTAGGTATTCATACATGTAGTTTTCAATTACTCAACATATTTTAAATAAAACATAGCCCTACACTTGGCTATGTCAAATGTAAAAATGTATTTACTATAAATATTTATGTAAAATAATAAAAAAAATAATAAACTTACGTCTTGTAACACAATTTTTTAATGAATTAACAACTGGTTCATGGCCTAAAACAACATCGTATATTTCACGGATTTGAATGTCACATAAGGTTTTATTAGTGTTTGGTTCAATTTCATTTAATTCATCTTTATTTGAAATATCATCCCTAATAATATGATAATTTCTATTCAATTTATAAAATTCATCTTTAATATTATTATTATTATTCTTTTTTAAATTTATTAAATTTTTGATTGAAGTAAGATTTGAATTATGCGGTGAATTCAAAATGTAAGAAAATTTAAATAAAAACAATATAAGAACATAGAATATAATTTTATTGAATGCTCCGAAATTAAACATTTCCGATATCTATAATTTCTAATTAAAATCAAAAAAAAACTAATAAAACATTTAATTTTAGTTTATACAATGCTAGTATGTCTTCTATGATAATTATTGAACAGTTGATAATATTTGCATAATAACACTATAGGATTACAAAATATTAAGCCAAATTAATATAGGTTTACTATACAGCTTTTTCTTGATTAAGGTACTAAATATATATTTGTTTTTGTATATAATATAGTACATTATTTACCTTTGTAATTCAAAAAAATAAAATACCCATATATACAGGGTGGGGTGAACTTGGGCTAACTAATTTGAAATGCATATAATTTTTTTATTTTATTTTTTTTTTTACAGATAATAAAGAATTTTGTAAAATTTTATATTGTCATCATACTCAGTGCAAGAACGTGTAAAAATTATTGAATTATTGAAAATTATTATTATTTATTATGTTTCCGGACGATAAATTTTTTGAACAATCGCATTATGAGCGATTACGCACATTTTCATTTAAATGGATATATCAATAAACAAAACTGCCGAATTTGGAATTCGAGACAATTACACCCTCTCAGATGCACTGTTTGGTGCGGAATCATAGCTGATAGAGTTATCGGTCCAGATTTTCTTCAAAAATGTAACTGAGCATCCAGAAACCGTTTCTGGACCATGTTGGAAATTTTTTTACGTCCGGAAGTTCTCAATAATTGTGATATATGGTTCCAGCTCATACCGCGAGAGAGACAATGGCGATTCTGCGAAACCTTTTCGTTGACCGAATAATTTCAAAAAATGCTGATTTCGCGTGACCACCTCGTTGCCCAGATTTGACGGTCCCTGATTTTTTTTTTTTTTGTGGGGTTTCTTGAAGGAACGGATTTACGTCACCAAACCACAAAACATTCAGGTACTACAGCAGAATATTCCTACAAAAATTGCGCAACGTTATGAAAAATGTCTTAAAAAGAGCTATTAACTGCCAACAGGAAAATGGAAGCCATTTAAATAATGCAATTTTTCTTAACTTAAAAAAAATTTAATAATTTATAACTTTCATTTAAAAAAAAAAAATAAAATAAAAAATTTTAAAAATAAAAAAATTATATGCATTTCAAATCAATCAATCCAAGTTGGCCCACCCTGTATATATATGAAATAGATTAATAATCTTGCTTCAATTAAGTTGTCTATTTTAAAAATCCAAAAAATTAGCTTTTTAAAATCTTGTAAAATAGCTAAGTAATCAAACAGCTTAGTGGAAATAAGGTATAATAACAGCCTAGTAACTGAAACTTAGCCTATAATATAAATAATAAAAGTACTCCGTAAAGGAGTGAAAAGCAAATAAATAAAACAACGACGAACAATATTTTTTATCATAATCAATTCGTTTCTAATCCTTGAAAATAAAAAAAAAAATTTTTAATTTTTATAATCGTAGTCATAAATTTAAAAAAATTATCCCTTGAGAATTGAACCACTGCATTTATATTTTGTTTATGGTTCTGTATTTGTTTGTTTGTTTGTATGCGTGTATTTCAAAATAAAAAAATGCTTGTTAACGGTTTAGTATTGTCAATGTCATGCATTAATGAGTGAATGTACTTACTCATAACTATTACCGATATCGCAATATTTTTAAAAAAAAATATTAAAACACATCGTCCAAAGTCTGATTTTTTTCTTATTTATTTAGAAACCGGAGTCTTAGAGACTACACCATAATATGCTGTAGTTGTAATTAAAAGACGAATAGCTTAAAGACGCATATTTTACAAAAGAACAATTTGGAGTATTGTAACTTGCACGAAAAATTTGTAAATTTTCTTAGAATTTTATATGTAAGAAATAAAATTGTGAAAAATCAAGAAACACTTTTTTCAATTTTAAGAAAATTCAAAATCCTATATAATAATTGAGAAAAGTTGTTAATAAATATAAAATTAACATTATATAATTTTATATTTATTAACAACTTTTCTCAATTATTATGGATTTTGAATTTTCTTAAAATTGAAAAAAGTGTTTCTTGATTTTTCACAATTTTATTTCTTACATATAAAATTCTAAGAAAATTTACAAATTTTTCGTGCAAGTTACAACGAGTTTGAATTGTTGCGTTTTATTTTAAAAATGTATACACATGCATAAAGAAACTATATACACAGAGTATTTATCAGAGTACAAAATTTTCTAGTCAATTTCTTAAAAACGTTTTGTACCCAAAATTACTCAATATACATCTTATTGTACCCCAATTTACTCAATACTCAAAATATTTTCATTTATAAATTATAAGCATTTTGTAAATGAGAATAATTCATTTTTTACACTCGTAAATATACTCGTAAATGTACACTTAAATGTATTTATATTCTTATGAATATGTAAAATGTAAATAAAGAATTACAAAGTATATAGTTTCTTTATGACACGTGTCTAAAAATAGAGAATTTTAAATTTTTCAGTTCTATATATATAGCGTTCTTAACGAGGGGAGTGAATTGTACTTAAGTACTTAAGAAATTGTGAAAAAGATGAGAACATACAGATAAAATGAATTTTATAAGCAAATTTTTTTCCAAAACAAATGAGATAAAAAGAAAAAAAGAAAATGACATTCATAAATAACACTTTTGATTTAAAAAATATTTTGTTAATTTATACTTTCCTCTTACGCGAACTTAAAGTGTTAAGTTCAATATTCTTGTTTTAAAGTTTTTGTTATTTAGCAACTGAAATCAAATCAACATTAAAACAAAGCTTTTAGAGATTTTTTAAAATAATTTAAATTGCAGTACGCAATTAAATAAAAAAGTTTCCATTTGCATCTATTAGCACAAAACTTTGAACAAAGTTCGAGCACTTTACGTATTGTTAATTTATACTTCAAAATAAAAACTGTTAAATAAATATTTAGTGTTAAAATATTTCACAAAGCTTGTCTATAAATCAATCTCTTATCATAAATTTATTTGTCTCATAAACCTTACAAATTTGCGTTACATTTTATTAAAGATGACATTAAGCCCTTAAAGCTATATGTAAATAAAATAATTGTAATCTTGGCATCTAAAAAACCATTTGTATTATTTACAATTTTACAAGAACAAATATTTACTTTAAAATAATTAAAAATATATTATAAATTTTAAAATAAATATGAAACTGCATATTTTAAGATCTTTAAAGATTTTAAAACAAATACTTTCTTTTATAAATTTATTAATAAATTATTTTTCTATTTTAATAACAAATGAAATCAAAAAATTTTAAACATGATTATTAGAATTTGATTCTTTTGTACCATAATTGTCTAAATTTTGGCTAGGACTCGGTAAAATATCATCAATTAATTCTTTTTTATCAGTCTTTTGAGTATTTCCTCTTCTAAATAAAACTTTTTCAATTCCAACTATTGGAGATTCAAAACCTAACGCCAAAAGAAGCGAAATACTTAAGGTAAAACCTAAATCACCCCAAAATTTGTAAATCTGAAAAAAAAAAGTAAAACAAAACAAATGAATAACTAAAATATAAAAAATATTTATAATTTTTCTTACCACATCGAAATCTGAAAAATATTTGTCATGTTTTGTTGCTCCAATAGCAACATATTGCAATATAAGATGAACAATATAAATACTGTATGTTAAGCGTGAAAACGGTTGCCATATTGCCCATGATAACCATGAATTTATAAACCCACCAAATCCGTTATGGCAAGCAAATACAACCCAACCTAAAGCAACTGCCCAAGCTGTTCTAGAAAATGCTTCATAAAATGAACTTTCCACATGTGTTGGTGTTCCACCACCTGGACGTGTACGATGATAAGGAACCATAACAACGGACGACAATATAGCAAGGCTAATTACCCAACCAAGAATAGCTAATACCTGTAAAACACAAAGTCATTAGAATTTTACAATTTATTGAATCATAACTTAAAAATTTTAAAGCAGCTTTAATTTACTTTTGGTATTTGAAGTTTATGCTTTTTGCTACGGAACATAATGAATCCAACCAGAACTCCAATTAACCACGGGGCATATCTGGCATGTGTTGGTATATATGTTAATCGCATTCGATCCATCGTAAATCTAATTGTTATAAATAAAAGAGAAAAAATGTATAAAACAATAAAGTAGAATTATTTACTTGAGAGACTTACAATAAATCACTAGATTTAATTGTTGAGAAACCCCAATTCATAAAAACTGTAAAAACACATGCATTTGATAAAAAGGCTAGTACAATAATTGGCAAAAATGCTTTATAACCCCATTTCCATAAAGGTATTAAAACTAAAGGTGACAATATATATAATTGAGTATCAACAGCTAAATACCATGATTGTGGTATGCACACTGATTGGCCAATAGTAGGTTTTGCTGCTGTATAATAATTTTGTATGTACAATAATGTAGCCCACCAAGTATCCTCGCATGATGTTATTATAGATTGCGTTGTTTGTTGCCAGAATGGTCCATTTCCAAGGTACTTTAAAAAGCTTACACAAAATAGCACAGCAGCTGCCAATGCTGGAGTTAATCTTAAATAACGATGAACATACATCATCAAAATGTTCAATCGTCCATTACTAAAAATAAAACAATAAAGAATAAATGTAAATATAATAAATGTGAACAAATCAAGTCACTAATCGTACAAATTAAATAAAAACTTAAATTACAATAAACAATATGTCAGATTAATATATAAAACGAGAAAGAATACAGTTGCCTTTGTCAACTCTTAGATACCCGTACGAACCGTTAGTATGTTCACAACTTGTCACTCTGCTTACAATATTATTTTTTTAATATTTTAATATTTTAAAATAATTTGGGTGAATTTTATAATTTCTAGAACTATGGGTTGTACATATGTATATTCAAACTATATGTTTATACATTCTTCAGATTCTAACCTTCCACATAACGATTATCAATCCAAAACTTTTTCAAATATTCTATTGTACCATTTAATACTAAGCGGTAAATGTATATTAAATTACAAAATAGTAAATATAATTTTAAATACTATATCATATTAATGCGCACATAGTATATTTATATTGTTATAAGTATATCGCCATACATTGCAATATTTCTTTAAAAATATTTCCATTCATAGAATAATTTCTTATAAGTACAATAAAATACATATATGTATGTAAATACGGCGCTATATAATATATATCTATACTCTTATCATTCATTCATCAGTGACATATACGATATGTAAATAAACATGATATTATATAAGTATGTATGTATGTATATCAATATCATATAAATAAAAATTCTTCAAGCAACTTATGTTGTTTATTTATTTACATTTTTTTGTACTACGCATTATATCCTCAACAATTTAAAATTATCGAGTAAAACAAAATGCAAAAAATTCGTTAAAAAAATTTGTTAGAAAATTTGAAAAAATCAAGTAGCACTTTCTTCAATTATGAAGTAACCCTATATTATTAAAAGAAGTTGTTAACAGAAATAAGAGTATAATGTTGAAGCTTAAAGTTTTATGTATTACTTCAAAAAAATGTTAACAGGTGTTCAAGTTACAGGTGTTTAAAAATAGGAAATTTTCAGTTTTTAACCCCTTACAGCTCCTAAACGGGAGGTGATATAAAAAAAAATTTCTGAAAAGATTCATACTTATTTTCAAAGATCTAACTTCTGTCAAAATTTCAACCATTTAGAAGATAGAAGGGTTAAAGGATTTTGCAATAATTCAGTTTCGCCTAACGGTAAATTAAGACTCCGTATAGCACAAGTATATATTTATTATATACATGTTTGTAAAGCTCATAATAGCACTTAGCGTTTGGAATTTTCAGATTGAAGATATACCTTATAGAGCTTGTGTTATAACAATTTAAATATAGAGATTTTTCGAACTTTGAGAGGCTGTAGCTCCTTAACGGGTGGGGCTACAGAAAAATTAGTATTTTCATAAAATTAATATTTTTATGATATCTATCAGCAGTTAAAATTGCATGGCTCTATTTCAAAAAAATTGTGGAGATCTAAAAGTTAGTTGTTCGGGAGCTACCCGAAGTTTTGGTCGGAACTCAACCAAAAAAATAGGGAACCTACAAATTGCTCCCAGAATATTTTGTGTAAATTTCAAGATTCTAGCTTTCTTAGTTTTTGAGTTAGTGTGCTGACGAACGGATAGACAGACGGACGGACATGGCTTAATCAATTCAGAATTTGATTCTGATCCGATCCATACCTGTGAAGGTATATTTAGCTCGCTTATTTCGAGGTGTTACAAACGGAGGAGTAATTTTATTATACCCGATACTTATCGTACGGATATAAAGATTTCAAAGTTTCAAAATTTAGGCTATATAGGTGAGTTTAATATCAAATGCTGAAATGCAGACAAATGCAGTATCTATACATAATATTCAGTAATAAACAAATTGTTACAAAATCTGCATCAGAACCTGGATACAATAATTAGAAAAACGGAACCGGACTCAAGCTATACAAAATGGATATTGATTATGCATTAACATGTAACGTTAGAACATTTAAAATAAAATAAGTCTTAAATCATTGCTTCATGAGTTAATTAAATACAACATAGCGAAAACCGCAATACAAACCAAAATGACGTAAAGGTAAATATGCTACAAAAGCCAAATATTAAAATCCAAAGTTTAAATTTCAATCTTTCAAAATGAAACATTTAAAATCAATGTATACAATGTCCTGAGACATAAATCATAATTTATTATAAAAGAAATAAAATAATTTTCATAATTTATCATAATTAAAAAAAAATCTTATATTAATAATTAAAAATTTCCTGTGTAATATGAGTTGCAATACTTATCCGTTTTGAGAGAAAAATGCATCAAAGTATTATTGAGCCCACTACCGATCAGAGTCAATTCAGAATACGGAATAACACAGAGAAACACAATATATACTGACAACAATTTACAACACAAAGTACCAAGAACTAAATGAAGTATTCAATGGCAAATTGATAGTAAAGGACTAGTGGGAAAACTAATAAATCGATGGTTTGATGCAATCGTGCTAATATGCTTTGCTTTGCTTCAAAATTAAAATCAGGGGCCCTCGGTGGCCTAGTGGGTAAGAACGTATAAAATACGCTCTAAAGCACCGAGGGAGTGTGAGTTCGAATCCTATACACGTCGTATAGGATTTCCTTAATTCCTCCTTACGAAATTTACAACCACGCCCGAAAAGGAAAGGCTGTGTAATTTTTTTGTCACATTTAGGTGGCAGAGAAATGTACTAAAAAAAAAAAAATTAAAATAAGTAAACCGTTTTTCAAAATCGATAGAAGAGTAAACGAGTGATTGAGAGTCAGACAGCTTTCTGTATGGCCAGATCAGAAAAGCAGATCTAAGGGAAAACTAAACAAAACACACATACATATATAAATTTCGTCGTCAAAGTTAGAAAAAAAGCAGAATGAGGAATCTTTGGGATAAAAAGAATATCAGAAAACTTTCTTAAAGATTTCATTAATATAAGCAAAAGAGTAATCATTTGTAGGTATTTTTTGAATTTCTAATGTTAACCATTAATCTAATGTTCTAAATCACTGTTACGATTGGAGACTCAAATGATTTTTTAAATTTTGTTGTTTAAAATAACCTTACCTTTTTTCCATTTCTCTAAATGCACTCCAAATAATTAAAAGACCACTCAAGAAAAGGAATGTATCTACTGATACTGTACCAAATTGAATAAATACAGCGAAAAATGATGCAAACCACTAAAAAATATTTTTTTTTTAATATAAAATATTAACACTTTATAGGTAAATGTTTAAAATATTTATGTTATAATATATTAACGAACATTCAATGAATCTAAACCATTGATAAGACTTATACTACCATACGTAGCATATGCATGTCCTAGAACAATCCAAACAATAGATATACAACGTATTCCATTCAAACATTCAATGGTATTCGGTGATTTATGTGTACTAATTTTAAATAATTTTTCACCATTTGTAATTACTGAGAATGCTATTAAAAGATCATTTGGTTTTTCTAAAAATAAAATTTTTTAATATTATTAATAAAATAAAATGTAATTATAATTATAAATATAACTTACGTTTTTGCTGGCGCATTGCATAATCATAAACAGTACTAAGTGCCATAAAAAGTCCAACAAGGACAAAAACAATACTGAAATTTAAACAAAATAATTGCTATAAAAAAATGAGATCTCCTGACTTAAATTTGTGAACTCTTAAATAGAATTACATATTTTATACATTTAAATAATTTTGGCTTCTACAACGAGTTTTGGTAATTTATTCTATTGGCAAAAAAATGGTATAACTTTCACTAACTGATTAAGATATCGATTAAATGTTTTAAAAATTTAATATTTGTTTATAACCATAAATTTTATGGAATGATAATAACTGCTACTGAATAAATGTATAATTGGTTATAACTTCATTGAATGTGTGTCGTTTTTGCATTGATTTGTTCCTACTTTACTTATGACTAGAAAATTATAAACAGAAACGCAAAAACTATTTTTAAAAGAATTTTGCATTTAAAAAAATTAACATATTTTAATTTTTATAGATCTGAAGAAAAATGTGTGTGTGGAGGAATATATATTTATTAAATGAGCCAATGATAAAAACCAACATTCTTATTTAGAGTCTTTATTTTAAATTTTACCTCTTATTTTTTTCAGTTAATTCAAGATTTTCATTTAAAATATGTATATGTATAAAATATATAAAATAAGTAATCATAATTCATAATACCTATACATAATTAATCTTGGATTTTTTTAACTGATAATTTGTAGAGCATATTAATTGATTATCTTTTATTATTTTTTTAAAAACTTAGAAAAAAATCAGATATCTCCACCACAGGACCGTCCGCTATTATACGAAAAGTATAATATAATAATAATTTAACATTACTTTTACCGACCACATACAATTATGTATAAGATAGGTATTGTTTTCGTACTAAAAATTTGTACCCGAAATTTTGGCAAATATGCACTACTCCGGTGTGGAGAAGGCTGTACAATTTTTTTTAGTATGATGTGCGTATGTGGGTATGTCTGTGGGCACCTGTACAGCTTAAACGACTGAGCGGAATTTTTTGCAATTTCATATTTAAGGTTTTGACGTAAATATCTCGGATTGATAAGCTTTTGGAGCAAATCGGACAAATTCGTAAAATAAAAAATTTTATGAGAAAAATTATTAAAAAAAATTGTTACACAAGTAAAGAGCAACAACTTTGCCATAGAACATTTTTTGATCCGACTAACTTTAACTTTATTATTTACATATTGTACTTATAAATTTACATATTGTACTTATATCTATGCATATTATTCTTTTGTTGATGACATAAAATTAAAACGGTGAAATTTTTGTTAGCAGATTCAATATTAATCTTATGTTTGTTTTGTATTTGTTTACAGTTTTTATTGTTTTTTACTTCTAATATTTTTGAATGAAAAAAAAATCATGTATGTACATTACATAATAATGTAAACGGATGTATGAATGAATGCACATATGTATGAATATTTTTACGATTTCATTGCTTATTATTGTTATTGAATAAAACAAAATGTTGTTAAATTATTAGAAGTTATTTTGCTTTGATATAAATTATTATGTAAAAAATATATAAATTTTGGCATTGTACTTTTCGTGTAGTCGCGGTCGGTCCTGTGGTGGAGATAGCTGATTTTTCTTTTATTGCATTTCTCTGTCACATAAATGTGGGCAGGAAATTACACAGCCTTTCCTGTTCAGGCGTGACTGTAAGTGTCGTAAGGGAGAATAACTCTTACGACCTGTGTGGGATTCGAACCCACATTCCCTCGGTGTTTACAGCGTATTTCGTACTCAATTATTTTATTTTAAGTTTTTAAAAAAAATAATAAAAGATAATCAATATATATAATAAATTTACTTACAATGCAATATAATCAGCTGTATTATATTCAATTTCTTTATTAATTTCACAACTGTGAATAAGAGTATCATTAGTATTATATTCTTTTCCTGCAAATGTAGCTAATGCTTTCAACACTGTCAACCATAATTCATCAATGCGTTCTTGTGTACAAGTATCTGGCAAACAAATTCCCAATTGAAAACCCATTAATGATGGAAACGGTCCTGATGAAATTTCTAAACTGATATTAAGAACTTCTTTGAAAAAATCTAATGGTATTACACTTGTACAATATTGTCCATTAAAACTACCAATACTTTTATCGTCAAATGAATATTTATATTTTAAACATTCATCAAAATTTCCTAATTCACGTAAATGACCCATAAAAATACCAGCTGGTATTTTACCCCATGAATCTAAAACTATATAATTTATGACATTAAAAAAAGATATTTTTTTTTTGTTTAATAATTACCACATATATATTTTATAATAAATTCACAATTAATTTCATTTCAGTTTAAAAAAAACTTTTTTTTTTTATTTTCTTTAAAAAAAATAATTAACTATATAAAAGTTATGTGGATTAAAAGATTTAAAAAACTTAAAGTTTCCAACAAGTAGCACTTACAAAATTATAACATATTTATCGTAAAAATTTAATAATAATTGATTAAATTTTTGAATAAAACCATATTAAAAACGTAATTTGCGAAAATATGATTTGACAAATTTTATTATATTAAATAATAGGGATTTTAATTAAGCTATTTAAAACATTCATTAATCCTATAATGTCATAAAATTTTAATATGAAAATAAACCTAAAAGTAGGCAATTTTTAAAAGTTTCTTATCGATATAAAAGACATCAAGGATCTTTTGATTTTAATTTTATTGTAGTAATTGTAAGAATTAATTTTAGTTGTGATTATTTTTTTTAAATATTAGTTTATAGTAGATATGTATATTATATTAAATAAAATTTTAAAATTTTCATATAAATAAAAGTAAAAAAAAAAAATGTACTCTAATAATATGTTGAAAAAAAAAAAAGGCAATTGATTTTTTATTTTAATTTTTAATTGATAAAAAAAAAAATTAAATTTTGAAAGTTTTCTATGATTATTTTGTTTTTTTTAATAAAATTTAAATTTCTTCAAAAAATTTTGATATTATTTGAAGATAGACAATAAAGTAAAACTTTTTTTTTGCTCTCAAAACCAAATAAAATCTAAAAGTATCATAGGAAAAGCTGATAATTACACTAGTGTAGTCTGGATTGTAAAAGATTCAGTAAAAATTTAATTTAAATTTAAATATATGTAATTTATTTTGTTTAGTGGATATTATATAATGTTAAAAAATATATATTAGATTTTTTTAATCAAAATATTAAAATATAACCAAAACTTAATTTAAATAATCTTTGTGGAAGTATTTATGAATTTTTAATATAGTGCAAACTCTTTTAATCTTATGATTTTATTGTTACATGTTATATATTATCATTTTTAAACTTAAATTATTTAAATTTTCTTTATAAAAACAATTTGTCACTAATTAGTTTATCATTTGTATACACAACCAATTAATATTAAATAATTTTTAATTAATTTTTATTAAAAACTTACGCTGTAATAACCAAAAATCTGGTATTTTCTTTTCGGAAATAGCTATTATTTGTTCTATAATTTTACCCAATTGAGCAGTGCACATTGTTTCATTATATGAAAAATTATTTCCATTATATTTTTCTATATTGTTATTTATTTTATTAATATTTTTAAAATTTCTATTAAATTCATTAATTACATTAATATTATTTATATTATTTAAATTTAAATTAAAAAAATTCGGTTCCGGAAATATGAAATTCTGACTGTATGAATTTTTTGTTAAATATAAAATTAAAATTAATAATATTCCACAATTATTTAATATACTAGTAAATTTCGACATTTTGAAATAAATAATATCCAAGACAATTCAACAGTTTTTTTTTTTTCGAATGTTTTTAGTATTAAAGAAATTAAATAATAAAATCCAACTGACAAAAATTGAATAATATCAGCTAGCTTTTATAATTTTTATTTTAATAGCTATACAAGTGGAATTTAATTCTTATCGACAAAGTTGATGGATTAACGATTAAAACAATCTATATTATTTTTAGAAATTGTAATGTTTTTCTCAATGAATTCAAGAGCGCAGATACTGACATATTCTTTTGTATGAAAATCTAATCATTACAAATGAAAGCATTAATAATAAATTAAAACAATAACAAATTAATATTTTAATAACCTATCTAATAAATTAATAAAAAAAAAAATCCTTATTGCTTAATGCTTTTAATCAATTTTTTTAACTTAAATTTATATTCGCATTTATATTAAAACCTGCGATGATAAATTGCTAAAAGAGTAACTAGTTATAAGATGTTTGCTTCTATTGGAACATTAGGTTGTAAAAAGTAAGATAAAAGTTAAATATTTTCAGAATATTTCAACATTGTCTCAGAACTAAAATGAGATTATTAATTTCATTTTAATTATGTATTTTTAAATCAAATAGATTGTATTAATTTTTTTAAATTAATTGTTAAAAAATAAAACGACATTCATATTATTTATATTATCAAATACCTAAAAGAGGTGAGTCCCAAAATCCACAAAAAAAAAAATTTATAATGATTTTCGGGCGGCAGCCCCACTATTTTAAATTATTTGTTGTGTATGTGTAAAAATTGTATGTATATATGTAAAAATTATAATTAGGAAATACTTTTGAGATGGTTACAAAATCAGGTTCCAATAATTTGTTTAGCGTTTGCTTGGGGGTGGCAGCCCCACTGCTTTATAGTTTTTAATGTTGAAATTTATATACAACAAAAATAATTAGCAAGAACTTTAAAATTATAGTTACAAATTCAGAGGTTTTTGCTTTTTCCAGAATATTTTTGGCATATTTTTTTTTTGGATTTTTTTTTGTGGATTTTATTTTTGTGGATTATGGCTTTTGGGATTTTATTTATGGATTTCGGGTTTGTAGATTGAATCACCAAACCCTTTAAAAGGTTTAAAAAACATTAAATTATATTCGATATATTCTTCTGTAAAAAAAATTATAAAAAAGCTAACAAAAATTTTCCAAAAAAGGTACTTTCTTTCATATTTCACATATATTTTATATTTCAAAGCAAAAATAATTAAACTTTGTTCAAATTTGATTCTTTTGTACCACAAACATTTAAATCTTGGCTCGTACTAGGTAAAACATCACTAATTAATTCTTTTTTATCACTCTTTTCAGTATTATCTCTTCTGAATAAAACTTTTTCAATTCCAATTATTGGAGATTCAAAACCTAACGCTAAAAGAAGCGAAATACTTAAGGTAAAACCTAGATCACCCCAAAATTTATAAATCTAAAACAAAAGAAAAACGAAACAAATAAATAACTAAAATATAAAAAATATTTATAATTCTGTTTTTCTTACCACATCGAAATCTGAAAAGTATTTGTCATGTTTTGTCGTTCCAATTACGATATATTGAAATATAAAATGAACGATATAAATACTGTAAGTTAAACGTGAAAATGGTTCCCATATTGACCATGACAACATTGAATTTATAACCCCACCAAATCCGTTATGACAAGCAAAAACAATCCAACCTAAAGCAACTGCCCAAGCTGTTCTAGACAGTGCTTCATAAAATGCACTTTCGAGTTTTGTTGCTACACCACCATCCGGTCGTACACGATGATAAGGAACAACAACAACACACAATATAATACCAATACTAATTAGCCAACCAATAATTGCTAAAATCTGAAAAACTCAATTTTGTTAGAAATCATAAAAGATTGTTTTGAAATTTTAACAAATTTACCTTTGATATTTGAATTTTATGATTTTTACTACGGAACATCATAAACCCAACTAAAACTCCAATTAACCATGGTGCATATCTGGCATGAGTTGGCATATAAGTTAATCGCGGTAGTTCCTTTGTTAGTCTATTGTTATAAATGAAAATATGAAAATAACATGAAAAAAAAACAATACAAAAATATTAAACGGCTTCTTCGATTTGATCTTACATCATATCGCTAAAATTTAATGTTGAAAACCCTCTATTCATAAAAATTGTAAAAACGCATGCATTTGATAAAAGTGCTAGCACAATAATTGGTAAAACCACTTTGTAACCCCATTTCCATAATGGTATTAAAAGTAATGGGGACAACACATACAATTGAGTATCAACAGCTAAATACCATGAATGTGGCATACATATTGATTCTTCTACAGATTGGCCTCCAATATAATAATTTTGTATATACAATAAGGTAGCCCACCAAGATTCATTACATGATTCTACCATTGGATAAATATTTTGTTGCCAAAAAGGTCCATTTCCCAGATGTTTTAAAAAGCTTAGAACAAATAATACAGCTGCAGCTAATGCTGGAGTTAATCTTAAATAACGATGAACATACATCATTAAAATGTTTAATATGCCATTACTAAAAGATTAAAAAAATAAAATAAATAATTCATACTCGTATATTTGCTACAATAATTTAAAGCTTCAAAATCAGTCGAATAAAGCTTTATTGTAAATCATAATTTTTATTTCCGTACAATAGTTTCGGGTATATTAAAATTTCTCCTCCGTTTACAATACCTCGAAATAAGCATGATAAATATGAACCCAAGTGTATGGTTCGGATCAACTTTTTCAAAACCGAATTTTTCATAAAAAATTTCTGTAATTGTTTTGCTCTCTTTTGTTGTGAGAGAAAGAAAAATATAGGTCGTCAGAAATAAAAATGTGGGTCGTCATATCACGAGTCACGACACAGATATAAAAAAAAATATTTTTAAAATTTGTATGAGATTAGACTTCTTATAATTATATGTTATTTGGTATTATGTACATATCAAATGTATTACTTGAATGACAATAGGAGTACAAATATATATATGTAGAGGTGTACATTATACGTATTTTATTGTATTTCTAAGAAATTATTCTATGAATAAAATATTTTTAAAGAAATATTGGAATGTATAGCAATATATGCATTGTACATATTAATAATATTTTTGTACTTTGTAGAAAGTATAAATTAATATACATTTGCCGCTTAGTATTAAATGGCACTGTAGCGTTGAAAAAGTTTTTGATTGATAATCATTAGGTGGTAGGTTCGAATCTGCGTTGGAAGAATCATATATAAACCATAGGTCCAGAAATTATAAAACTCACCCAAATTATTTTAAAATTTAAATAAAAAATTTACAAAACTAATATTATAAGCAGAATGATACTATATTGCATTTTAAACACAATAAAAAGTTCTTACGGGTATTTAAGAATTGACAAAAGCAACTGTATTCTTCATTGATTTCATTTATAAACTATTAACCTTGTATTACTTGGGCTGTAAGTAAAACATATTAAAATTGATTGAATTCAAAGTAATGCAACAAAAATAAACCGAGAACTAAAATATAGCAAACTTTATTTATGTGAAAAATAATTTTACCTCTTTTCCATTTCTCTAAATACACTCCAAATAATTAAAAGACCACTTAAGAAAAGGAATGTATCTACTGAAACTGAACCAAATTGCATGAGTACAGAGCAAAACGATGAAAACCACTAAAACAAAAGTAGTTTTTTTTAATACAAAATATAGAAATTACAATAAAAAATGATAAGTAATTAGTTACATTACTTTAGATACGTTACATTCAATGAATCTAAACCATTGATAAGACTTATGCTACCATAATTAGCATATGCATGTCCTAGAACAATCCAAACAATAGATATACAACGTATTCCATTCAAACATTCAATGGTATTCGGTGATTTATGTGTACTAATTTTAAATAATTTTTCACCATTTGAAATTACTGAGAATGCTATTAAAAGATCATTTGATTTTTCTAAAAATAAAATTTTTTAATATAATTAATAAAGCCTTGAAATGATAAAATTAAATCTAACAATAATTAACTTACGTTTTTGCTGGCGCTTTACATAATCATAAACAGTGCTAAGTACCATAAAAAATCCAACAAGTAGAAAAACAAAGCTGAAAATTTTAACAGAAAATGGTACTTAATAAAATAAAGTCAATATTTTGTGAAAATTAAGGGTTCCCCAGATTTGTTCAAAGCTCAGTTTTAAAACAAAAAATATAAGACAAATTTAGTGTTAAAAATTATTTTTTAAAAAAAGTTTTGAAAAACCAAAAGAGTCTTTCTGGAATTTGAAGTAAATCCTAAAAAATTAAGAAAAGTCATTTACACATAAACATATCACAAGCACAAACACATACAGATAAATTACTTGAAATTTTAGTTTTGCATTACTTAAATAATAAATTGGTTAAGGAGACACAAGTTTTTGGTTTCTAGAAATAGTAAATTAAGGTTTGAGGCGCCGACCGCCTCATCCGATGAAATTATCGACGTTTAAAATTGCATTATTAAATGCCCAACGATGCAGAGGAGTAACTATATGTTAAGTTTGAAATTGTTAAGATAGTAATAATTAAATGTACAATAATTCAAATTAACCAACATGTAAAGTAGTTTTTTCATAACAATGATATTTTGTTTTAATTTTTATTCTATGTCTATTCTTTTAAATGAAAGAAATAATTCAATATTGTTCATCAAAACATAATTTTATACTTACAATGCAATATAATCAGCAGCACTGTATTCAATTTCTTTATTAATTTCACAATTGTGAATTAGAGTATTATTAGTATTATATTCTTTTCCTGCAAATGTAGCTAATGCTTTCAACACTGTCAACCATAATTCATCAATACGTTCTTGTGTACAAGTATCTGGCAAGCAAATTCCCAATTGAAAACCCATTGATGATGCAAAAGGTCCTGTTACAATTTCTAAGCTAATATTAAGAACTTGTTTGAAAAAATCCAATGGTATTACACTTGTACAATATTGACCTCTAAAACTACCAATACTTTCATCATCAAATGTATATTGATATCTTAAGCATTCATCAAAATTTCCTAATTCATGAAAATGACCCATCAAAATACCAGCAGGTATTTTACCCCATGAATCTAAAACTATATTTGGTATTGAAAAAGGAAATGTATTTAATTAATATTTAATAATTATTAAATTTTTTAATAAATAATGAGAAATGAAGAAAACAGAAAAATAGATGTCATATATTTTTTGGAAACTTAAAATTTAATTTAAGCAAATGTAAAATAAACGACAGTAAAGATATAAATTAGTAGAAAAGATATAAAAGATATACTTAGAAAAGATATAAATTTTGAATACATATATGCATATAATGCAAGTAAAGTAGTTATATAAAATTTATATCGACTCATTTAAATGAGTATTTACTTAAATTGTAAATATTTTAAACAAATTGCTAATATCTATGTAATTTACAAAATTAATTTGCAAATTTTTGCCTACAAATTACAATTAGATAGGTTCACTATTTTTTTAAAACATTCTTTAATCCTACCATATAAATTATCTTTAAAAAAATTACCTAAAAGTATGCAATTTTATTTATTTATCATTTGACATCAAGCGTCTCAATATCAATATACAGCTTCCTAAAATGTCATTGGCCTCAAGTTGTACCTCCCACTTATAGTGTGGGTAACAAAAGAGTCCTAGAAAGAAAAATTTGCCGAATCCGTTTAGGACACACTTTTTTTACTAAAAGACATATATTTGAAAATAGTAACCCGCCAATATGCCCCTATTGTCAGAGTCAACTAACAGTCAAACATATGTTCCATGAATGCTACATTACAAAAAATTTTGCTCAGAGTAATTCAATAGATCTAAAGAATATCTTAGTTCCAACATTAGAAAATGCAAACAAAATCCATAAAATTTGTACAATATTTAAAATCTGGAACAACATTTAATTTTTACCTAAAATAGTTTAGCTCTCAATTCTGTATAAACTGTAATATAATTGCTATGTTAATGTGTTATTAAACAAAATATTGTAAATAAAGTAAATAAATGTAAATAAATCTTAAATTCTAATTGTAACCACAAAATAACAAATCTAACGAATCCTAGCAAAATTATTGAACTAATCAAATATAATGTAAATATAAAAGATAAAATTAACTTAAGATAACACTTATAGTATAATATAACATAATAAATATAAAACATTGAACTGTAAATAGCACTGTCAAGCCCAAAATGGCCTTAGTAGCCGAGGGCTCTACTGATATTATAACAATTAATTGTATAATGTTAGACTTAAATAAATAAATAAATATTTTGTTGCATGGTTTCTCATGTTTAACGAGGAGATACCGACTCAGAATTTATAAACACATACAGAAATCATTAAAGAACCAAATTATTTAAACACCTTAAAATGTCAAGTAAAAAACAAAACTTCAAATAAACAAAAATGCAATATTATCTTAAAGTAAATAATAAAAGTGAAAATTTAGAATCACCAAATATTTGAAATTGATTTTCATTACTGAGTGATGATAAATCAGATAATATGACAATCTTATCGATGTCGGTAAATTTAAAAAAAATAATGAACAAAGTGGAACACATAATATAAAATGATAAAATTTTTGGTTTTTCCACAAATTTTTAAAGACATTTTTATTAGATTCAAGTAGACTTTCATTAATTATGTCATTTTTTTTAAATATTTTGATGATTGAGCCATTATAATAATTCATTTAAAAAAACAAATTACGTTGCAAAAACCAAAAATCTGGAATTTCCTTTTTGGAAATAGCTATTATTTGATCTACAATTTTATCCAATTGAGCATTACACATTGTTTCATTATATGAAAAATTATTTCCATTATATTTTTCTATATTGTTATTTATTTTATTAATATTCTTAAAATTTCTATTAAATTCATTAATTACACTAATATTATTTATATTATTTAAATTTAAATTAAAAAAATTCGGTTCCGGAAATATTAAATTCTGACTGTATGAATTTTTTGTTAAATATAAAATTAAAATTAATAATATTCCACAATTATTTAATATACTAGTAAATTTTGACATTTTGAAATAAATAATATCCAAGACAATTCAACAGTTTTTTTTTTTTCGAATGTTTTTAGTATTAAAGAAATTAAATAATAAAATCCAACTGACAAAAATTGAATAATATCAGCTAGCTTTTATAATTTTTATTTTAATAGCTATACAAGTGGAATTTAATTCTTATCGACATAAGATTTAATTCTTATCTTATAGTTGATGGATTAACGATTAAAACAATCTATATTATTTTTAGAAATTGTAATGTTTTTCTCAATGAATTCAAGAGCGCAGATACTAACATATTCTTTTGTATAAAAATCTTATCATTACAAATAGAAGCATTGATAATGAGTTAAAATAATAAAAAATTAATAATTTAACCCTTTGTTATGATTTTCTAAAATGTTAGTGAAAAAAATTTTTTAAATCACTTTTTAAGTTTCTTGGACCTAAATTAAGATAAAAATTTGTTGTTTTAAAAAACAGTTGGTTTGATAATGATTTGATAAGAGTAATAATTTGTACAAGATATTGTACACATTTCAGGAAAGGATTAATAACCTAAATTTAATCTTAGAAATTGATACAAAAAAAAAAATGCAAATCTTGTTCTTATTATAGCGCTATAACTCGGTATGACCGTTCTTCACAGCATTTCTTTACGTATTTACCAGATTTACAATATTCTAGATTCGTTTTTAATATATTAATTATTATTTTCCGATCGAATATTTCTAGATTGTTTTCGTCTACTCCGGTGAAAGTTTATAATTAAAGTCTATTGATATTTATTATAAAAAGTTTTCCTACATAAATACTATCAAACGTATATCGGAGTTCTATGAAGGGTATATCTATACAATAAGGATAAGGAAAGTATACAATATTAAAAATGGAAGCAATCTCTTATTCCATTTGTCGGGCAACTTCTATTGACCCCTTATTTTATATATTATGTACAGTATGTATATATATAATAGGATATTGATTATTTATTAATTATGATTAAAATATTTAAGCTCCTTTTTTATTATCCCCTTAAATTCTGACACAACTTTTCCATTATTCTCTTTTGTTCAAAGAAATTCAATAATAAAACTAAAAATCAAATAATTAAATGTTTATTACCTTTAACAAAAATTTATTAATCCATTTTATTCGGCTTTTTTGTTGAAATCAGATTTTTTACTAATGAAGTGTTAGTTATACAAAGTGAGATATAAATACATTATTTTTCCAAAAAATATAAAAAAACAGGGTGTTTAAAATATCTTAAATTATTTATTCTGCAAAAAATTAAAAAAAGCTAAAAATATTTTAGAAAAAAAGAAACAAACATATGATTCAATTTTTGGTTTTTATTTAGTTCCTTTATATTACACACAGATACTTTCTTTCATATTTCGCATATATTTTATATTTCAAAGCAAAAATATTTAACCTTTGTTCAAATTTTTGTACCACAAACATTTAAATCTTGGCTCGTACTAGGTAAAAAATCACTAATTAATTCTTTTTTATCACTCTTTTCAGTATTATCTCTTCTGAATAAAACTTTTTCAATTCCAATTATTGGAGATTCAAAACCTAACGCTAAAAGAAGCGAAATACTTAAAGTAAAACCTAGATCACCCCAAAATTTATAAATCTAAAACAAAAGAAAAACGAAACAAATAAATAACTAAAATATAAAAAATATTTATAATTCTGTTTTTCTTACCACATCGAAATCTGAAAAGTATTTGTCATGTTTGGTTGTTCCAGATACGATATTCTGAAATACTAAATGAACGATATAAATACTGTAAGTTAAACGTGAAAATGGTTCCCATATTGACCATGATAACATTGAGTTTATAACCCCACCAAATCCGTTATGACAAGCAAAAACAATCCAACCTAAAGCAACTGCCCAAGCTGTCCTAGACAGTGCTTCATAAAATGAACTTTCGAGTTTTGTTACTACACCACCATCCGGTCGTACACGATGATAAGGAACAACAACAACACACAATATAATACCAATACTAATTAGCCAACCAATAATTGCTAAAATCTGAAAAACCCATTTTTTTTAGAAATCATAAAAGATTGTTATTCAAGCACCACAAATTTACCTTTGATATTCGAATTTTATGATTTTTACTACGGAACATCATAAACCCAACTAAAACACCAATTAACCATGGTGCATATCTTGCATGAGTTGGCATATAAGTTAAACGCATTTGTTCCATTATAGAGCTATTAAATAAACATAAAAAAGAGAAGTATTAAATAATATGGAATATTTTGTTACTTCATGAACTTACATCGAATCACCCAATTTTAGCGTTGAAAAATCGTGAGTCATATATATTGTAAAAACACATGCATTCGATAAAAGTGCTAGCACAATAATTGGTAAAACCACTTTGTAACCCCATTTCCATAATGGTATTAAAACTAATGGGGACAACACATACAATTGAGTATCAACAGCTAAATACCATGATTGCGGTATACATATTGGATTGCCTAAAGGTTTCGCTGCATTATAATAATTTTGTATAAACAATAAGGTAGCCCACCAAGATTCATCACATGCTTTTACCATCGTACTAACATTTTGCTGCCAAAAAGGCCCATTTCCAAGATATTTTAGAAAGCTTACAACAAATAATACAGCTGCAGCTAATGCTGGAGTCAACCTTAAATAACGATGAACATACATCATTAAAATGTTTAATCGCCCATTACTAAAAGATTAAAAAAATAAAATAAATAATAAAGCGGACTAAAAGAATTCCAATTGAATTTATACTGAAAACACGGATGATTAAAATTAATCACAAAGACGTTGATGTAAAAGATTTTAAAATTTTCTTTAATATTATATAATATGAGAAACAATTTACCTCTTTTCCATTTCTCTAAATACACTCCAAATAATTAAAAGACCACTTAAGAAAAGGAATGTATCTACTGAAACTGTACCAAATTGTATAAATGCAGAAAAAAATGATCTAAACCACTAAAAAGTTAATAAAAAGAATTTTAAGAAAAATTTTATGAAAAAACATGGTAAGCATATTTACGAACATTTAATGAATCCAAACCGTTGATAAGATTTGTTGTAAAAGTCATATAAGAATGTCCTAGAACAATCCAAACAATAGATATACAACGTATTCCATTCAAACATTCAATGGTATTCGGTGATTTATGTGTACTAATTTTAAATAATTTTTCACCATTTGTAATTACTGAGAATGCTATTAAAAGATCATTTGGTTTTTCTAAAAATAAAATTTTTTAATATTATTAATAAAATAAAATGTAATTATAATTATAAATATAACTTACGTTTTTGCTGGCGCTTTACATAATCATAAACAGTGCTAAGTACCATAAAAAATCCAACAAGTACAAAAACAAAGCTGAAAATTCAAAATAATTGTTTATTAACAAATAAAAAATAATAAAAATTCCCAAATTTGTTCAAAGCTCACAGTTTTAAAACAAAAAATATAACACAAATTTTTTTTTAGAAATTTATTTTGTAAAAAAAAGTTTTGAAAAACTAAAAGAGGCTTTCTGTAATTTGAAGTAAACACTATAAAATAAACAAAAGTGATTTACACATAAATATATTGCAAACACAAACACATAAACATAAATTGCCTGAAATTTAAATTTTACATTACTTAAACAATAAATTGGTCAAGGAGACACAAGGAGAAATAGTAAATTAATGTTTGTGGCGGCTCCCCATCTAATGAAATTATCGATTTTTAAAATTGCATTACTAATTACAGAACGATGCTGAATTGCTAAGTTTGAAATTTTTAAGATAGAAATAATTAAATGTACAATAATTCAAATTAACCAACATGTAAAGTATAGTTTTTTATAACAATGATATTTTTTTTTAATTTTTAATCTATGTCTATTGATGAAATGAAATAAATAATTTAATACCTATTGTTCATTAAAACATAATTTTATACTTACAATGCAATATAATCAGCGGCATTATATTCAATTTCTTTATTAATTTCACAATTGTGAATTAGAGTATTATTAGTATTATATTCTTTTCCTGCAAATGTAGCTAATGCTTTCAACACTGCCAACCATAATTCATCAATACGTTCTTGTGTACAAGTATCTGGCAAGCAAATTCCTAATTGAAAACCCATTGATGATGCAAAAGGTCCTGATGCAATTTCTAAACTGATATTAAGAACTTGTTTGAAAAAATCCAATGGTATTACACCTGTACAATATTGGCCTTTAAAACTGCCAATACTTTCATCATCAAATATATATTTATATTTTAAACATTCATTAAAATTGCCTAATTCACGTAAATGACCCATAAAAATACCAGCAGGTATTTTACCCCATGAATCTAAAACTATATTTGGTATTGAAAAAGGAAATGTATTTAATTAATATTTAATAATTAACATATTTCTAATTGAATAACAATGATTTAACTATAATTATAGATAATTAAATACTTAAGTATTAACATATATGTTTTTTTTATAATGTGGCATATTAAAATGAATGATTGAAATAAAAAAGTTTTTGTAAACTCATAAAGGCATTATTGAGCTTGATATTGTTTATTTGTATATCTACGACATATTTTCATTTAGATAATTGTATGGGACTGTATCTATTAGATACATTATGGTTGATTTTTCCATTTTTATTCATTCTAGAATGGAATTGTCTCCAATTTCTTTTTATGTTGTTGTTTTGTTTATGCTATTGTACTTTATTGTTCTTTAGTTTAAGTTGTTGTACTTTGCCGAAGCTTTTTCTAAATAATACAACTTCACATTTGATGAAGTTATGTTTTAATTTCCATTTATCACAGAATTTAGTAAAATTTTGTTAAATAATTTTTAAATATTGGTTGAACTTTATTCACGTTTTCTTTAGTGAAATAGAGATTCCATTAATTAGTGATTAAACCCTAAACGATAACGTATATCTAAACTATATTGTACCCTAAAGTATATAATAAATTAATAAAAGTGCTTAAAATTTACAACACGTGCTACTTGAAATCTATAAACTTATTTATAATATTCTAAATAAAAAAAAATTACATGTCATTCTTAAATCAATTATTATTATCAATGTAATTTATACATAAAAATTAATCAACAAATTTTATAATACCCATATATGGTACAACATAAATGCAAACTTAATGGAGCGTTAAATACATAACTCTAAAAGAAAGGGCATAAAAATTTGGGTAACACAATTGATGGATTTAATTGCAATTGAGCACTTCGTCTTTTTAGATAAAAATGATTATACTCAAGACCAAAATCATGTCCCTATACTATTTCATTGTAGTAGAATCGTAGTAGTATACATGCAAAAAAATTGTATACATATGAAATTATTATTAACAGAGATAATATGAAATATGACCTGTCTATACCAGATAAAAAGAAACAAAATAGATGTGATCCAGTATTGATGGTTAAGTGTTTTAAAAAAAAAAACGACTAAGCAAAAATTTGTAAGTTTGTAAGACTAATTAAATTTGTTTTAAGATTAGAATAAGTTAGTTAAGTTAACTTAGCACTTTATTATAATAAAAAAAAATGTTTTTCATAACAACCTAAAAGTATGCAATTTTATTTGGGCAAGCATTTCTTTTTCTTTTCATTAATTCATTAATAAAAAAGCAAGTCAAATTGATTTGGGTAAAGCTTTCAATTCTATCTGGTTAGGAGCACTTATTAAGTAATTTTTCTTAACCAGAACTATTCTAAAAAATTTGTCAAAGAAAATGGGATACAACAAGGAATGGTGAATTCATCTATCTTGTTTAATACTTTTATTAGTGAGCTACTGGATACTTCAAATGATAAGTTTAGTTTGTAAAACAGTATCGTTTTTACAGATTATTTTACGATCTATTCTGCAAATTAAAACGTAAATACAGCTCAGTTCAAGTTACCATAATTATTTACCAAGGTCATAAAGTTCTATGAAAAATGGAAACTAAAAATTAACTTCACTAAATGTTATTATTATTTAGAAACTGCGCTGCACCATTGACAAAGTAAACGATTACATTACAACATAAAAAAAATTAGAAACAATTTCATTTAAAAACTCCAGAGGGAATAAATATAGAAAAATCAGACAGTATAAAATATATATGTATGCATCTAGTATCTAAATATCTACAAATATAATATTTTAATATCTAATTTGAAGTCTTTAATTTTAAATTTTAATATTATAAAGTCATTCAAAATTTTTATTATTACATTATATTTTTAATGAATCACATACATACATTATTACCTTTTTTTTAAATTTTATCATTGCATTTAAAATTATCATATTATTTTATTATTTTTATACACGCCTAAATTTTAATATTAAATAATTTATTATTAATTTTTTAATAAAAACTTACGTTGCAATAACCAAAAATCTGGTATTTTCTTTTCGGAAATAGCTATTATTTGATCTACAATTTTATCCAATTGAGCATTACACATTGTTTCATTATATGAAAAATTATTTCCATTATATTTTTCTACATTATTATTTATTTTATTAATATTCTTAAAATTTCTATTAAATTCATTAATTACACTAATATTATTTATATTATTTAAATTTAAATTAAAAAAATTCGGTTCCGGAAATAATAAATTCTGACTATATGCATTTTTTGTTAAATATAAAATTAAAATTAATAATATTCCATTATTTAATATACTAGTAAATTTTAACATTTTAAGAAAAAATTAATATTATAGTCACATTAATTAAAAGACAATTAGAATAGTATTATTTCGAATGTGTTCCGTATTAAAGAATGGTATAAAAAAAAAATTCCTACTAAGTAAAGTTTATTAATTTCATTAGCCTTTTATAATTTTCATTTTAATCAATATCTATATAAATAATTTAATTCTTATCATATAGATTGAAATGGATTTAATATTTAAACAATCAATTCTGCTTTCATTAATAAAATTCTTATCGTTATAAATAAATTTACTAATATTTATTAATTATTATAAATGCAATTATTATATTAATTGTATTGGATACTATTGGAAACTATCAAATCAACTTAAAAAAACAAAACGATAAGAATAAAAATATATACCTTATATACCTTATATAAAAATTTAAAATATTTTTAGTTAAAATATATTTTCCAATTAATGTAACAAAGAACTACATAATTTTATAGTATAAGGTAGATCAATGACTCTTTTTCGATTTAAAATGTTTTGATAAAATAAATTTATTTTATATTTGACAAACCAATTAATTTAATCGAACTTTGACTTCACTAAATTTATATAATAAATATCAAAAGATCAACACAATTAAGTAGTAGAAGAATAGTAGAATTAACTACAATAGTAGAAGAACTAGAAAAGTAGAAGAAACTACATAATACAATTGATAACCAACTAACAATAATGCAATAAAATTATTAGCCGACAATTAGACACTATTAAGAATATAAGCAAGCGCCCTTCGAAGTGTCGGATTTTTACCTACCAAAATTTCTAATCCCCGTAGCAGATATAATGGACTGAATGTATAATGTATAATAACAAAGCATTACGTAAAAATTAAAGATTTTTAAAGGTAGACAATAAAATGGATCTTAGAATTCTAGTCCCAATTATGAGTTTTTATTTTTTGTATTAAAATTTTTAATTTTTCTTTTATGTAAGAAAAGAGTGGGAAAATCAAGAAACTTTTTTTTCATATTATAGAAATCTTATATAAATAAGAAAAGCAACGTTAACACATGTAAAAATTAAATATTGGTACTTTAATTTTTATGTTTTACTTATGTTATAACAAACTTGAGCAAAATTGTGATAAATGAGCAAAAATAACAAATGTTAAGCAAAAACTTGAGATATAATCATGTAAAAATAGAATTTTTTCAACTTTGAGTGTCTGTAATGGGCACAGTTACAATAAAAAAATTATTCTACAACATTAAATTTTTATGAGACCTATCAATGGTTTAAATTTTGTTGATTCATCTTAAACACGATGTAGAAGTTTTGAAAACGGACGACGGACAGAGTGAAACTAATAAGAAAATTTTTCAAAAAATTTTGGTAAAAAATATGCTAAAAAAAGGAATCAAAATCTATTTGGACACGACTTAGCTATATAATTTGAATACATCAATTAAAAACAAATTCCAAATTCAATCTTACAGAAACAAAACTAATACCTGATACAAATCTACATAATATTTCACCATGTTTAATTAAGATTTGAAATATGATTTATAAACAATAACTGAAAGGAATTCCACACCTAAATTACAATTTATATAAACAAGTTGTATGACAATTGTACAGTACTTTGAAAAACATATACGGTAAAAGATCAATCAGATACAATTTTAACGCACAAAACCATTACATAAGTTTTCATTGTCGAAATAATGGAGGACATTATTACTGGTCATTGCTTGCTATTCTACAATTACGAGAAAAATAAAACTATAGTTAGCAAATTTTGGATAACATCTAAAGCCGGAATTCTGGAAAAACAAAAGAAATGCCGAACAAAGCGTACATTAATGAATTTCTGAATAGACAGTACAAGCTATCAAGAGAAAAATATCGTGCACAAAATATCTAATCAAGCCGAAGTAATAATAAAAATTGTCGAAAATACCCAGTAGAATAAGTTAATATATAAGTATAATCATTATCTAAATCTCACCTATAATCATAAAGAAACTCTATATATTGTATATAGTTTCTTAATGATCTAATCTTAAAATTTATTTTCGTAAGTCATTCATAAAATAAATAATTTAAACAATTAATATATGAGTGTGAAGTATTAAAATATGTACATTTCATATGAGTAATTCCAGAAAAATTATTCAAAATACATACTAAATCTTTTTTTTTATTATTAATTTACAATTTTAAAATGTTATAAAGTACAATAGACTAAAATATAATTTTCCAAATTTTTAATCCATTTTCCTTATCATTGTTATAATAAAAACAAATTTAAATCACTTAAACGTAGATTTTTGATAATTGTATTATTTTTTAAAAACAATGTTTTGACTAATGAAGTATAATCGACAATCAATCACAGATTATAGCTATTTAATCTTTCATTAATGTTATAAACATGTTCTTACTGGATTTTATAAAATTTTACGTCATATTAGGCAGGTCGCAGGTGTAAAAGTTAAAATTTTTTGTGATTAAAATATATAACAATGTTATCAATTATCTTATCACAAAAATTTTAAGTATCTTTAAGTTTGAGAAATTATTTAAAGAGATTTTTATTTTAGAAACAAAAAATGCTTTTTTTCTGTTTGCTAAACTTTTGCTAAGTCACGTTTTAAGTTTAAAAATGAATGTCTTATCAACTTAAATTGCTTATACACATTATGTAATATTATCTTTACGAAATGCGTAGATACTAATTATATGGACATAAAGCGTGCCATATTTTGGTGTTTACTTAAAACCGTGTAAAAAAAAATTGCTTGTATATCTTTTTTAAATTTTAATTGTCCTTTTTTTTTAAAACGAAAAGTGAAAACATTTAATTTTTATTTATTTCACACAACTTTTTGATTTGTTTTACGCAACATATGTTTTATTTGTATATTAATAAATTTTTTTCTTAATATAATATTACGTACAATTGAATTCAAATTCTCTTAAAAGATATTTTATTTTAAGTTATTAATTAAAGGTTTATCAGATCAAAAAACTCGCAGAATTAAAAAAATTTCTATTTTGACATCTTCTTAATCTTCATCTTCTTCTTGAGCGTCTATCCGCAATGTAATTTTAATATTGTTTTATGTAGATAATACAATTTTCGCTAATACAATTTTTATATCTTGCCGAAGTAAAATGTGTACAGGTGCCTAAGTTACAGGTGTTGAAAAATAGTAAAATTTCAATTTTTGAGTCAAAAATTTTTTGGAAATGTTCTAAAAAGTCTTCTCTTAAAGTAAAAAGTAATTCAGTTAAAATAAAAAAATATTCACTTAAAGTAAAAAAGTCTTCAGTTAAAGAAAAAAAGGTATATATTGAATTGTATAGTGAACAATATAATATAATCAATAAGAATCTGAACAGTTTATTTTGAAACGCAATGTTTTAGTTTTTATTTATATGGAAGCCATCTATATTCACTTCGAATTCCTTCATCGTCTCAATATCATAGAATCTCGTAGAAAACGCACAGCTGTAGAACCTATGATTACCCACTTTCTAAAAGTATTATTAAATTACAAATTTTATAATTTTATACCTTCTCTTTTAAAATGAAAAACAAGTTAATTAATTATTAAAATTTATATCTACAATAATTAATATCTAACAAAAAAATGTTTTATTACAATTCAATACTTTTTCCTTTTATTTTGTCGTTGTATTGGCTCTCTTTTCGGAAAATAGACTTTTCTATCGCAATAATTAACAATTGAAAGGCTAAAGTTGTGACTTTGTTAAAATAACAAAGACTACATTTAAAAAAAGTTAAAAGTCAACCAATTCGCTAAAATTGGTCCCGTCATTACAAATTTATAAATACCCCTAAATGTGATGAACACTCCTAATAAACACATAAATATCTAAATATTTTGTGGAACACTCCAAAGCTTAACGCTGAATTTTATCGAAACTAAAATCTTATTATTTAATTAAAATCATTACATATGTATACAGCTATGCAGATCAAAATAAAATATACTTTAAATAAATTGAAGTTAACAATATGTTCCGCAGTAGGACTTAAGGAATAGTTTTTTTAATAGTAAAACTCATCCAATTACATTGTGAATCATTTTATACAAGCGCCGAACCTTAAAATTATTTGCTATTTTTTCATATTCTTTACACCAAAACGTTATTTATCATAAATATAAATATAAATAGTTTACTTTTAACATTTTATATAAGCTTTTGTTTTATTTCGGAACATAAAATATCCAAGAACAAATCCAATAATCCATATATGTACATATATGGTGGTAATCTAATATTTGTCGAATACTTTATTCTTGATGACGTCTGGTCTTCACCACTAAAATAAAAAAAAAAAAATATTAATTTAATAAACGAGTTAATTTTGAGAATACTTAGCTTTTAGACAACTCAATTATTTTTTAGACTTACTCACCAACTAGACTTACTTTTTGTATTTAAACTCCCCAATCATAGGAAATTCATAAATTAAATGTGTTACAAAGAAAAATTGTTATTGAAAGATATAATAGCAAATGTTAGTTTTCTGTTTGGATTGAATTAATAAAAAATGGTGATACATACATACATAAATAATTAAGTATCAAATATTTGTTCAAAATAACTATTTTTATAAAATCTAAAACATAAAGATTTTTCAAAATTATTTTCATCTTTTATTTCAATTAATTAAATCAATTCAAATAATTGAAAAATCGTTATTTAATACTTTTCAATTTCTAAAAATTAACTGTATTAAATATTTACCGTTAAATTAATTTTTATTATATATTCTACATCATATTTTAGCCTTCTTTAGCTATACCAAAAACTATTATATATGTACACATATTTCTCCATACTTTTCATTTAGGTACAAAAAATTTACTTAGGCTTGCTAAATACATGTCTATATATAGTCTTTCACTTTTGTTCTAATCTTAAGTGGTACTTAAAAATTCATTACCTAAATTGTAATTAGAATTACCATTTCATAGATTAAAAAATTGCTGTAAAAGAAAAAATTAAATCTGAAAGATTATAAAAGAATAATATTATTTATCTAATCTAATTTAATCTATAGTATATACCTGAGTATACATAATGTCATAACTTATAACAAATTAGCTACTATAATAATATTTGTTTTCAAAATAAAGGTAGTGAATTTCTACATTAATAAAAAAAAATCAATTGTTTATTACAATCACAATAGTCAAGTATAACTAATAAATGAACTGGATTTAATACTCTCTTTTAAATTTATAATTAGAAAAAACGATAAGGGCTTATTCTTTTTTTTAAGCACTGAAAAATTGTAAACAAATACAAAACAAACATAACATTAATATTGAATCTCCTAACAAAAATTTTACAGTTTGAATTTTGCTTGTGAGCACATGTAAAAATGTAATATTGGAGTTTTAATATCTATTTTTTACTTTAACTTACTTTACTTTATTTTGTACAAATGCCTAAGTTATAGGTGTCTACAAATTTTACATTTTCAATTTTTTACCCCTAATAGCTCTTAAACAGGTGAGAGAATGCTTATACTTAATATCTTTCTCCCTCAAAAGGTCAATTTTCTAACTAAAAGGAGATATGAAGGAAATAAAATCTTGCAAAATTTTGTTTTCACATACGGTAAAATTAAATAGTAAATAACAAAAACTTGTAAAATCCTTTCGTTTGGCGTTTTTAAAATGGAAATATATTAAGCAGAATCTGAGGTATACAAATTTTTAGCAATGTTCTATATAGAATTTATTAAATTGATCAACTTCGTATTCTTTTTTTTGTTGGTCCAATTAGTATAGTTTATAATACTTACAAATTTGTAATGTAAATTGAAAAATGTTAATAAATTTATATAATTTCTTAATATAAAGTAAAACATTTAAAACTCCACATTTTTTTTTTTACATACATAAATGACGATCCAAAAAATTGAATGAATATTTTTTAAATTTCCTTCAATTTTCTTTTCCCCCTAAATGGAGGAGGGTATCTTCCAAAGACACCAATAATTTCCCCTTGCTAGTGTCAAATTCTTACTGACTAAACCCACCTTCCCCTTTAGCCAATATAGTGAGATGAAACCCTTACCTGAGAACGCAGTATATTGGCTAGGGAGTAGGGATAGGAAAGGCTAGGAAATAGGATGCGGAAGCATTGAATTAGGAGTGCCACTGTAAGGAAGCAATGAATCTGCCTATTATTATTACTATTTTGCTAACAGTGATTATAGCCGTTACAACAGTTATAACGTGCAGTAGTATATAACACCTTACTGCATGAGGTAGTTATTGAAGGAAACCCCCACTGTCACTGTAGCAACTATTATTATTGGTATTAGTATTACTTATTAATGTTATTATTATTTTACTACAGAGTCAAGGCCATCATTAGATTACAACGTGCAGTAGTATATAACAACTTCCTGCATGATATAACCAAAGATAGCTCCACTGTAGAAGCTATTATTATTATTAGTAATATACATTTAGTTCACAATATTTTTTCATTTTCTATATGATTTTCGGGTGCCAATAATTTTTCAGAATAATATTTTCCTATCGAACATTTCTAGATTGTGTTCGTTTACTCCGTTTAACGTCTATAATTAACATCAATAGACTAAAAACAGTTTTTCCATATAAATACTATCAAACGCTTGTCAGAATTCTATGAAGGGTATGTGAATGTATACAATATTAGAAATACAACTTCTTCATTCCGTTTAACGATGATTTAATGGTGTCCCTTCGTCCGTCCGTTGGCACGATAACTACAATAATACATAATACAAATCTATATAATATATAGGCTATATAAAGCTCTTGATCAATTTATATAGTAGATTACTAATTACAAGAGAAAGGCGGGAATTGCAACTGGGAAAAACCCGCGGTCCATGGGTTCGGATTTTGGAAGCTTCCGAAAGTGCCCAAGAGCAAACGAGCATTTCTTTAATTCAATAAAGACAGAACCTTCAAATTTGGTTCTCAAGGGTGTTCTGTCACGTTTCCTTTATGTTCTTCAAATTTGAGATGAATTGGGGTCGCGGTTCGGATAGCTGACACTCGCCTCCCAATACCTAACAAGCATATCTCTGCAGTATGTATATCATAAGATATTGATTTTTTCTTTAATTCGTTAAAATATTTTAGCTCCTTTTTTATTATCCCCTTAAACTCTGACACTACTTTTTCATTATTTTCTTTTATTCAAAGAAACTGTATAATTATTAAATAATTAAATTTATATTACCTTTAACCAAAATTTATTAACCCAATTTATTCGGCTTTTTTGCTGAAATCATTATTTTTCCAAACATTTAACAAAATAGCTTGTTTAAAATATCTTAAATTAATTCTTATAAAATAAAAAAAATTTTACAAAACAAGAACCAAACATATAAAAATATTCAATTTTTGGTTTTTATATACATAAGTATTTATTTCTATTATTATTTATATTACACATTAATTGGTACTTTCTTTCATATTTAGCATATATTTTATATTTCAAAGCAAAAATAATTAAAATTTATTTAAATTTGATTCTTTTGTATACCACAAACATTTAAATCTTGGCTCGTACTAGGTAAAACATCACTAATTAATTATTTTTTATCACTCTTTTGAGTATTTCCTCTTCCGAATAAAACTTTTTCAATTCCAATTATTGGAGATTCAAAACCTAACGCTAAAAGAAGTGAAATACTTAAAGTAAAACCTAGATCACCCCAAAATTTATAAATCTGAAAAGAAAAAAAAAATACTTGAATAACAAATATTTATAATTATACTAAGAAATCGGCTGTGTAATTGCACAATTATTGCTATAGATGCAAAAACATTTACGTTATCGTACTGACTCCCTAAATAAACTGCCTAAAAGTTTGACTTTTACACAGCACCAATAAAAAATGTTAATCATCAGAGAAGAAATCATTTGGAAAATTATTATTTGAAACAGACACATAACATATTTTGCCATTATGACACCAATTAGAACCAGTCGCCTTCTTATCAATTGGAAATTACTTTCTTGATACAATAGCAAGAAAACATAAAACAAATCTAAACACAAAGTAAAAAAAACAGAAAGAACTTTTTACCACTTTTATTACTTTTCTTAATTTTATTAATTTTTGCTCGCCGTTTTTTGTGGAGCTCATTTAATCAATAAGAAAAAACGTTTCGAATGACAGCGTTTTAAAATGTAAATTAGCACAAAATTATGAATCTTTGTGAGAGAAGAATGTATGCTTCTAAAAGTGACATTTTCCATGTTCATTTTTTTGTTTTTCTTAGGAAACATATCAGTTCCTATAAAAGTTATTCCATGTTTCGTTAAACTAGGAGTTATTTTCATTTAAAAAGAGTATGGCAGCTACCCGAACCTGATGCACCAGCATAACCAAATTTTACAGAAGTTGTTACCATAAAACTTGATCATCATTTGTAAGATTTGAGACGCCTAGCTTCATTAACTTCCAAGAGGTGCAAGAAGGCTGAATCGGATGCCCTAGAGTCTAGACCAACCAAATTCTACAAAAATTGTTGGCATGTAACTCGATACCTTTTCACTAAATTTCAGATACCTATAGCTTCAATAGACACTGAGTGATTTTCATTTAAAAAAAGAAGTTGTTTGGCAGCTACCCGAACCTGTCGCACCGGCACAACCATGTTGTTGGCCTGTAACTCGGCACCATTTTGCAAAATTTCAGATACCTAGCTTCAATAGATACTGAGTTATTTCCATATCAAAAAAGAAGTTGTATGGCAGCTACTCGAACCCGGCGGCCGAAAATGCTGGATTTAAATAGCGAAACTAACAATTTTGCAAAAGTGACGTAAACAAAATTTCAGTCTCCTATAGCTCCTTTATTTTTTGAGTTATCGTGCGGACGGACGTACGTGGCTTAATCGACTCAGAATTCGATTCTTTGACACTATAGCTAGCGCGACTTCTTTAAGGTGTCACAAACGTAATGCCATATTTATTATACTCTTGAACATAGTTCATACGCGTACAAAAAATAGTAAGTGCAATTTTTAGAAGTTTTTATAAAAGTTAAAACAAAATCAAGAATAAAATCAGCCTATTATATTTTTTTCTTATAAGTATTTTAGGCTTACTATTAAACTTTGCTTTCTCCACTTTTACAGACCTTTTAATATTGTTAACAGTATTTTTGTTAATTTTTTTGTTTTTCTTAGGAAAAATATCAGTTCCTATAAAAGTTATCCCATGTTTCGTTAGACTAGGAGTTATTTTTATTTAAAAAGAGTATGGCAGCTACCCGAACCTGATGCACCAGCATAACCAAATTTTACAGAAGTTGTTACCATAAAATTGATCATCATTTGTAAGATTTCAGACGCCTAGCTTCATTAAGTTCCAAGAGGTGCAAGAAGGCTGAATCGGATGCCCTAGAGTCTAGACCAACCAAATTCTACAAAAATTGTTGGCATGTAACTCGATACCTCTTCACTAAATTTCAGATACCTATAGCTTTAATAGACACTGAGTGATTTTCATTTAAAAAAAGAAGTTGTTTAGCAGCTACCCGAACCTGTCGCACCAGCACAACCATGTTGTTGGCCTGTAACTTGGCACCATTTTGCAAAATTTCAGATACCTAGCTTCAATAGATACTGAGTTATTTCCATATCAAAAACGAAGTTGTATGGCAGCTACTCGAACCCGGCGGCCGAAAATGCTGGATTTAAATAGCGAAACTAACAATTTTGCAAAAGTGACGTAAACAAAATTTCAGTCTCCTAGCTCCTTTATTTTTTAAGTTATCGTGCGGACGGACGTACGTGGCTTAATCGACTCAGAATTCGATTCTGAGCCGATCCATACCTTTGACACTATAGCTAGCGCGACTTCTTTAAAGTGTCACAAACGTAATGGCATATTTATTATACTCTTGAACATAGTTCATACGCGTACAAAAAATAGTAAGTGAAATTTTTAGAAGTTTTTATAAAAGTAAAAAAATCAAGAATAAAATCAGCCTATTATATTTTTTTCTTATAAGTATTTTAGGCTTACTATTAAACTTAGCTTTCTTCACTTTTTCAGGCCTTTTAATAACAGTATTTTTTTTTTTTTCAAATAAAGAATCATTTGAAAGCTGTCAACAGAAGGTAAATTTATTTGTAATTTAATGCTGCGACCAGTTTATAATGGATGTAGCGGTCAAATTAATAAATTAAAAATTTGCTAAATTTATTTGTAACTTATTAAATAGATATATAGAAATATCATAATTTATATGAAATGTGAGTGATTTATTATAGAAATAAAATATTTTTTTATATATTGGCAAGTTTTCGCAAAGTTCTTGTTTATTATATATACACATAATGTTTTTAAATTCTTACCACATCGAAATCTGAAAAGTATTTGTCATGTTTTGTTGTTCCAGTAACGATATATTGAAATATGAAATGAACAATATAAATACTGTAAGTTAAACGTGAAAATGGTTCCCATATTGACCATGACAACATTGAATTTATAACCCCACCAAATCCGTTATGGCAAGCAAAAACAATCCAACCTAAAGCAACTGCCCAAGCTGTCCTAGAAAGTGCTTCATAAAATGCACTTTCGAGTTTTGTTGCTACACCACCATCTGGTCGTACACGATGATAAGGAACAACAACAACACACAATATAATACTAATACTAATTAGCCAACCAATAATTGCTAATATCTGAAAAACTCAATTTTGTTAGAAACCATAAGAGGTTGTTTTGAAATTTTAAGTAATTTTTCAAGCACCACAAATTTACCTTTGATATTTGAATTTTATGATTTTTACTACGGAACATCATAAACCCAACTAAAACTCCAATTAACCATGGTGCATATCTTGCATGAGTTGGCATATAAGTTAAACGCATTTGCTCCATTATAGCGCTATAAAATAAGCATAAAAGAGAATAAAATAATAAAAATAATATGTATATAATATTTAATGTTTTGTTACTTCATACGCTTACATCATATTACTAGACGTTATCGTTGAAAAATCATGAGTCATATAAATTGTAAAAACGCATGCATTCGATAAAAGTGCTAATACTATAATTGGTAGAACCACTTTATAACCCCATCTCCATAATGGTATTAAAACTAATGGTGACAATACATACAATTGAGTATCAACAGCTAAATACCATGATTGTGGAATACATATTGAATGGCCTAAAGGTTGCGCTCCATTGTAATAATTTTGTATATACAATAAGGTAGCCCACCAAGATTCATCACATGCTTTTACCATTGTATTAATACTTTCCTGCCAAAAAGGCCCATTTCCAAGATATTTTAGAAAGCTTACAACAAATAACACAGCTGCAGCTAATGCTGGAGTTAATCTTAAATAGCGATGAACATACATCATTAAAATGTTTAATCGCCCATTACTAAAAGATTAAAAAAATAAAATAAAATAAATAATAAAGCAAACTAAAAGAATTCCAATTAAATTTGTTTTTGTTTTACGTTGATGTACAAGATTTTAAAATTTTCTTTAATGTTATATTTTTCTTATTTATTTTACGACGGACGGTGGAAAACATCTAAAATCACTCAAAGGAACTCCACAAGGTTCCTCTGGGTAGTGTTGGACTTTAACCAACCAAAACATCCCCTTTAAAACAAAAATCTAGGATCGGTCCTTTCAAACATAATGATATAATGTACAATTTGGTTTTAGGAAAAGGATGAGGGAAGGATTACTTGGAAAATTGAGTTTGGGATAATTAAGATTATAAAGGATGAACGGAAAAATTTGGAATGTTATTTTGAAGAAAGATGTTAATGTTCTTCTTAAATTTCGTTATATCGTAAACATATGAATTACCAACTTTTGGCAACACATGTGCAGGCGTGAGCATGACAAACGAATTTACTGTGCTACGTCATCTTGATAGTGCATGGGTGGGCATCTGTTGCACTTCCTGTTTCATGTTGGAAAATTTTGAAAATTATTACCCAACAGTACAGCGATGGCAGAGTGGAGTGAGCGTTGAGATAAAACTGGGGTCGCCAATAAGACGAATAACTTTGTTTTGCACTTTGTCGAGATAACCCAGCCCTTTTAGAGAAAAGTAAGTTTTATAACGGTACAAGAAACTCAAACATTTAGCAACATCTTTAGCTATAACAAAAACTTGATTTTACCAAATCCATTTTTGATTTAACTCGATGCCTAGAATGTTTAAATCTGTTGAGTGATAGTAGTTGCTACTTTACGCGAGATTAAACAGCATTGTGTTTTTTTTGGTGTTCTGTTGAACTCTGTTGATTTGACCCCATTTTTAGATTTTGACTAAATCATTATGTAGCTCCCTGATAGTGGAGCTTGCTGTTCTATTAATCTGGTGATTAATGTTACAGCGGCTATCAAATTCTTAGGAAGCTATAAGGGTGTTGTGATCGACGAAACTATAGATTGTATTGGAGGTTATTGAAAGTAGGTCTCTTATAAATATTAAGAAGAGAGTTGAAGACAAAACCACTCCTTAAAGGACACCTGCATTTATTATAAATTTTTTGGATGAATATCCATCGACAAGTACCCGAAACGTACGATTCGAAAGGATATCTCCAATCCATTTCAAAAAAACGCTACCTAAAAATAATGCTTCGCATTTTGCTAATAAAGCATCATGCCAGACTCGGACAAAAGCATCATGCCAGAAACGGGCTCTGAATCCGCAAAATCCTTACGATCCAGATATTTGAAATCTTTCTGGTTTACAATTTTTTCGATTACTTTATAACAAGAGAATGGTAGTTAGAAGAATCACTTTTATTGCCTTTCTTTTGGAATTAGAAAAACATGCACAACCTTCCGTTGGATAGGATAAATGCCCGAAGTAAAGGAAAGGTAGAAAAGGTTCCGTAGAGGTTTTGAAATACTTGAGTAGGTATATTTAAGAAACATGGTAGTGATACCATCACGACCGGCTCATTTAAAATTTCTCAAAATTTGCATCACTGCTCTCTTCCTAAAGTAAAATTTACTAAAACAGTAGTCAATTTCAGAAGACCCGCTAACGCCCTCTTTTAAAATGTTTGCAAATGTCCAAATGAATTTGATATTATTCTTTAGCATGTGGATAAGTTTGCGTTTCAACCTTAGGTTAAGTAAGAATTTTTGTTTGTTGATAACTCTCTTGTATCTGTTCCGAACTATTATATAATTTTGTCCTAAGTACTTTCATCTTATTGTTTTATTACAGTTTAAAGTTTATTGGAAAGCACAATGACCAATCGCAGGATTTTAAAAAGTTGTTAAGCCCATCCCAGTTCGCATAGCTATATTATAGTCATTCAAATTAATTGGGGTGAGTTCTTTGATTGGTGATTGTGCCTACACAGAAACTTGTTTTGACTAAACATTGGTCGGAACCACCCAGTAGACAACTAACTGAAACCACATATTTTTCAGGGACAGATCCAAAAAGTGACTTTCTTGATCAACACGGTCTGTAATCCTAGTGGGATTTTAATATAATTTACAATATGAGAAACAACTTACGTCCTTTCCATTTCTCTAAATATACTCCAAATAATCAAAAGACCACTTAAGAAAAGAAATGTATCTACTGAAACTGTTCCAAATTGCATAAATACAGAAAAAAATGATGTAAACCACTAAAAAAAAAATTTTTTTAATACAAAATTGTTATAATATATGAACGAACATTCAATGTTTCTAAACCATTGATAACGCTTATACTAGCATAAGTAGCATACGCATGTCCTAGAACAATCCAAACAATAGAAATACAACGTATTCCATTCAAACATTCAATGGTATTCGGTGATTTATGTGTACTAATTTTAAATAATTTTTCACCATTTGTAATTACTGAGAATGCTATTAAAAGATCATTTGGTTTTTCTAAAAATAAAATTTTTTAATATTATTAATAATACCTTGAAATAATAAAATTAAATCTAACAATAATTAACTTACGTTTTTGCTGGCGCTTTATATAATCATAAACAGTACTAAGTACCATAAAAAGTCCAACAATCACAAAAACAAAGCTGAAAAATGAAACAAAAAATTGTACTTAATAAAATAAAGTCAATATTTTCTGAAAATAGAGCGTTTCCCAGATTTGTTCAAAGCTCACCGTTTTAAAACAAAAAATATAAGATAAATTTTTTCTTAGAAATTATTTTTTGACTTTGACATCAAGTCATTTTGAAAAATCTAAAGAGCCTTTCTGTAATTTGAAGTAAACCCTACAAAATTAAGAATTGTCATTTATACATGTAAAGATAAATTGGTTAAAATTTAAGTTTTGCATTACTTATATAATAAATTCGTCAAAGTGACACAAGTTCTTGATTTCTAGAAATATTAATGTTTACCTCCCCCCCCCAATCGATAAAATTATCGATGTTTAAAATTGCATTACTAAATGTCAAACTATGCAAAAAAGTAACTGATTTGAATTTGAAATCTTTAAGATAGTAATAATTAAATGTACAATAATTCAAATTAACCAACATGTAAAGTATAGTTTTTTATAACAATGATATTTTTTTTTAATTTTTAATCTATGTCTATTGATGAAATGAATTGAAATAAATAATTTAATACCTATTGTTCATTAAAACATAATTTTATACTTACAATGCAATATAATCAGCGGCATTATATTCAATTTCTTTATTAATTTCACAATTGTGAATTAGAGTATTATTAGTATTATATTCTTTTCCTGCAAATGTAGCTAATGCTTTCAACACTGCCAACCATAATTCATCAATACGTTCTTGTGTACAAGTATCTGGCAAGCAAATTCCCAATTGAAAACCCATTGATGATGCAAAAGGTCCTGATGCAATTTCTAAACTGATATTAAGAACTTGTTTGAAAAAATCCAATGGTATTACACTTGTACAATATTGGCCTTTAAAACTGCCAATACTTTCATCATCAAATGTATATTTATATTTTAAACATTCATTAAAATTGCCTAATTCACGTAAATGACCCATAAAAATACCAGCAGGTATTTTACCCCATGAATCTAAAACTATTTTGGTATTGAAAAAGGAAATGTATTTAATTAATATTCAATAATTAACATATTTCTAATTGAATAACAATGATTTAACTATAATTATAGATAATTAAATACTTAAATATTAACATATAAGTTTTTTTTATAATGTGGCATATTAAAATGAATGATTGAAATAAAAAAGTTTTTGTAAACTCATAAAGGCATTATTGACCTTGATATTGTTTATTTGTATATCTACGACATATTTTCATTTAGATAATTGTATGGGACTGTATCTATTAGATACATTATGGTTGATTTTTCCATTTTTATTCATTCTAGAATGGAATTGTCTCCAATTTCTTTTTATGTTGTTGTTTTGTTTATGCTATTGTACTTTATTGTTCTTTAGTTTAAGTTGTTGTACTTTGCCGAAGCTTTTTCTAAATAATACAACTTCACATTTGATGAAGTTATGTTTTAATTTCCATTTATCACAGAATTTAGTAAAATTTTGTTAAATAATTTTTAAATATTGGTTGAACTTTATTCACGTTTTCTAAAAAAACGTGAAATAGAGATTCTATTAATTAGTGATTAAACCCTAAACGATAACGTATATCTAAACTATATTGTACCCTAAAGTATATAATAAATTAATAAAAGTGCTTAAAATTTACAACACGTGCTACTTGAAATCTATAAACTTATTTATAATATTGTAAATAAAAAAAAATTACATGTCATTCTTAAATCAATTACTATTATCAATGTAATGTATATACATAAAAATTAATAATAGTTAAATTAAAATTTGTACTATAAATTAATTGTGTTTTATAAGTACAAATACATAAAATTTTGCATTCTTTAATTTCAGTCAAATTCTACAATTCATTGTCATACATAATACCCATATATATGTTGTACCATAGGCGCAAACTTAATGGAACGTTTGAAAGAAACGGCATAAGAATTTGGATCAATAAACATTAAAAGCTTAAAACCGATTATAAACATTTCTACTTCAATAAATATCTGTATAAGGAAGCACAAATCATTATAATCGATTATTTTTTTATTATAAAACTAATTCATAATCACTATGATAGACAATTAAAAACTCCAGCAAATGGTTTAATATCACATATATTTTATACATTTTAACGTACATAAAAGACTTTGCTCACGTGTTTTATAGCTCTTGAGCACTTCATCTTTTTAGATACTTATATATAAAACCAAAATCATGTCCCTATACTATTTTATTATAGTAGTAGGGCTATATATAAAAAACTTGAAAACTCCAGCCAACATTAACGGAGATAATATGAAATATGACATATTTATACCAGCTAAAGACAAAAGAATAAGAAATGATCCACTAGTGGTGATTAAATGTATTATAAAAAAGAACGACTAAGCTAAAATTGTAAATTCTTTAGTTTGTAAGATTAATTAAATTTGTTTTAAGATTAGAGTAAGTTAGTTAAATTATCTTAGAATCTTAGTATAGTTAAACATTGTTATTTTTTTACTTTTTGCAATCAATGCCTTTTAAATCAATTGTGGTAGTAATACTTATTAAACCGTATTCATAAATAAGATCTTTTATTTACCATAGAGAAGAAAATATGTTAAAATTTAAAACTATAAAAATATTTTTGTTAAATTTTTTTTACTAACTTAAACAAATAACAAAATAAGTAAAAAGTCTTATAAAATAAAATGTCACTCACATAAGAACCTAAAAGTATACAATTTTATTTGGGCAAGGATTTCTTTTTCTTTTCATTAATAAATAAGCGGGGGCCTCGATGGCTTAGTGATAAAGAACGTGGCTTATTAACAGAGAGAGCGTGGGTTCTATTAATTGAAGCGTGGGTTCTATTAATTCTATTAAGTTTTATTAATTGAAAACAAATCCCCCTTGCTACCAAAATTTTTTTTTTTTTTTTTCCTAAGGGAGGTGGGAATCTTCCAAAGACACCAAGAATTTCCGCCTTGGTAGTGTCAGATTCTTACTGACTAAACCCACCTCTCCCTTTAGCCAATATAGTGGGATGAAACCCTTACCTGCGAAAGCAGTATATTGGGTAGGGAATAGGGATAGGAAAGGATAGGGAAATGGATACGGAATATTGATTTGGGAGTGGGACTGTAAGGAAATAATAAATCCGCCTATTATTATTATTTTGCTAACAATGACTAAAGCCGTCACAACAGTTACAACATGTAGTAGTAGTATATATGTTACTACATGAGGTAATTATTGAAGGCAACCCCCACTGTCACTGTAGCGGTTGTTATTATTGGTATTAATATTCTTATTAATATTATTATTATTTTACTACAGAGTCAGCGCCATCAGTGGATTACAACGTGCAGCAGTATATAATACCTTACTTGCATGATATAACCAAAGATATCCCCACTGTAGTAGCTATTATTATTATTACTATTATTATTATATAATTATTGTTATATTATTATTGTAATAATTAACTTGTAAATAAAATTGTAATTAACTATTTAATTATTGTACTATTATTATTATTATTATTTTTTTTTACCACAGAGTCAGCGCCATCAGTAGATTACAACGTGCAGCAGTATACCAAATATAGTGTAAATGTATAATATATAATAAAAACAAAATAAATAATATTAGTGTATAATTTAATAACAAGTATTCAACCTGTAATGGCCTTAGTAGCCGATGGTTTTATAATATTGCAATATCCTATGTAATTTGTATTATTAATATAAATAAATAAGCGAGTAACATGCTTAATTGATTTGGATAAAGCTTTCGACATTATCTGGTTAGACGGAATTATTTATAAAATGTTAAATTACCATTTTCCAATTCATTTGGTGCATTTGTTAAGTAGCTTTTCTTAATCAGAACTATTCTAAAAAATTCGTCAAAGAAAATGGGCTTCAACAAGGAACGGTGAATTCATCTATCTTGTTTAATACTTTTATTAGTGAGCTACTGGATACATTAAATGATAAGTTTAGTGTTTAAAACAGTATCGTTTTTACAGATTATTTTACGATCTATTCTGCAAATTAAAACGTAAATACAGCTCAGTTCAAGTTACCATAATTATTTACCAAGGTCATAAAGTTCTATGAAAAATGGGAACTAAAAATTAACTTAACTAAATGTTATTATTATTTAGAAACTGCGCTGCACCATTGACAAAGTAAACGATTACATTACAACATAAAAAAAATTAGAAACATTTTCATTTAAAAACTCCAGAGGGAATAAATATAGAAAAATCAGACAGTATAAAATATATATATGTATGCATCTAGTATCTAAATATCTACAAATATAATATTTTAATATCTAATTTGAAGTCTTTAATTTTAAATTTTAATATTATAAAGTCATTCAAAATTTTTATTATTACATTATATTTTTAATGAATCACATACATACATTATTACCTTTTTTTTAAATTTTATCATTGCATTTAAAATTATCATATTATTTTATTATTTTTATACACGCCTAAATTTTAATATTAAATAATTTATTATTAATTTTTTAATAAAAACTTACGTTGCAATAACCAAAAATCTGGTATTTTCTTTTCGGAAATAGCTATTATTTGATCTACAATTTTATCCAATTGAGCATTACACATTGTTTCATTATATGAAAAATTATTTCCATTATATTTTTCTACATTATTATTTATTTTATTAATATTCTTAAAATTTCTATTAAATTCATTAATTACACTAATATTATTTATATTATTTAAATTTAAATTAAAAAAATTCGGTTCCGGAAATAATAAATTCTGACTATATGCATTTTTTGTTAAATATAAAATTAAAATTAATAATATTCCATTATTTAATATACTAGTAAATTTTAACATTTTAAGAAAAAATTAATATTATAGTCACATTAATTAAAAGACAATTAGAATAGTATTATTTCGAATGTGTTCCGTATTAAAGAATGGTATAAAAAAAAAATTCCTACTAAGTAAAGTTTATTAATTTCATTAGCCTTTTATAATTTTCATTTTAATCAATATCTATATAAATAATTTAATTCTTATCATATAGATTGAAATGGATTTAATATTTAAACAATCAGTTCTGCTTTCATTAATAAAATTCGTATCGTTATAAATAAATTTACTAATATTTATTAATTATTATAAATGCAATTATCATATTGTATTGGATGTTCCGATTCAATTATTAAATTCAATTAATATATTGGAAACTATCAAATCAACTTAAAAAAACAAGAAGATAAGAATAAAAATCGAAAAAAAAAAAATTTAATTTCATACCTTAATATAAAAATTTAAAATATTTTTCGTTAAAGTATGCATATTTTCTAATATAATCTATTGGTTGTTTTTGGAACGCTATATTAATGTAACAAAGAACTACATAATTTTATAGTATAAGAAGATAGATCAGTGACTCTTTTTCGATTTAAAATGTTTTGATATAATAAATTTATTTTATATTTGACAAAGCAATTATGTAATTTCATCGAACTTTGACTTCACTAAATTTATAATAAATATTAAGTACAAGAAACTCGTAATCAGAAATAATGTCCCAAGAAATAATACCGAATCGGCTTTATTTCCGTTTCGATGAGAAATTAAAACCGAAATCGCAAATTTTAAGAATTCGACCTTATTATACAAAATCATTTTTATAGAACTCATCCAATTACATTGTGAATCATTTTATACAAGCGCCGAACATTAAAATTATTTATTATTTTTCCATATTCTTTACCCCAAATAGCATATAGCGTTATTTCATAAATATAAATAGTTTACTTTTAACATTTTATATAAGGTTTTATTTTATTTCGGATTATAAAATATCCAAGAACAAAACATCAATAATCCATATACATATACATACATATGGTGGTAATTTAATATGAAATTATTGAAAGATATAATAGCTTATTTTAGTTTCTGGTTGGATTGAAAAAATTGCACCCCCGTTTATAAATAGGAATTAATAAAAAGTGATGGTACATACATACATAAATAATTAAGTATCAAATATTTGATTAAAATAACTTTTTTTATAAAATCTAAAACTTAAAGATATCTATGTATAGTCTTTGGCTTTTGTTCTAATCTTAAGTGGTACTTAAAAATTCATTATTTAATTTGTAATTAGAAATTACTATTTCATAGATTAAAAAATTTTTATAAAAGAATGATATTAATTGTCTAATATTCTAATCTAATCTATAGTATACCTGTGTATACATAATGTTATAACTATAATAATATTTGCTTTCAAAATAAAGGTAGTGAATTTCTACATTAATAAAAAAAAAATCAATTGTTTATTACAATCACAATAATCAAGTATAACTAATAAATGAGCTGGATTTAAATAACTCTCTTTTAAATTTTGAATAAAGAAAAATGATAAGCGTTTTATAAGTGTTTCAGTTTTTTCTTTACGTACTAGCCTAACTCTATAGGTACATGTTGGTGTAGGTTTGACCAGAAACGAGAGATTGAATATTAAGATATTTCAATAAAAAACAATTATTTGACTAAAATATTTTTCATTATTGTCTATGATAAGATATATTTCATAATTGTCTATTATTATGATGAGGTCTAATTGTGAAATTATTTGTTTTAAATGACAATAGTAAAAACGGTTGAGACACATAAGTAATGAAAAAAGTCAAGATATTTTTGATAATTATTTCAAAAATAATAAAAATAAAAATAAATTCTAACAAAAGTTTTAAAAAAATTCCAAAATTATTAAGGTATTACTTAATTATTAAGACATAATATGCTAAATTAATTACTAACCAAAGCAGAATCTAAGAACAAAAATTTTTAAAGTCACACCAAAAGACAATAAAAATAGTATGTGACTTGTACTAGAATTTGTAATTTTTCTTAGAAATTTATATATGTACATAAAAAATTGTGAAAAATTAAGAGGCACTTTCTTCAGTTTTAAGAAACACTTTATAACTAAGAAAAGCTGTTAGCAGATATAAAAATATAATGTTGAAGTTTTAATATCTATTTTTTACTTTAAAAGAATTTGTACAAATCCCTAAGTTATAAATGTTTACAAATTGTAAATTTTCAATTTTATACAGCTCTTAAACAGGGGAAAGAATGCTTATGCTTAAAATATTTTTCTTCCTTTAAAAGTTCAATTTTCTAACTAAAAGCATTCCGGAGATATGAAGGAAACAAAATCTTGCAAAATTTTGTTTTCACATATGGTTAAATTAAATACTAAATAATAAAAATTTGTAAAATTCTTTCATTTGGCGTTTTTAGATTAGGGTAAATATATTAATCAGAATCTGAGCACATTAAACAAATTTGAAAATAAGGCTTGAAAACTATAGAATAGAAACTTTTAGGGGCTGTAGTTCCGTAATGGTTAGATCTTCATAAAAAAAATTAAATGAAATGTTTAATTTAATTAAAATAACTTTTTATCCTTACTTTTTGAAAACAAGATCTTTTGTCAAAAAACTAAAGTAAATTTTGATAAATCTTTTTAACATACATATATAATAAAGGTTTATGAATAAATAATATCTTCAAATGTTTGTCCAGTTACATATTATGTTATGTAGCAAAAAGTTTTCTGAATACCTATTCAAGAAATAGATACAGATAGAACCCTGCTTTCGGTAATGTCATTTGCGCTACCACCATCAAAAATTCAACTGTCATTGAACTTTCTGTTATACAAATGGAAAGCGTCATTCTTTCAATTTTGCAAAGAAAGTCAAAATATCAGTCAAATTTTTGCTGCATAGAAAGCAAGGGTAAAGATTTATGATTAGTTGTTGATTTTTGGTGTGAACAGTACAAAAGGAAAAATATAAATATATTTTTTTTTGTTGAAATGGATTATGATAATGAAAAAGAAATGCAGTAGTATTTTTTCTTGTGAAATTTGAATTATATTTTAAAATTTGAAACATAAAAAAGTAATTGGAATAAAATAGTAATTGCTGTTTTTAAATTTAGGTGATCTTCCTTATCCTTATTATATATATATATATAATTTCCAAAAAATAATTTTCTATAGCTTTTAAAACATACATAAAATTTGCAAAAGTCTATTTGATAGTTGCTTAGTTGAATCAAAATCGAATTAAAAATCATTGGACTGATCGTCATTTTACATTACGGAAAGAAGGGGAAGACACAATTTTATCTGAAAAAAATATATTCTACCATTTCTATCGCAACTTAAACTTCTAACATTTTTATTATTCTTCAATTCAAAAGATTTTATAGAATTGACTTTTTTATTAACTTTTTTTTTTGTATGCCTCTTAAATATTTTAATATTTCAATTCATTACCATTGATTAGCGATACCACGTAATGATTAACGGTTACGTATACATTTGAAACATAATTAACACTGAACTGAATGGTTACGTAAAAATGGTGTTAGTCTTTTTTGTGCATGATATTTTTTTATATTATTTTGGTAAATCAAAATTCAGATTATATTGGAAAAAAATTTTCATTACAAAAAAAAAGTATTAAAAATTATTTCAAAATTTATAAAATCGAAATAATTTTTTGAAAAAAATTTACGCTACAGAAAAAATTTGCTTTCAGAAAACTTTTTAGGACTGTAAACAAAACTACGTAAATAAAACGTAATGGCATCTTTTTACATATACTTTATGTGACATTTCTTTCGTTTTTATGAAATATAATTTTTCGTGCTGTTTTTTGATATTTTTATCGTTTATTTTGGCTATGTCCATATAGGTAGATTTTTTACTTCTCTCGTTATATCTTCGTCTATTTTGGGCTGTACTTCAGTTTGTACAAATCAGTACTGTACAAATTTGTAATTTAAATTGAAAAATGTTATTAAATTTATTTAATTTTTTAATATAAAGTAAAAAGCATTTAAAACTTCACGTTTTTTTGGTTTATACTACTTATAAATACATCTGAGGATACATAAAATTGAATAGACATTTTTTAAATTTACTTCAATTTTTACTACACAGATTTTGAAAAGATAAGCTTAAGATATTTTTATATAAAAATATTTTATTGTATTATATAAAGGCCTATCAACACCTATCTTTAATTCTTAATTATACAGAGCGATTACAGTATATGATATATGAAATTCTTACGATACGCTGTTATATTAATCGTCTTTTAACACTAAAAAAATAAATAAATGAAAATTCAATTTAATTTTTTTTACTGGGATTATTGTTTGATTTATTTTTAATCATTAATTATTGAAGCAATTACATTTATAAACTATTTATTTTTATATAATATTTTAATTCATTTCTTTTTTTTCTTTTTTATATATATATATATTATGTATATAGATTTTGTTTGAGTTATGTAATGAGCGTTGTAAAATGATTTTATATAATATATGTGTAATATAATATTAAATTAAATAGGTATTCATTTTAATAAAATATTTTTTTTTTGCAATAATGATATTTTAATTTTTTGTTTTTTTTTTTTTTTTCTTAAATAAAAAAGGAACAAGGAGTATTTATTTTCTTAAAATAAACTTTAAAAAAAAAAAAAAAGTTTTTAATAATAAAGTAGTATAAAATACAAATATAATTCACAAATAAATGATAAAAATGAAAAAAAAAAAAATATTTAATAGTTAATAAATTGCTGCTACAGCAGTTACCACATTTATGTAATTTAAACAATTTTCTGCTTAAAAAATAAAATCAAAAAATTAAAAATTTTTTAATTCGAAAATTAAAAAAAAAAAAAAAAACAAGTTTGTTTCTTTTATATTATTTATAAAGTATTTAATACATTTTTATATTTAAAATATTAATAATAAATAATACTGTTTTTTTTTTTTTTTTCTTAAATTAATTTCTTTGAAATTTATTTTTTTAATCTCAATTTTTTCTTTGTTTTTTTTTTTTTTTTTTTATGATTTTGAGTTGTTAATGCACCAACACTAAGGATATGTTTTTAATTTTGATTATAAATTTTTTTTTTTTTTATTAATAATTAATTTAGAAATTACATATATGTATTTTATATATTATTTAAAATTTTAAATATTTGCCTTTTATATAAATAATTTATATTTTATTAAAAAATAGAAAAAAAAAAACAAAAAATACATACTTATATGTATATAATATATAATTATTAATAATAATATTTAGTTCCTTGCTTTGTTTTTTTATTTTTTCAATTCAAAATAGGACCAGATATATATATTTACATACATTCATACAAAATACATTAGTACATAGTTTTGAATTTTTTTTTATTTTTTTTTTTTTTTGTTTTATTTAAATATTTATTGAAATATTTAGATCTATTGGAAAATTTTGTTACGAATATCACAAATATTTGAGACATAATATATTTTTTATTTGGCCAAATTTAATATATTATGTATCTTTTGACAAAAGGCTAATAAAAATTCACAAGATAATTTAAATATGCTTTAAATACTTATATTAATTTTCTAAAAAGATTTCTAATTAATTTTGTAAAATAATAAATAAATATTTAGAAAAAAAAAAAAGAGAAAAGCAATGTTGGATACATTAAACAACAAATTATATAATAAAACTTTGCTTATACTTATATTGATTTACTTTGATGAAAATAAAAAAAAAAATTATTTGTTTTTTTTTTTCTCATCTTGAAGCTACAGCAGTCTTAATTTTACAAAAAAAAAAAAAACAAATTTACTAGTTATATAATTATAATTATCATTTTTATTTTATTTTTTGTTTTTTAATATTAAATTTTTACTTTAAAGATTTTATTTTAAAATTTTTATTTTCACAATTTAATTCATCGCGTAGCATTTATCTAATAATCGTGCGTTATAAGCATTATTAAATGTAAATAATGTTTAAATTTAATAAAATATGTAATTTCTGTTTTCTTTTTATATTATTTTTATATTTTGAAAAATCGAAAAACTTTTTATAAAACAAAAATTTAATAAAGAATAAAATTTGAACAAACAATATTTTATTGCGTTTAAAAAAGTAAACTTTTTATTTTATTTCGTTTAGAATTTTGCAATTTTATTTTATAAAAAAATAAATAAATATACAATTACGGACATAATACTAGAACATGGTTATCTTTAAATAATATTTGAATTTTGTTTTTATATAAAAGATTGGCAGAATCCTTAGCTTAGCATATATAAATCTTTCATCTTATTGTAATACCTAAACTTTTTTCACTCAAGAAGCTCAAAGTAGACGTGACGAGACCATCAAAAAACGCAAAAAATTTCGTACGGTTTCTTTCGCGAAGTGTAAACCAGTAACTAATCAAAAAATGAAAACGATAAAATCATATGCTTTTGTTTATAAGTTCTGTGTTAAATTTCTAAATAGGAATGTTATTATTTATCAGATTTAATTTATTTTTTAAATGGAGAAATATGAAAGGCTAATAAAAATGTAGCTAAAGCCAAAGAATTTTTTTATTCATAGTCGAATGTCTAAAATTACATTTTACACGTTGTTGTTCTTGTATCTAGATAAAAATTACCTGAATACCCCGTGAACTACACAATTTTTTCATAACTACATATTTTAATTTTTATATAAAATTTCTAAAACAAAATTATTCAAAATGACTGTATACAAAACTATTTAAAATAAAACGTAATAGCATCTTTTTACGCAGACTTTATGTGACATTTCTTCCGTTAAAATGACATAATTTTTCGTCCTGTTTTTTTTTTTTTGACATTTTTATCGTCTATTTTGGGCTGTACTTCAGTTTGTACATACTTAGAAACTACAAATCATTCTAAATTTAATTCTCAAATTATTTTAATAGTTGGTTTATTATTTTTTTTTCTGTTTATAACATTAATATAAAATGTTTATGTTATTAATTTTTTAACTAATAATTTGAAATTCAATATGAGATATTTAGAGACTTGGAAATTGCCCTGACTACGCCAAAAAATAAAGTTTTTCTCAACATCAACTTTTAATGTTGGACTAATAAATATATTAAGTTATGCGTATTTATTTCAAAAGATTTATGTCCAAATATTTATTATAAATATGTTTTGCTTATATGTTCGTAAAGTATATATTATTATTATTAATTAATAATAATTAATTAATTTTTTTTATTAGTTTGCGTTAAAATTTTCAAAATTAAAATTTTTAAAACCTTTAAATTTTTCTTTATTTTTTTTGTGTTTTTTGTTAAATTTTAATTAATTACATATTTTTTAATAATTTTATATTTTTATTTAATTTTTGTTTAATGATAATAAAATTTAACTTTAAAAAAACAAGTTTTAATTTTATTTTGTTTATTTTATTTTTCTTTTTTTTTGTAATTATTTATATATTATGTATGTATATAATATTTGGTGGGTTAAAAATACAATATTGTAATTAATAGTTTGCTTATTTATATATATATATATATATATTTATATTTTGCGGTAAAATTAAATTTTATTGTAGAGTATTAAATCTTACTATATATTAATTAGTTAAATATTAAAAAATAATAAAAGAGCACACTTAAACCTTAATAAATAAGAAAAAAAAATAATATATAAATTTATTATTTAAAATTATTGGATTTTTAATGTTAATATTAAAATTTATAAAATATGAATTTAAAAATTCAAAATAAAAAATACTTTTTTGTTTAAAACATAAAAAATGTCGTTTAAAACAGTTTAATACAAAAAACAAAAATTAAGCCTAAATTACTTGTTTACTTGTTTATATTATATTATATTAAAAAGAATAAATCATTTTGATTTACGTTACAATTATATTAAAATTTTAAAGTTTTAAACAGATTCTTTCATTATTTTTCGCACTATTAATAATTTGAATTTTAACAATTTAAAATAAAATAAATTTTGATAAAAGTTGGATTGCAATTAAATTGGATAAAGTTACACTTCAATTTAATTTAATGTAAATTTAAATCTAAATCTAAATAATTAGATTTAAATCTAAATTAATAAAAATAAAATTAACTTATACTAAAATTTATAATTAATTTACCCCCTATTCTGTCATTTTATTTATTTTTTTTTTTTTGTTTTTTCTTCATCGATTCTGATTTGATTTAGACTTTAAAATTTTTTTTTTTTTCTTTTATTAAAGTTAATTTAATGCAATTTGATAAATTTATACTTTTGTTTTTAAATAAAACTTTCATTTAAATTGTTTTAGTTATTTTTTTTTTTTTAATTACTATTCAATCCAATTAATGTTTTTATAATTTTTTTTTTTTATTTTTTCGTTAAAAAATACTCATTCGAAATTTATCACAGATTTATTGCCAATATTTTTTTTTTTTAATTTTTATTTTTTTCTAAATCAAAATTTAATTTTCGTTTTGTTCTTAAATTAATTTTTTGAATTTTATGAAATATCTAAATTTATACTAAAAAAAGGATTTTCTTTTATTAATCAAATTTTTTAAAGAGTAAATATATATTTTAATAATTAAGAGATTCTTTTTTTCTAATGTTTTGTTTTTTTTTTAATTTAATTAAATAAAAAAAATGTGTAAAAAAAGATTACAGAAATGGCACATTTTAAAAATTGTTTTATAATATAAATATATAGAAATAACTATTTTTAAATTTTAATGTTATTTTTTTATATAATAGAAAACATTTTAATAAAATACAAGTTACATTTGAATTATTTAAAGTAAAAAAAATGGTTAAAAGAAAAAATAAAATAAAGAAAGTAATAAAAAATTACATCTATAAGTTATGTAAAAAAAAAAAAATAATTAAACGTAATAGATCACCCGAAAACAGAAGGCTGCAATATCTTTGTTGTTGCAATCATTTTTAATTTTGAGTTTGTTGCAAAAATCAAATTTTAAACTAATAATAAAAATCTTGTACCTATAGCCTTAATATAAAAAATAGGAAAAGTAATTTATCAATGCAAAAAATTGCAAAGCCACACTAAAAATGTTTAACATCTAAAATATGTTAAGTCTGGTAAACATAATTTTACTGCACGATTAATTTTGTTTCTTGAAGTCTGAGTAAAATTTATGCGTTTATAGGATTAACTTATCACACTCAAATGCAGACTTAACTTTACTCTGCCATTTCGATTTATGTATTTATTTCTCTTCGACATTTATTTATTTCAAACAAATAATAAAGTTTTCACAAAAAATTTAAATTTTTAAAAATATTATCAGATTCAATTGAACGATTTTGTTTACAAAGAAATAAATATAATAATTAGAGCATATAAAGATCAAACTGCTACGAAACGTAACAATGACCAAGTGTTAGAAGTAATAAAACAAATAAAATTTAATACTTTTGTGCCCCGTACCATGTTTTGGTTTAGGCATTAGCAAAATTGATAAAATAAATTTGAAAAATAAAATCAAAAAAAAATTAATATTAAAATAAATTTGTCAAAAATTAGACAATGAAAATAATAGATAATCAGTTCATAGTTCGACGGCTTTGAAATGACTAATGACCTAAAATTTGTTTTAGAATAAATCCTCCAAAAAAAAAGACAAACTCATACACTAACATAAAAAATTGGTTCAATTTGTCTGAAAACTTAACCAATTGTTTTGAACCTAATATATGTTTACAACTAATAACAACAGTAAAAGAATTAGTTTAAAAAATAGAATATTTAAAGAAAACAATAATAAATAACAAACTACAATAAATGTAGAAATATATTTCATATATTTATATGGATAAAGAAATAAAGAATTAAAATCAATTAAGATGAAATGAACGGTAAATATGAACTTTACGAACAGATTCCACATTAAAATATCACTAATCTTACCGTACAATATTCTTGGGTAGGACCTTAAACACAAAATTGCGATGAAAAAAACATCTCGCCTTGTACATCCAAGGGAGCGTACAAGGAAAATAAATTATTAAAAAAAAATAATAATTTCTTTTACTAAGAGCATTAACAATATTTAAACTCATTTTCTAATAAATGTTTTAAATGATGACTTAATTAATTAATTAGATCAATTAATTTATCTCTAAATAAACAATATAATTAATACAATATAATTGATATCAAGACCATCTTAAATGTAAATCTATTGATGAAAGTATTAACATGTAATTCAAATGTAACTTAAGATTTTTTAATTTCAAATGTTATCAAAATTTACGAAAAGCAAATTATTTTTCTGCAAATAGGCATTTCTATTCATTATAAAATATTTGAAAAAGCAATTTTATTCTTTAAATCTTTGTTATTAAATTTATAAATACTTTATTCGAAACCTATTACAAATTACATGAAATAACAATAACTGGATATTGCGTTTAACAATGAAAATGAAATGGAAAATTTCTACTAGGATATTTTTACTATTAATGTATATATTTGCAATCAATTAGCAAAATATATAATTAAATGGTTACAACATTATAAATGTTTAACGAAAATATCACACTTCTGCCTAAAACAAAAATTACCTACAAAATTGTCTATATAAAGTTATATTTTTACGAGTATAGATTAAATAATGTTTATGAAATATTATCAGACAGTTAAAAATAGTATTGTTTCTTTATAATCAGTTTCGTTGGAAGATAATAATTGCCTCTTGTCCTTATTTATTTGAAAAATATACTTAACCGAAAAACTTAAAGTTGTTTTAATACCAATATAATATCAATTTAAATTGATTTACTTTAAATATAATTTCATGTAACTTGTAATGTTTAATTTACCTAATAAATGACCTAATATTAAAAAGAAGAAACTTTTATTATATATTTTATCTAAAGTTTTTTAAACAAATTTTTTATTATTTTTATTCATATTAATATAAATATGATATTAATTAATATATTTTTATTCAAATTAAGAAGTTATTAATATAAATAAAAAAGAAAAACTTAAATAATGATAATAAAATAATTGCACATACTTGGAAGTACTAAAAATAATTATAAAAATTTATCGTTAAATTAATTAAATTTTTCTGTTACAATAAAGTAATCAATAATAGTATAAAAAAACAACCTTCATTTTCATTTTAACTTATAGAATAAGCGTTTTTTATAGTAAAAATTTATTGAATAATTTAAATTTGAAAGAATTAAAGATTTCTTATAATAAATTTAGATTTTAATTCACGCGTTTTTAGTAATTTTCTAACCATTTTTATTAATAAAATAGTAAAAAATCTTAAAAATTTGCTTTAAGATACCATTGTAATTACATCCATATGATGCAAAATAAACTTTAACTGACACGATTTCAAAATAAAAATTAATTTTAACAAAGACGAAAAATGTTTAATCATTTGAACTTTTTCTCCTTCTTCTTTTTAAATGTTTAAAGAAAACTTAACTATGCTTCTTTTTTTTGCTACCTGTATTTATAGTTTTAGTTTATAATACTGTTAGTTATCAGTTAGAGCATTAAACACTGTTAATCAGGCTTTAAAATATTTTTGAAGTTAAATTTAAGGAATAACTTAATTGAAAAAATATTAAATTGTCAATTTTTAAAATATTCTTCCGAAATTTTATTCGTTTCAATTAGACTTTCTAAAGTATAAAACTAGCTACACAACCCCAACTTATATATCAAATGCCTCGATATAGCTTTTAAAAGTTATTAGCAAACATTTACTTCTACTAATTTTAAATATTATCTTTTAATTTAATTTTGAAAACTTAATAGATTAACTTAACATTAGGGAGAAGGAACTTATTATGGGTTTATTCTTAAAAAAAAAAACCTTATTGTAATAGCCATATTCTAAAATGACATTAATATTATAAGAAAATTCAATTATTTTTAGATGCATCTTAAAAAACTTTAGTTTACATACTAGTTATACATAAATACTGATTTGAATAAAATATATTAGTTACCACTTACATTCATGCATTTTAATTATTTGGAACTGAATTCTCCTCTGGTCTACTTTGTCGATCTTCACTTTTCCAGGAGCTTACTGGTATGTGTGGTGCTGGTAGGCAACTTCTTAATGATTGAACCAATTGTATTGTATCCAATAAAGCTAAAATTAAAATTGAAAGTTTAAAAAATAAAATTTGGGATGAAATGCAAATTAAAATTTACTTTTTTGTAAACTTTCACTTTGTTTGCCATATGGTTTACACATTGAAGGTCGAATGAATGTTTTCATACGCGCCATATTCTTCATTAATTCTGAAAATGCTCGAACAATTTTTTCTTGACCGGCAACGCTTATTTCACGATTATCCTCACGAGAACTCCAAGCTCCGTTGTGCAATGCTAATAAATCTTTATTTGATTCTATGACATCATTTTTTGCCATTTGTGCATCTTGTTGTTGAGTTACTTGTGAAATATGCATTGGAGATGGAGTAGAAGATTGAGACTGAGATGGTGGTATATGTGGTGAAGAACTTGGTGTAGATTGATGGTTGTTAGAAATTAATGCATTATTATTGTTAATCGTATTATTACTGTTAGCAATTGAGCTACTGCTTAAGTTGTGAATAGAAGTGGGTTGATGCGGCGAATTTGAAATAAGGCTTTGAACACCTAATCCGACCGCATTAGCTGCAGCCGCAACAGCAGCTGCATTTTGCGACTCAAAATGTTTTTTATCAAATTGCTGAAGAACCCGTTGTTGTTCAATAGCACTTAATGTGCCAAACTTTTCTAAATTTTGTTGAGCCATTGCCCGATTTTGTTGTTGAATTATAGCTGCAGTTATTTGATGTTGTTGTTGAGCTACTGCCGCTGCAGCCGCAGCTTTAGCAGCAGCAGCAGCTACAGCTTGTTGTTGAGATTGATGATGTTGCTGCTGTTGTTGCTGATGTTGTTGTTGTTGCTGTTGTTGCACAGTGCTTGAATGACTGCTCTGAGAAGATTTTCCAGGTGGAATAGGTGATGGAGGTGGTAAATGTATCTGAGGAACTTTGGTGCTAGAACTACTATGTCCTTTGCTCAAATCAATCTCTGCTACAGCTGCAGAACTTAATGGTGGAATTGGTTGAGGCGGTTGCCCTGGAAGAACTGACGGCGGTGGCGGTAAATGCTGTAGAAATTCGGGCGAGATATTTGGATATTGTTCCAAAAATGTCATTGGCGGGATTCCTAAATGGTTCTTATAATAACGACAAGCTGGACTTGGGCAGGACTGAACAACCTCTACAATAAAATCTTTTTCCATACCAAAGTTTTCCCTTCCAATTGTATATGATTCAACTACAGCTCTAACCGTAGCTTCTACACTTAAATGTAAACCATGTGGGCCAGACATATGCTTCAGCATAACTGCGTTAGCAAAATGTTCAAAAGGTAGTACAATTTTTCCATTTTCTCTTAAAATTAGACGCCCTTGTGAATCAAGAGTTAAACGATTTGCAAGTACTCTAAAATAGCGATCAAATAATAAAGTGTATTAAAGAAATTTTAAAATATGTTACTGTAAGTATGCTGCACTTGGTAACATTGCACTATCCTTTAATTCTGAAAAGCACTGCAAAAGTTCAACGCTAGGATTCCAGCCTTTATTTTGTAAATAAAGTTGTAAAAGCATGTAAAGTTTTTCAGTGACATAGCCAGGTTGTTGGGGCATATTCGGAAGTTGTAATTCTGGACCCCCCATTGGACCTGCAGAACTATTCCCAACTGGATTTTGTAGTGGACCACCTTTTAAAGCTGCCTTCATTGTTTCAGACAAATCCATTTTTGGATAATTTTCAGGATAAAAATTTTTAACGTGTGACTGAAAATCATTTATAATAAGTTAAATTTAAGAAGTAAAAATAATTCTATATATTGCATGTTAAATTACCATTTTTGGGCTTGGGTACTTTGATCCCTTTTCCCCAAGTAGGAAAGGTGGGTTTCGAGACCCTCCAACATTCCAGTTTTTAGGATCCAGGTTTGTGCAGTTTTTTACAAAGTAAGCAGCGTATTAAATAGTCAGAAATTTATGCTTTCTCCAACAAAATCCTCAAGTTTAACAAGCCAATAAAAATTTTACTGAGCTACTAAAAAAAACATGAAATTAACGCAGGCGACAAATGCACACAATAGTACAGAAATTGTCAAAATCGTTGATAGCATTTGTTTTTAGAAAAAAATTGTTATCTAAGTTTGAAAAAGCCTGGAATTATATTACATTAGTACCGTTATATATTCAAATTAATTTAATTTTAAATAAGTAAATGATATTTTAACAGAATTTAAACACTTTATCGTCATATTAGTAATATTGAAATGATTATCTTTTATTTAAATTTCTAAAAACTAAAATTGTTACATACAAACATTTTTATTTTTAATTTGTACTCATTTCATTGTACGTATTTAATTCAAAATTCAATAGTGTTTGGTATTCAACAAGTAAGCAAGCAATTATCATTTAGCAAACATCTATTTTTGACAAATGACAGCGAATTAATGCTGCCATGCTGCCATTTATAATTAAGAAAACATATGTTTACAAAAACAAAACGCAACGTGACGAATGTATTGTTGCTGTTGAAGTTGTGTTGATTTGTATTGTTTTGGCAGTTTTAAAGTTTTCTAATTAAATAATTGTTTTATTTAATTCTACTAAAATGAAAGTAAAAGTAATTAGCAGAAATCCAGATGACTATATGCGGGAAACCAAATTGGATTTACATAAAAGTATAGTTTAAAAAATTTTTAAAAGTAAATTATTTCAAATTGTCATTTTAGTAAAAAGAAACTATGATCCTTCATTGCATCCAATGGAAGCTGCTAGAGAATATGTTAGAGCATTAAATGCAACAAAGTTAGACAAAGTATTTGCTAAACCTTTTGTGGGAAACTTAGATGGGCATAGAGATGGAGTATCTTGTTTTGGTAAACATCCTAATAGGTTATCTATATTAAATAGCGGAGGTTATGATGGTGAATTACGCATTTGGGATTTGTCTTTAAGAGCCTGTGTAAGAAGTTTTGTTGCACATGAAGGTTTTGTTAGAGGAATATCTTATATTCCATCTGGTGAAAAATTTATTACTGTAGGTGATGATAAAACAATAAAGTTTTGGAATTCTGAAAATCCAGAGATTGGAGAAGATGAAGAACCTATTAATACAATTTTAAGTAAGACAATGATAACCGGAATTTCACATCATAGATCTAATCAATTATTTGCAACATGTGGTGAAGTTTGTAATATATGGGAAGAGACAAGAAATGAACCATTAAAAACTTTAAAATGGGGTGTTGATACTCTTCATTCAATTTCATTTAATCAAGTAGAAAAATCCCTTTTAGCGACATGTGCCAGTGATAGAAGTATAATTTTTTATGATACAAGAGAAGCAAAACCATTAAGAAAAATTATTCTTACAATGAAATCTAATAAACTTGCATGGAATCCAATGGAAGCATTTAATTTTACAGTTGCTAATGAAGACTTTAAGTAAGTAAAGCGTTATAATTATGAAAATATATTCTAAATTTTTCAAATTATTTTTAGCCTTTACACGTTTGATACAAGACAATTGAAAAATCCAATAAAAATACATTATGATCATGTTTCAGCGGTAACAGATTTAGATTATTCACCAACTGGAAAAGAATTTGTGTCCGGTAGTTATGATAGAACCATAAGAATTTATGACGTTCATAAATCACATTCACGAGACGTATATCACACAAAAAGAATGCAACATGTTGTTTGTATTGGTTGGAGTTTCGATAATAAATATATTTATTCCGGTTCAGATGAAATGAATATTCGTTTATGGAAAGCAAGAGCATCAGAAAAATTAGGTGTTAAAGCACCAAGGGAACGAGCTAATTTTAATTATCAAAATGCATTAAAACAAAAATATGCAGCTCATCCACAAATAAAACGAATTGAAAGACATAGACACGTTCCCAGGCATGTTTATAATTCTACAAGAAAAGCTCGGGCTATAAAAGATAAAGAGAAGAGAAAAGAAGCAAATGTTCGAGCACATGCCAAACCTGGTACAGTACCATTTGTTTCAGCTAAAAGTAAAACTGTTATTAGAGAAGATAAATAAAATATTTTATTCACTAAGGTGTTTTATTTTGTATTCAAAATTTCTAATTTATTAGAGCATAAAGAAATTAATTTAGTATTTGTTTCATAAATATAACAATCAAAATTTTACTAATTTCATCAAAGAATAAATAACTGCAGATTCAATATTTTAAGCATTTGTCAGTTTGGCTAGAAAATCGCTTATACTACTTTAATAAGTTGAATTCTAAGACTAATTAGTAATTACTAACGCAAATTTAAAATACAAAATATTTTAGGGAAATTTTTAGGGTTTTTTCGATGTATTCAAAGGTTTTGTAATCTTTTTTATTTTATTTGTTAACAAATTTTCTAAAATTTATATTCGCAATCAAATATGGTGAAAAATTTTAATATTTTTAGATCAATTAAAATTTTAATATCGCAGATTTTGTGAACATGAACAAATACCATCACATATTTAAAAGTGGTAATTTAAAAATGTAATCTGCAGTATTTCTTTTTAAATTTATACTCTATTCCAATTGCATAAATTCTTAAGAACCTTAGTAAACATATGATTAACATCCTTGTAGATTGAAATCAATTTTTGAACAAAAGTTTAACCTTTTAAAATTTAACAATCTTTAAACAATTCCTCTTACTACAATTTAGTAACATATTTTGAAGAAACCATTAAACAAACAATTCAAATTGAAATCTCAATTTACTAGATATACTCTAGTAATGCTATTTGTATACTATAAAGCCAAAGTTCAGCTTCAATTAGTTTCAAGAAATTAATACTATTTCAAATAAACCGGAGTAGTTACTCAACTTTTTCTTTTTTGCATAACACTGTTGGCAATATTAAAACTGTTTGTTGAATTTAAATTACATACTTAATAAATTTTTAAATAGAATTCACTTTTTCAAATTTGTTTACATCTAAAATAAAAAATATATTAAATAAATTTTTACGATTTTATTTTAAAACTTTGTTTTATTTAAATTTTAAAAAAATGTTTATTGTGGTCTTGAACCACGTCCAAAACCGCCACGGAATTCAACATCACCACTACCAGCACCGACATCACCTTTTTTATCTCCACCAGTTGGGGCACGTCTATATTGTGATCTATCTTCTCCAGTTTTTGTTGAATCTGATCTTGGTGCGGCAGTTGGTCTTGGTCTTGATGTTTCTGATCTTTGTGGCCGTTTTAATGTTGCGGGAACAATTTCTGGTGGAAGATGTAAATAAGTTCTAAGATATTGAATACCTTCATTTGTTAAATGCCAATAATAATGACGCCAAGCAAATTGTTCTTGTACTAATCCTCTTGAATGTAAAGATTGTAGAGTTTTTATTACATGAAGATTTGGAATATTGGTTAATTCTGGATGTTTTGGTGCATGGAAATCTTTTTTAGCAACAATAACACCTTCTTTAAATAAGTATTCGTAGATAGCTACGCGATGCGCTTTTGGCATAAACATCTAAAATACAGAAAAAAAATGTTACATTATTTTACAATAAATTTCAACTAAAACAAGAATTAAAAATTTTTTTTTATCACTGAAACCAGTTGTATATCAAAAAATTTTTATATTGAACTTAAAATAAATGATCAAAATAACATTTCCAAAGATTCAAAATTTAGTTTAAAAATACGATGATATAAAAAATTAAAGATTTTTATAAAATTTTACATACTTTGATTACTTTATTGGTTCGGTAACCGGAAAAGAAAAGAAATGTCAAAAACGTCAATGTCAAAGATGTACACTTACAGGCGAATTTATTAAATTATAAGCGAAATTTAGAATATAATTTATAAAGATGGTTTATACTGTATGATTATTTGTACTCCATTTTTTTTAAATATATTTTTTTCGTTTCATACCTCTTCCAATAAAATCAAAGCACTGTTGCTGTAGCTGCTCTAGTGTAAAATGGGAACTTTTGATTAAATCGCAACACTGAATTATTTTTCTTTTTACAATTTTGTCACTAATTTGATTTATTAGTTTTAAAACAACCAAACTTTATTGAGTTATTGCCCAATATTGTTTTGGTACAACAAAAACTTATCAAAGAAATAATTATTTGATTAATTGATTAGCGATAAGTGGCATAGACACGCATACCTCATTTATTTCATTATAGCGCTCGCTCGAATATTTTTCTATTAAAAAAAAAAAAAATTTGAAAATCATAAACAACAATATGTGAAAAAAAATTCTTGGAAAAAATCACTTAAATTTGGGTAGAATTGATTTATTAGAGCTTTTTGTTTTTTTTTTCATTGAATTCTAATTTTTTTAGTTAAAATAAAATACATATTATATGTATTTAAAAAATTATATTTTGGCGAAATTAGTTTTAGGGCCTCGGTGGCCTAGTGAGTAAGAGCGTATAAAAATACGCTGTAAACACCGAGGGAGTTTGGGTTCGAATCCCACACACATCGTAAGAGTTATTACCCCTTATCAAATTTACAGTCACACCTGAACAGGAAAGGCTGTGTAATTTTCTGTCAAAATTTTTGTGACAGAGAAATGCACTAAAAAATAAAAATAAAATTTGTTAAAAGGCTGGTTTTCATTAGACCATAGGTATATTAACTAATAGATGTGAAGTTAGGTATAGCCGTTTCTTTTCTTCTTATGTGTTTTCCTATCTTAAGGTATTCAGTCAAAAAAATACATATGCATTTTATAATATGTATACATTTCGTTCACTCAGCTGTTTATATTTATTAAAATAATGTAAAGCAGGTTTTCATAACCAATTTTATTCAGAGATTTTAAGTTTTTATATTACTTAATAATTGATATATTTTGTTTCTAAAATCAAAATATAATTTAATTTAGGTTATCCAAAATTTTAACTATTGTAAAGTAACAAACTTAGTGATAAAATCCTTAAAAAAATTAGAAATGAATTTATTTCATCTTTTAGAAACCTATTTGAGGAAACTAAAGCAATACATACGCACGGTTCACTCAGCTGTTTCTCAAAATTGGCTGAAAATATTTTCTTCACTGCCTATCTATTAGTAATATATCTATGCATTAGACCGATATATCCACGAAAATGTTAAAGCATAGGCAGAAGATACAAAAGTGATGTGTATGTGTGAAAGAGATAAAGTTAAAGACATATCCATGAAACATTCGAAAATATCCATGAAACATTTGAAAATATCTAAGAGAGTGAGTAACTATAATGTTCTCTGAATATATTTTGCTATAAATATCGTGAATAGGGGCCTCGGTGGCCTAGTGGGCAAAAGCGTATAAAATAAAAAAACCGAGGGAATGTGGGTTCGAAACTCACAGATGTCGTAAGACTTGAGTAATTCACCCTTACGACATGACAGCCAAGCCTGAAAAGGAAACGCGTTGTAATTTCCTTGTTACATTTATGAAAAAAAAAAATTTCGTGGATATTTTTAATACATTGTATATCTTTACAAAAATTTCTCACTACCATGGCATTTAAATTTTGAAATGTCAAATAAATAAACTAACATTTTAAAATAAACAAATGTTCAAATTTTTTTATTTTTTTTTTTAGTGAGAACCTATATTAAAATGACTATTTTATAGGTATAAAAATATTATTAATAAACTATTATTTTTAACAACTTTATAAATAAAAAATTTTAAATTTTTAGCTAAATATGAGCAAATAAATTAGGTTATGTACATTTTTGATGACAGTTGACAATTTTTAATGACAATTTTTAATGAGTGTTGCTCTAATATTTTGCAATAATATAATTTTTTTCTTCCTATTTCTTACTGGTATGCAGTACACTACATTTTTCTCCTTCTAAAGTTGCGATACCACGAAATTTCTCATAAAAATCAGCCTTATTCTTAAAATGTGCCTTAATAACTCAAAATTGTACAATGAACGAAACTCCATATTTTAGTACAAATAGTGCCTCTAGCTCTACGCTGTTTTTATTAACAGCACTTTTTCGAGAAATGTAAACGCTAAACGAGGTGTCCTGTATTAAGGTATTTAATCAAAAAAACAAATTGAATTGTATAATATGTTAATGTTCAACATTTCGTTCAATCAGATGTTTATATTTATGAAAATAATGTAAAGCTTCTCATAACCAGTTGAGATTTTAAGTTGTTAAACTACTTAATAATTGATATAGTTTATTTTTAAAATTTGAAATTAATTTTATTAAGCTTATTAAAAATTTTAATTATTTGTAAAGAAATTAGTGATAAAATTCTTTAAAAATATTATAAATGAAATTAAACTCTTTACTCTTTCATCTTTTAGGAAAAGGGAACTATTTCTGAAGAAACTAGCTGCTAGCAATACATAAGCATCGTTCACTCAGTTGTTCCTCAAAATTGATTGCCTGAAAATATTTTCCTTCATTGCTTATTATGAGTAATATATATACATATATGAATTATGAACTGTGGTAAATACAGTTATCCAAAAGTTTTAATAACCAGGAGTGCGTTCGGCCATCTTTGTAGCTAAATAGTTGTAGTTCAAAAATTCATGAAAAAAAAAAAAAAATTCAAAGAAAAAAATTGTAAAAAATTCATTCAAATTATGTTCATTCATTTAAAGTATTCTCATTCGTGACTGTTTTTTTTCATCTATGAATTATGATCAACTGATCATCTACATTGATATTATTGGTCTCGTTTTCACTTATCGTTAAGGTTTCTTTAAATTTCATACTCTTATACCAACAAAATACATTTCGTACTATCTTATCAACAAAATAGGTTATAAAACAGTTTTAAAAAATAAGTCTTTCAAATTTCGTTGTTTTAGAAGAGTAAATAAAAGAAATTTGTCAATTTGCCTAAATTTTGTTTTTAATTTAAAACTTCCTCAAACCTTAAAATTACACAAAATAATTTCCAAATTTTCAGATTGAATGATTTAAAACATGATTTAAGCCTATTTGACTATTATTTACATAAACTTCACAATACTTCTATATAAAAATAAAATGTAATCAAAACCATACCGTCAATATTGGGATAACAAAAATACAAAATTAAACACAGCCAACACTTTTATACAATCAGTATCAGTATCCAAACAATCAGTTCAGTTTATGAATTTTTGAACTGACAATCCGTTAAGTTAACTATCTCCCTCTAAAATTATCAAAAAATTAAAACTTTTAGTATCTATTTAATACCTCGTTTCACACTTGAGCAGCTCGCAGATGTAGCTGTAGAAAAATATTCTTTCGTTTCCTATCCCTTTCCAATAAATTCAAAGTGCTGGAGCTGCAAGCTACTCTAGTGTGAAACAGCTTAATAATAAATAAATAAGTAAAATAATACGAAAATTTGTTATTTTTTTTTAACATTTTTCCTGTAAAATAATATTACGATTACTTAAAATGTTACTATGTTAAAAATATAAATCAAATAAATTAAATTTATGTTATTAATAAATAAATAATCTAAAATATAATAAAATAAACTTTTTTTAAGTTTATTAGCTATTGTCGTTCGTAATTGGATTTTTTTTATGATCAGCTGGTCAAATAGTTTAAATTTCAACTTAAAACTGCAACGAATATTTTTTGGCAACGACGAACACACCCAAGAATGTTTATAGGGTTTTGACCAGTTTTGACATTACATATTTCTTTCCTTGTTTTTCTTTTTTATTTAATAATTTTAGAGAGAGATAGTTAATTTAACGGATTGTCAGTTCAAAAATTCATAAACTGAACTGATTGTTTGGATATATAAAAAGTGTTGGCTGTGTTTAATTTTGTATTTTTGTTATTTAAATCGAATAATTATAATAAGAAATTTATTAAAAAAACAAACAATGTCTTCACACAATAAAACATTATTTAAAGTTGAAAAAAGAGATGGTGCAAACTGGAAACGAGTACTTCTGACATGGGTAAGTTAAAATGTAACGCCAATGTTCTAAATAATAAATTTTAATTGTTATATTTCAGATAAATCATTGTGGATTTCTTGGTAGAAGTTTTTTTAATATTGAACAAACAAATATTTATGAGTTTTTTACTAAATATCAAGAACAAATACCAGACTGGTCAATTTGCCAGGTTAATCTTGTATCATTTCTTAAAGGTAAAAAAATTAAAATCTAAGATTAATATTTTCGATTAACATAGTTACATTTTTATCGTTTAGTTTAATGGCATAAAACTAATATTTTACCATAAACTTATTACATATATGTATTCATCAAAGTTTTTATTTTTTGTTTTAGAATATTATCCAGCTTTTGAATTACATTTGGATGATAATAATCAAATAAGTGCTTCAGATTATATGTATATATATTCGATATTATTACATTTTTGTTGTGTTAAACATCCGACAGAATATTTTCAAAATATCTGTCAAAACTTCCATGATGCATACCAACAAGCTATTACAACATTCTTTAAAGGATTACTTGGAAAAGATGCAATTGATAAATCACTTTTAAGAAAAATGATTGCTGAAGCATCTTTACAAAATTCTTTATCCAGTATACCTATAGAAAGTCCAATCAAAACCTCTCAAAATAATAAAATTTCTCCTCCAACACCAAAAACCCATATGTTAGAAGAAAAAAGCAGAGAACTCCACATGTTAAGGGTAAGATTCTTTGTAGAAAAACATTTCAACTTTGTTAAATTTAATGTGGTCATTTATTATCATGTTATTGTTAAGGCATGTCTGGAAACTGAAAAATATGAGAAGGGATTTCTTGAATTGCAAAATAAGCAGTATGATGAAAAGATAAAAAAATTAGGTAAAAACAGACAAAATAAAACGTATTTTCTTAAATGTATTAAATAATTTTGTCTATTTTATAAATAGAAAAAGAACAAAGACTTTGCTTGAGTGAATTGAGTGAATTACGAACTCGTATAAACCTACAGGATCCCACAGATGATTATTCTCCAAATAAAACAAATTTAAATGATCAGGTTGGTTCATTAAATGAATTATCATATTAATTTTAATTGTAAAAAAAACAAAATTAGCGTTTACTATAACGTCAATTTTTAAAATTTTTATTAAAATTTCGAATTCGATTAAAATTAAGATTTTTTATGTTCTATTTCATAGTAATTTTATTTTGAATTAATATTATATATTGAATTATTTTATTTTTATAGCAAAGAAATCGGTTGCAAAAATTAATTAACGAAAAAGAAGATTTAATTTTCAATTTAAGACAAAATTTAGATTCCGTGAGTGAAGAGAAAGACTTGACAAAGGATAAAGTAAGTGTTTTAATAAAATTTTCTTATTTGATGTCACATTATTATGTTTTTTTCCCAGCTGAAATATGCACAAAAAGAAGTAAATGTATGCCTTTCAAAAATTTCTGAACTGGAATTGGAACGTTTTAAACTTATGGAGGATATGGATGTAAGTTTTTGTTTTTACATTTAAAAAATATATTTTACATTTGTATAACTCTGAAGCTTAATTTTCAATAGTGCTATGTTCTTTAAATAAAGTTTATGAAAGATTCGATCCATAATTGTACTTAATATAAATTACATTTGAGGTCATAAAAATACTGTAATATTGTGTTCGATTTAATTTTTATTTTAATATTCAAAAGAAGTTTTTCGCTGATAAAAGTGCTTCTCTAAATGAGTGATGTAGAGCAAAATTTTACAGTTAATTTTACAAAATAACACTAATAAAATACATCTCATCTGTAAAAGAAAGTAGTAGTTTTAAAATTTATGTATAAAATTTTTAATTGTTAAATTTGCACCGATAACAGATTAAATCATCATTAATAAATGATGCCAAGAGTTAGTTTTTGTAAGTCTAATATATAGAGTTAGCTTAAAATATTAAAGTTAAACAATACAATAAATTTAAACAATAAATTTAAGATTAATCATGCAAGCCACGATTATTAATTAATGGTCATGTTTGGAACAACGTTATCAAGAAACTTAGTGGGTTGATTTCCTTTATTTGCAACATTGGTTCAAGCCCCATCTGTTCTTAAGTTTTGCATATTTTCTCTAAATCTCGTTATTTCGCGAGTAAAGTGAAAATGATATCGCTGCGAATAATTTCTTTCTGCAACTATATCAAACAAATTCGGTTAAATTGGTTCTTGTTGATGTTATTACAGGAATTATTATTGAAACTAGGTCATTTAATTGGGATCAAAGGCTAACATTAATCAACAAAGTATTCATTTTGCAATTTTTCCGACGAAATTGTGGAAAATTTGTTAATCAGTTTAACTCTATTCCTTCGTCCGTTCGCCTGTTTATAAAACTTCTACATTGTTTAAGATAAAGCAATGGAATTTTAAACATGAATAAGAAATTAATTTAAATTTTGTAGAAGACCTGTGGTAAAATGTGGTAACATTAACCCCTCTTTTAATTAATAAACTGATAATAAGGAGTCTAAGTTTACAATGTTTTAATATTTTACTTTTATAATAATTATTTACTTCTACTTTTAATATTAATTTTATTAATAATATTTATTTTTTATTTATTTTATTAATTATTAAACGAATACACAATAACTAAATTATTTTACATATCTTTTTATTTTAAAATTATTTAAATATTTAATTTAGAGAAAGGAGCAAACAATTTACGTACTAACTGAAGCAAAAAGAGAATTGGAAGATATAATAAATGAGTCAATAACTCAAAATGGACGTTATATTGACTTAAATAATTCTCTTGAGTATCTTGATTTATCTTCTTCTAATAATTCCAATTCTTCAAGTAGTTTATGTGGTCAAGAAAATAATTTGGGGCGTACAGTTGTAGACATACAGCTACGAGAAAAAGAATGCGAAAATATATTCTTAAAAAGTGAAATTGAAAAATTACAAAATGATAATTCCAAATTATCAAAATATATTTCAGAATTAATCCGAAAACATTATGAAATATTCGATATATGTCAAGAAAATTTAATAGCAGATGAAAATGCTGAAGATATCACTCATAATTTTATGATATTTGAAAATTATTTTACAAAACTAGTTAAAAATTACCAGCAAGCGATTCAAAATATTAAACAATTTCATGATGATAAATTGGCACTTAATTTACATGTTAAAAACTTAAATGAAAAAATTCTCGATTTAGAAAAATTCTTTGATGAATGTAAAACAATCTTACATACTTATACTACTGTAGACAAAAATGAAGGAACTTCAAATATTAAAAATGAATTAAAAGACTATATTGAGAAAATCAATAAAGAGTTACATGATAGAAAACGTACAATTGATATTTTAAATGAACAAAATTCAGAATTTTCGAAATTACACTTTGAAAATTTTAAATCTAATGATAAATTTGCAATAAACATTCAAAATATTACTGAAAAATTAATGGAAAAATGTGAAAAAATAAATGACATTATAAAAAATAATTGCGAGCTTACAAAACAAATTCAAGCAATGCAAAACGATGTTCAAAATTATCAACAAAGTATTAATAATTTAAAAACTTTAAAAGTTGAAAAAAATAAATTAGTAGAAGAAAATAATGAAATGAAAGAAAAAATTAAAATGCAAGCTGACCAATTAATTAAAATAGAAAAAAGCTTTGAAAATTCTAAACTTTTAAATGAAGAAATTAACGAAGAATGTTGCGAATTAAAAATGGAAATTGATCAATTTAATAAAACATTAGAACAAGCTTTAAAAGATTCAAAAAGCAAACAAATGAAATTAGTAGAATTAAATGAAATAAATTTAACGATCAATAAAGAAAAAGACGAATTATTGAATAAAATCGACTATTTGAATGATGAATTACAAAAATTAAAGGAAGATTTATCTAAAACAGATTCAGAAAAATCTGAAAAAATCGACCAGCTTTCAAAAACTTTGAGTGATAGAAATATTGAAATTGAAAATCTTGTTAAGAAAAACGGTGATTACATTAAAAATGTTAACAGTTTGGAAATTATTATTTCAGATCTTAAAATAAAATTAGAACATTTACATATTGAATGCTTTGAAATGGAAAAATTCACAACAATCTTAGAGGAAGAAAAACAACAGTTAAATAAATCTATTGACGAATTGAAGAACAAATTAGATGCTAGTAATGATGAAACAAATTTATTAAAAACTGAAAATCAAACATTAGTTGATAATTGTACTAAAAATGCAAAAAATGTTAGTAATTTGCAAAATCAAATTCTAGAAATGGAAAAAAGAACATCAGATCTTCAATTGGAATTAATACATTCACAAGAGCTGTTAAATGATTTTGAAGATAAAGAAAAAATATTTGAATTAAAATACAATGAATTACAACAAAAATTGATTTCAAGTCAAGAACAACAAAATGATTTGAATTTAAAAAATTCAAATTTGATTCAAAGTTTAGAGGATAGTTCAAATAGTATAAACAGTTTAAAAGCTAAAATTGATGAATTTGAAGTGCAATGTAAAGATCAAATAAGAGAAATATGTCGTCTTGAAGCTGTTAATTCAACTCAAACAGCATCAATTGAAGAACTTAATATACTTTTGAATCAGAGGGTTGAGGAAATTTCAAATTTACAAACAATTTTTGATAATTTAAAAACAGAATATGAATCGGAAAATAAATTATTATTAAATAAATTAAATAATGAAGAAATAAAATTTAGTTCCAGTGAAAGTAAGTTAGAAAAGTCGAATAATATAATATCAAAATTAGAAAAAGAAAATGTAGAATTTTCAAATACTATTGAATCATTAACGATTTTAAAGTTAAATGCAGAAGATGAAATAGAGGAATGGAAAGCAAAATTAGATGCTAAGGATAATGAGTTAAAAAGCCTTAATAATGATTTCGAAAATAATTTCAATGAAATTATAAAACAAATTGAAAATAACATTGAAAATTTCCTTGAACCGGAAATTTTAGTTGATTTCTTGGAGTCAAGCTTAAACTCTGATAAAACACTTCCACGTTTACGTAATGCTATTAATACTCTCTTAAATAATAATCAATTGTTGTTGAAAAACAAAGAAAATATCGAACAAAATCTTAATAAATTAAAATCAGATTTTGAAACTATATTAGAAGTTAAAAACAAATTAGAAATTCGTTTAAATGAAAATAATAAAGAAAGAAATGATTTAGAAAACCGCCTTGCAGAACTTACTGCTTTAGCGAATTCAAAGAATTTAGAACATTCAAATGAGATCACAGATTTTTCTGATAAATTAAATACTTTGCAAGAATTAAACACTAAACTTAAAGAAGAAAGTGATGTGCAAGGACAGCAAATAAATGTATTAAAAATTGAAAAAGATAAACTAAATGAATTAGTTTCTGAAATGGTAGAAACAAAAGAAAACCAATCGCAAAACATTAACGAATTGATTGAACAAATTACAACTTTGAAAGAACAAACTGAGAATTTAAATGAAGAAAAAGAAAATTGTTTAAAACTAATTTCTAATTTAGAAAAGTCAGAAATTAATCTCCAGCATGATTTACGTAATAAATGTGAAGAGTCGGAATTGCTTGAAGCAAAATTAACTGAATTAACAAAACAATTTGATGATTTGTTAGTTAATAAAAATGAACTATTGAAATCTTATAATTTAATTAAAGACGAAAAGAATTCAACTTTAAATGAAATTAATAAAAAAAATCAGGAAATTGCAATTATGCAAGAAAAAATGGAGAATCTTGGAATAATAATTGATGAACTGAAACACAAAGAAATTCAAACTTTAGAAAATATTAAAATAATTACATTAGAGAAAAAATTTATTTCTGAAGAATTGCATAAAAAAATTGATGAAAACGATAAACTTAAAGAAGAATTAAATACTCTTGATGATAAAATAAAATTATTGACTACGGAAAAGGAAGAATTTTCTCAACAAAACTTAACTCTTAATGAAGAAATAAAATTAGCATTATTACAATTAGAATCTGAACATTCCAATTACAAAGTACTTAATAGTCAGTTCGAAGAAAAAGTTAAAGAATTGGAAGAAGTTAGAAATGAAAATTTTAAAATAACTTCAGAAAATTGGGAACTCAAATGTGAGAGAGATGATGTATCGAAAAAATTAGATTCAAAAATTCTTGAAGTTGATGAAATTCGAGAAATATTAAGAACATCTATTGAAGAATTGCAGGAAAAGAATAAACAACTATTATGTAACAAAGCAGATTTAGAAAGTAATTTACATGAAAATCAAAAGTTACAAAATGACTTAGAAGAACGTTTAGAAAATTTTAAAGAATTAATGGAGACAAAAGATTTACAACATTTAAATGAAATTTCAAATATAAACGATAAACTTAATATTATTTTAAAAGAAAAAAATGATCTTGAAGAAGAAAATAATAATGAAAAATTAGAAATTGAAAGATTAAATAAAGAGAATGTCGAATTAATCCAGAAGTCAAATGAATACAGTACTGAAATAAGTGTGCTTCGATCAGATTTAGAAAATCGATTAGAAAAAATTGACAACAAATCAATGGAATTAGAAAAATTAACAGAAGAATTTAATAATTTGAAATGTGTTAAATCAGAAATTGAAAATGAATTAAAATTAACTTTAAAATCAATTGAAGAATCAAAAGTTTATCAAAGTAAATATGAAGAAATAAATAATAAATTTATTAATTTAGAAAAAAATTATGAAAATTTAATAATAGAAAATGATACATTAAAAAATGATGTAATTCAATTAAATAATTTTAAAGATCTTAATACAGAATTCAATGCTCTAAAAGATGAAATACAAAATATTCAAGAAAAATATGACAAAACTAAGTTAGAATTGAATAAAGTTATGAATGAGAATCAAATTTTAAATGAAAATTATAGGAAAATTGAGGAAACCCAAGAAAAAACTAATAAAAATTTGGAAAAGAAATGTTTACGATTAGGCGAAGAGCAAGCAAAATCATCAAAACTTGATAAGAATAATGAATTATTGAAAAAATCTAATCATGATATGAAACAAAACTTAGAAAATTTACAACAAGATTATATAAAATTACAAAACGATTGTAAATCATTACGTACGAAAATATCAGATAAAGAAAAAGATGTTGACTTCTTCAAAAGTAAAAATGAAGAATTGCTTATTGAAAATGAGAAATTATTAACAGATTATAAACAAATTCAGGAATCTGAAGAAAACTTACAGAAAGTAAATAATAATTTACAATCTGTTCAACAAGAAAACAGCGTTAATTTAAATCGTCTTACTGTCACATTAACAGAAATGAAAAGACTTCATGATCAAATAAAAGGAGATAATTTAATATTAGAAAAACATAATAATGAACTACAAGAAACTATTCAAAAATTGAACGAAACCATTGAAGAATTTAAAAAAAATTCTGAAATATTACAAAAAGATTTCATTCGTAATTTAGAAAAACAATTAGAAAATGCTTGTGAAGAAAATTCAAATTTAACGGATAAAGTTTCAAAACTAGTAATTCAACTTGATATTGCAAACATTAACTTACAGAATACAAAAACTGAATTGGATAAATGCCATGATGAAATTAGTAATTATGATAAGGAAAAACATAATATTGGTAAGTTGAATTGAATTTCCTCATTTTAAATTAAAAAAAATTATTTCATGAACGTTTAATTTAATTTTAGAAAATTCAGTTAAAGATTATCAATTAAAAATAGAAGATTTACAATCAGAAAAGGAAATATTTATTTTAGAAAATAAAAAACAAATAGAATTATTAAAAGAAAAATTAAACAAAACTGAAGATTTACTTCAACAAAAAGAAAATAAAACAAAAGAATATTGTAAACAAATAGAATTACTAAAATTAAAATCTGATAAACAGGATAATTTTGATGAAATAAACAAAAAATATCAAACTTTAGAACAAACATATAATAATGAAAAATCTGAAACAAAAAGATTAAAAAAAGATTTAGATATTTTACATGCAAAATTACAAAAAAGTCGACAATTAAATGATGAACATGAGAAAAAGTGGCTTGATGAAAAGAAACAATTACAAAAATCATCTGATGAAAAAATTAAAGAAAATCGTATTGAATTAGAAGGCAAATTAGAAAAAATGAAAAATAAAATGGTAAGTAAACAACTTAAGTTTTATAATAATAGGAAAATTAAAAATTTTCTATTCTCTCTAGCAATTATTTTATTTTATTTTATTTATTATATTTAGTTGGGTTTTCGTGGTTTTTATTTAGAATTTTTAATTGTAGCTTTGTAGTAAATATCATCCAGTTAGTCAATATTTTTAATACAATTTAATAATAATTGTACTGTTGATTTAGTTTTATAAAAGTTTTATATTTTTTAGTACCAAACCTATTTTAATTTGGCCCAAATAAATTAAATATTAATTTTCTATTTAAAAAAAAATTATTTTAATTTGTTATGCATAATTTTTTTCTGTTTTGTATTATTAATTTTTTAATAATTTTTTAAATTTGTATATAAACCAAAATTAAAAACGAACGTTTAAAATCTTCATTAAATTAACAAAAATATCAAGTTAACTAGAGTAGATTTTTTTTTTTTTTAATAACAATTCAATAATGATTAAGACAAAAAAAATATATATATATTTTAATCTTCATGCTTGAGTAACTTCATTTTAATCTTAAATTAATCTTCATACTTGATTAACAATAATTCTAATCCTGTTAATTTCTATAGTTTATAAATGACAAATGCTTTGTTTCGTACATAAATCTTGGTCATTAATCTCATATCTATTTTCTTATAAAAACAAATTAGTTTATGAATATAGTCTAAATGTAAGAAGAACAAACAGTCTGGCGAGCGGCATGTTTTTTTTTTTTTTTTTTTTTTTTTTTTTTATTATTACATTAAAGTATATTTAGTTCATTGGTACTTTATAATTTTTTTTCACGAATATAATTACAATTAAATTTAATATAAATTTTTTTTTAATAAAAATTCTTTTTTCAACTGTCTGGTAGAATTTGTTTTATTTTTTTTTTTATTTTGAATATTCCGTAAACTTCTTTTTTAAATTTCTCTAAATAAAATAATATTTCGCAATATAAAATTTCGGTTAAAACATATTAATTAAGATGTATAGAATGTTGTTTTTGCGAAAGTATTTTTTCTATAAGGGTTGTCTTTATAAAAAAAAAAGGCAATAATGCAATTCAAAGCATATTTTATTTTATATAAATTATTTTTAAAATTGACTCCATTATTAAATTATAATTAATTAAGTATTAATTTTTATTAAAAAAGATTGTATACACACATGTACGTTTAATATACAATACAACTAATGAATTATGTTGTTTGCAATGTACATTAAGGATATTTTTTAATTGTAATTAAATTATTTATATATGTATACATATACATATATATATATATTTATATAATTATAAAACATTAGTATGTTTAGTTGTACAATTTCTTTACGAGTTGCATTTCTTAAAAAATTAACGTGTTAATTATTATTTTCAATTTGAACGTGGTAAAATATTAGTTCGTATCGTAAATTATATTGTGATGTATAAGAACTTCAAAAAAAAAGTGCATAACAAAATGTGGAAAAACATTTTTATAAAATATTTTATTAAAAATTCGGTAATAAAGATGATTTTTAACACTTAACGTACGAGCAGTCATAGTATATTATTATATACTTTTTGTAGGGCACCCTTTTATGATAGAAAATGAAGAATGTTTGTTTCGAGCTTTTCTTAATTAAGAATTATTTTTCTTTTCATTTTATCAGAAACAGATTTACCAAAGAAAATAAATACTTATTACATGAATATTTAAATTTAAATATATATTTTTTTTTTTTTTATTCAATGTGTAGATAGAATTTTTTGTAAATAAAAATTGTAATCAGATCTTAACTTTTAAATCTAAATTTGCCTTTAAAAGTCTACAGACAGAGAATGGTTATTAGTTTTTCGGACTTGTGTAAAAATAACTAAATTTTTTGATAACAATATTATGACTGAAAGTAAAATAAACAAAAGAAAAAAACAAAAAATATGGAAATTCAGAAAGCTATATAAAAATGAAACGTACGTTAAGTGTTATAGTGTATCATCTTTGTATAAAATTTAGTTTAAAAATAAAATAAAAATTTAGAAAGAATAAGATTTCGTAAAAACAACAGAATAGGTAATTATTTTTTTTTCTTTTTTCTTTAATACATAAATATACAATTTTTAATGTGTGTATTCTTTCTTAATAAAGGTTAAAAGAAGCAAAAAATCAAATAATAATAAATTGGTCAGATCAGCTACAGAGATATTTGAAATACCATTGAAATTTATTGAAATAAAACTAGAATCTCCAACAAGAAAATTTCGAAAATATATTATAAAGTATTCAATAATAATATTTTTATCATATATGTTATTAGGAATATTTATTTGTTATATTTTGCAAAGAAATGATTTAAAATTGAATATAACACCGAATACACCAACAGTTTTTTAATAATAATGTAGTTAATTTAAATTTTGTTGATTTTGATTTGATTTGAATTTGTTTCATTATTTGCCTTTTTTTTTCCATTATTTTTTAAGTTAATTTTTGTATTTTATATGTATATATATATATATAGTGTATTACGAAAGATAAAGTTGATTATATAAGTTCGTATTTTCAAACTTATATTTAAAAAAAAACAAAAACATTTTGAATTTACAATAGAACAAAAATAAAATATGTATATATATATATATATATATAGAAGATATATATATATTTTAATTTAAAACAGCAAATCATTTAATCGAATTGTATTTTTTTTTTAAATTATACTAATTCAATAATATCAAATTATCAAAAAAATATTTCTAGAGATTTTTCAAATCATGGAGTAATTTAAAGTAAAACAAAAATATTTTCATATTTAAATTAATGATGAATTTTAATTGACAATTGAAATAATTAATTTTGATAATTTTGGTTGAAACAAAATAAAAAAAAAAACACTTTTTTTTTTTAAAAAAAATAAATGATTTTTATTTATTTGAATCAATCAAGTTCATCAAAAGAAATATTTATATTGTCAGAATTTTTTTCGGACTTCATTTAAGTAATAAAAAAAAAAAAAAAAGTTAAAAATTTATTAAATATTGACTTAACAAGATAAAAAAAAAAAACATTAAGTGTATAACACTTAGACTAAAGATATTTACGATTTGATTTGCGCACGCGTACGCTTACACATATATCTAGTTTGTTCTTTGTACTGAGCATAGAACCATTGTTAAAGAAGATGTGTATTAAAAATTTAATGTAATACACTCTATATATACATATATATGATAAATATATATTTTTAATTTTAATTTTTTACAACAACTATAGGATAATATCATTTATTAGAGACTTAGAGACTTAGACTTAGAGAATTTTAGTAACATGTAATTGCCTATTAATAATATATGATATAAATGACTAATTGTGATTATATTTTAATCACACTTTCGTATTACAATAGAACTTTTGAATTATTAATGCATATTTTAATAAGTTGTTTTAATGAAATACAAAAAAAAAAAAAATTGTTACGATTTTATTCCTTTAATTTGTAATATAAAAAAGAAAATATATATATATATATATATATATATATATACATAAATATAATATTACTTAAAATGTAAACTTAAAACATTAAAAGAACCCACGATATGAATAAAATATAAATATTCTATTTTGGAATATCCTTATTCTTTATTCTACATGACATCCAAAGTTCTATTGTATGTCAATGAATTATTTACATTTAAAAAAAAAAAAGAAAAAAAAAAATAAATAAATAAAAATAATTCTAATACAATTTAAATTGTATAAAAAAATAAAAACAAAACTTAAGAGACAAACATATCTTTTTTTTTTTATCACAATATTATAATCAAATAATATAAATTTTTTTTGTAAATGAAATGAATAAAAAAAAAAATAAACCAAAAAAAAACGATAAAATTCAATGCACATTCTTTTTATTTTACTTTAAAATTATTACCCTTTAATATATGTTTTAATTTTTATTTATTTTAAATATGATTATGGACCAGTAATTCAAAATAAATTTTTTAAATTCATATATTTGGGATAGGGGTATTCAAAATATCAAATTTTGGGTTAGAGGTATTCAAATCAAACCCCGGGATTCGCAGTATTGTTTACCAATTAAATATAAAAATTAAATAAAAAAATCGGGCTTTTAGTTTACTTTATTTTTTTTTTATTCGTGTTTTATCAATTTTATTTTTTTAAATATTAGAATAACTACTTAAATTAATTAAAAAGATGTCCTAGTAAGAATCATCCTAAAAAATCAATTGGTTCGAATATATAGAAAATTTTTAAAAATGAATTCGTATAATAACATTCATCGCAGTAAATTAGTTTTCTTTTTAATAAGTTGTTGCGAATGGGGGGTGCATAGGTGCTCTAATATTTAGGTCCTGCGACCTGTTGTGCTGTTCTGTTCAACGATCTCCTCGCCTTCTACAGCGTGTCATCGAACTACTACCCTTCATGAAACGTATTATGCCTCCCTGATTCAGCATTCTCACTTCAAAAAAAGGTTTCCCATTGTTTTTTCTCTAATGTTCTTGGGCGTTGGGACGTCAAGTTCTGGTATTGGCATTCTTTTGAACGTAATTACAAGAATTTGATAGAAATTTAAAAATTATTTTTCATTTTTCATTTAAAAAAAAAAAAGTGTTTTGAACATTTGTCCCTCGATTATCATAGAACATCCTTTAAAATAATATACTTTTTTATTATTTTAATGTAAACGTATTTTATGATCCGCCTTTTTAGTCACTCTAAGTGACATAAAGTTGAAATAACCATATAATTGTTAAATTTTTGTGGAATGGTTTTTTTTTATGATTCCATTTCTATGTAGTTTTTAGAAAGATAATCCATTTAAATTAAATTAATTAATTAAAAGTTAGAGCAAATTAAATGTAAATATGATATATTTGCATGTTTTATTTTTATTTTAAATTTTTATTTTTATTATTTGTTGTAAATAAAATATTTTTTGTTTCTAATTTCTATTTTTTTTTTATTTTTATATAATAATAACATTTTAAAACTTTTTTCATTATTCATTATTAACAATCATCGTTATCACATCACAAATAACAAAATAATGCATTTACTAAAAATATGAAATTAAATTAAATGAAACAAAAAAAAAAATTGAAGAAAACTTTGTATAACGAAGAAGTGACCAAACTTAAAAAAAAATATGAAAATGAAATTTTTGATTATCAAGCTGAAATTCAAGTACTTAAAGGAAAGGTATGCAGTTATTTATTTAATTTTATTAATGTAGAAATAGTTAAAAGTGTGTTAATATTGTTTTTAATATAAAATCATCAATTTAAAGAAAGAGAGTATATGGATGGACCCCGGCAACCTTTTAAAACTCTTAATATTTTTTTTTAGAAGATTTATAGAAAAACTTAGAAATAAAAGTGTAAAATTGTCATTATATTTATTACCGCAAAATAATATACGAAATGCAACCAATTATAAATTCGATTTTCTTCTGGATTATAATGGGAAAGAAATATTAAAAAATCGTCTCAAAACAATGCAACCCAAAAAAAGATCCATTATTGTGTTAATTGGATCGAAAATTCTTTTAATTTCTTTTTTTTTCTACTTTGCTTACTTACTCTATAAAGTAAGTGTTAAATAGCATTAACATTGTAAATGACAGCTTACTCTTTTATAACAAATATATTTTTTTTTCATCTAAAAATACTTCTGCTATTCTACAAACAAAAAATCATGTTCATATAATTTTTACTACAGTTTTATTTAATAATTTTGACAAAATCTTTAAATTGTTCAATTATTTCTATTTTAATTAATTTTTTTTTTTTTTTTTTCTTTCTTTTAAAATTAAATATTTACATGAAATTATTTAGTGTGAAAAATATGATCAACATATAAAGAGTTTATCAAAACGTGTTGTTACGTTAAATGAAAAAGTATGTGAACTTGAAAGAGACAATAAATTTATGGAATGTAAATTAAAAGATTATGAACAATATAATAGACAATCATTACGTCCGCATAGACCACAGAGTACAATGTTAGTAGGGCCACCAGTTACAAATTTTTTGGGATCAAATTTGCGTATGGAAGATGAAGAAGGTGAAATTTTTAATAATACATATTTAACTGATGTTAAAGGTGAACGTATTTCCGATTATGGAATTAGAGATTCAATTAGGTAATAAATTTTTTATTTTAATAATTTTTGTATTTTTCTTAATTTTTGTTTTTATTATACATATTTTTTTAGTGCCCAAGAATTACAATATAGGAATTCATTAGCACCACCACATTTACGAAGTGCCTATTTGGCACAATACAAAGATACCCATTTAACTGAAGAAGATATTAAAGTAAGATCAACTAATTTAGTAACAAAAGAACGTGGCGATTTCTGGAACAAATAAGGAAAATTATTAAAAAAAAAAAACAATAATAAAAAATTAAAATTCAAATTAAATTATTAAACTATTAGAAAAATTATTATTATTTTAAAAATCTTTAATATTATCTTTAATAAATGTGATAAATAATTAAGCTAATAAATAATTTAATAGCTCGTGAATATTATATCGTTTTTAAGTTGTGAAATTTTGTAAGTAATAAAAGTTAAATTTTTTTTACAAGAGAAAAAAAAAATTAAATTGTTCTTAAATATAAAAAATATTTAACTTAACATTAAATTTTTTCAAAAATTATAGTATTTTTCACATTTTTTAATAATGTACATATGAAATTTAAATATTATATAAATTTCTTTTAAAATATGATTTAATATTATTTGTAAAAAACAAAAAAAAAAAATTGTTACAATAATATAAAATTTAATATTAAAAAGATATTTTTCATTTTACTATTGTAATAATTCGTAATGTAAATTTGTTGTTATTTGTTTTGTAAAAAATAATTTTGTTTCGTTTTGGTTTCAATTGTATATTATCCTTATTTGTTCTATGTTAAAATTAACACTATTTAACAGAAATAGTTTCTTAGAATTTATATTATATGTAAAGTTTAATATAAGTTAATATTATATATATATTAATTCATAACTAAACAAAACTAAACATTTTTTTATATAGGTATTTGATTTTTGCAAATTAATAGTTTTTTAATTAATTTTTAGGATGGTACACCATTAGTAGGTCTTGATGATAGTTTAACATCTTTAATGTCTGGGCATCGTAAAAAAATAGCAGGTACAACATCTTATAAAAAACCAGGTCCACCAACACCAAGTAAAAGTGGTGGACGTTTATCATTTGGTGGTAGTTCAGAAGTACATGCATCAATACTTAAAGAATATAATGAAAACGAACAAAAGAAAACTCCAGCGAAATTTAAATTATTTTCATCTAGAAGTAATGCGAGAGATGAGGTAAGCTTTTTAATCGTTTTTTTTTTTTTTTTGAAGAATATAACATGTACATAGTAAAATAAATAGTTCGTTTAATTTTACTAAGTTATTTATAATATGGCTGAAGTTTAAACTCTCATGAAATAGTTGGATAGTTTTAATTAAATTTTATATTTCGCTTTTTCATTTTTGCAGGTTTAATAAATTTTCTAAATGTATTTCCATATATTATATGTATTAGAAATAAAATTTCTACATTCATTTTCCTTTCATTTAATTTTTACTTTTTCTATTTTTAATTATTATTTAATAGTTACTGAACTATTCCATTTAAAAGGTTGATTTATAAATGTTTGTGAATATGTATCGTATTATATGTTTTTTAAATTTTTAGTATTATATGTTATTAAACTCAACTTCTGAGCTTTTGTTTTGTACTTAATTTCTTGTAGTATTGATTAACATATAATAATTGTAATATTAATTAACATATAATAATTATATCAAGTGAATAGATTTAATTGTTTTGATTTCAAGAATTTATTTAAATTTTATATTACTGTAAGTTTATTCTTATTGACAATTTATTCTGATAGTCAAATTTGCAAGTTTTTTTCTTTTTAAATAAAAATATGTAATATGCATACTAGGTGTGATTAATATAAGAATTAGGGAATAATTTTAGAACAAGAAGAGCTACTTAGTTGTGTATTTGTTTTTTCAAATTTTATTCAAAAATATTGAAATTCTAGTTTTAGTTAAAAAATGTAAAAATATAGTTTTAATTTTATTTAATTCGTAGTTAATCAAAACAACTCAATTTAAACTTGATATAGTTAACATACAATTTTCTTTTTTATTACACAAACATTTTTTACAATCTTTTATTGATTCATTTTTTTTCTCTCTTTTTTTTTCCTTTTTTTAATGTGCATTTTTATTAAAACCATACGATATTGATATGTATGTAAAATTATGAAAAAAAGCAGCAAAATCCTAGAAAATTGATGATTCATCATCGACAACGTCAATCAATTTCTCGAAAGTATTCGTTATCCCGAGCATTAGCAACAAATTTTTCATCAACGCCTAGAAAAAGTAAAATTCATTTTGATAATAGGCGAACACTTGAAAAATTAATGAACGATAGTGAATTGAATCTTGAATTAAATGAAAATGAAAATTTTGGAAATAATAAAATTGAAAAAAACAATAAATCGAATAAGACTGAAAAGAATGAAAATGTTATCGAAGAGCTTGAACCTCTCAAAGAAAATAAATTAAAATCATTAAATTTTTCTAAATGGCGTCCAACGAAACAAATTCATAGTTCTGAAAGTGGTACATCTGATACAAATTCACCATATTTCTTAAATTATAAAACTAATGATACAAAAAATATAAATAAAAAATATTTCTGTAATACAAGTTTAAGTAACGATAAAGAAAGTGATAATGATCAAATAAATAATAAATTAGTGAAAATGAAACGTAGAATATCAATTTATCATCGTGGTAATGTATACGCTCGTTCAAAATTACCAAGTAATACATTAAAAGAACAGATAAGAGCAAAGGCAAAAATAGAAAGAAATAAAAGATTTAATAAACATAGGAAATCTTTGTATGAAATAGGTTTAAGAAAATCATTATTAACTTTGAATAATATATATAAAAATGTATGTTCAAATAATTGTTCAAATGAATCTAATGAAAAAACTTTATCACCACCATCATCTACAAATAAAAATTATAATCCAATCAATAAAGATTCAATAGTATGTGATAAATCTGAAACAAGATTATCAGAAATTTATGATAAAGATATACAAAATTACGAAAATTTAATATTTCATAATAAAGATGAAGTTAATAATATTGATTTGGATTTATTTCAAGAGAAAATTTCTCAACATTATGATAATCCAAAATTATCTGATATTGGAATTTCAAATAATTCTAATAAAGAAAATAATTGTGTGAATGATACTTCTATAAATAGTTTAACAAAATCGTCAGATTTAGTTATTAATGGTGATTCTGGTGCTGATAATGATATTGGAAGTGGAAATATATCAAATTTAAATTTTTCAATATCATCAAATAGTAATGCAACACAATTGAATGCCAGTAATAGAACTTTATATGCTAGTAGTAATATAGTTAGTAGAAAAATACCTCAAATTAATTCAACAATTGTATCACGAAAAACTTCATTTTATTATAAGAATGGTCAATGTATATTAATTGCAAATGAAGCATTAACTTTTTATGATATTATAAAATTATGGATAAATCAAAAAGAACGTTTTAAAATGATAAAATATCATTTGTATTTGATTGGACTATTAATAATTGCTGCAATAATATATTATATAACATTATAAGAATTCTGATTTATTAAAATTCAGTTTTGTTATTTTTTCTTTTTCTTTTTTACATTTTTGCTTATCGTCTGTTAAGAATTGTTAAAAAATAAAAAAACCAAAAAAAAAAAAAAAAACTTGATTTATAAATAAAATAATTAATTATGATGTTACTTAAATAAATAAATTCGAATGTATAACTTTTTTTTTTTTTTATAAAACTTAGGAATAATTTTAATGTTTAAAAATTGAATACATGTATAAAAATATATTTGCTTTAGAAAGTTTTGGAAAATTATTTTTAAAATTCTTTGCTAATATTATATTAGCATTAAAATTAAATTTTAATAAAATTTACATTTAAAAAAGTATTATAAATGCATAACATAAATAAATATTATATAAATATAAATTACATTATTTTCCATATTATATTTTTTTCACTTTATGTATTTGTATTTATATAAATATATGTATATATTTTTTTTTATATATATATTATGTAATTTTTTATATTAAAAATAAATGCTTTATATTACTTTAAAATTTTATCAATATTGTTTTAAATTACATTAAAAAGAAAGTAATAAATAAAAATAATTAACGCCTTAACAATTCCATTAATCTCAGATATGTGGTCAATGTTTTAAATTAAAAAAATTACTTTATTATTATCTAAAAACGAAAAAATTTAAAAAAAAATCTAATTATGATGAAAAAAAAAAACAGAAGTAGATATTATTCGGAAAGACATTTCAATAAGAAAATTGGCAAATTTTACAATAATTATATATTTATGAACCGGACAGCTTTCCAAACATGCATATGCAGTTTTTATATTTTATATTGATATTAGAAAGAGATTCCTATAACTATATGAACACAAAAAAATAAAGAAATCTAAAAAATGTAATCTTTTTTTGTAAAGGATAGTTATCAAATGAATATCCTTATATATTTTATATTGAAAGCATTTTACAATGTAACAAAATCGAAAAAAAACACATCTAAAATAATAAAAACTAAGAATTGATATTTATTTTCCACTTCTATGAGCAGTTTTTTCTTCAGCTTTTTTAAATTATAAAAAACAAATATATATATTTTATAAATAAAAAAAAAAAGATTCATTTTAATAAATTTTTATATTTTTAGAATTCACCACCAAAGAGGAGGCTCAGTAATTTGTTTAAAAAGAAATAATATGGTGTTTTTGTTTTTTTTTTTCCTTTAGAAATAAGTTTTTACATGTAAAATATTCATGCAAATTATTTTCAATATTTATTAATTAGTTATTTAAAACAATATGTATTATATATTTTAAAATGAACATTTGCAAGTACTTTTTTTTTCATGAAATAATTTAATTTAGGTTTAATTGACAAAAACTTTATAAATTATTTGTATATTAAAATATTTTATGTATTATTTATATATATATATATATTAAATACTTTTTATGTAAGTATTCAATTTTTCAAATAATAAAATCTTTTACTTTTGAAATTTTATTTTTTTTAGTACTGTTTGGTTTAGAGATTTTAGAAAATAGAAATAAAGGGATCTGAAATATGGGAATTGGGAGGTGTGTTTAGAACAAAGATACTGATGTTCTATTGATTTTATCAATATTATATTAATATTGGTAATTGCTAACTTTTGGAAATACTTCTAGTGGCAAACTATTTCATATTCGCGTTATACGTATTATAAACAAATTTCCATGTTATGAACTGTCACCTGGGGATCTTTAAGGTATAGGGCTAAGTCTCTGCAGTCCCTCCTTGTATCTCGGTGGAAATTTTTAAGTTGAGGCATTAAGGTTTTGATTTCTTCAAAACAAGTTCCTATATAAATAAAATAGAGTGTGTGCTCCAGTCGTAATGAAACAATCTCAATGTTACGACCAGAATTTAGATAGCAATGGGATCGTTTATTGAAAAAGTACTATATTTTGCACATTGTGTAGTTATCTTAATTCTGTTTGGTTAACAAAAGTATAGCTATATTTGCCATATCAAAGGAAAAAATTCTAAAATTTCTTATAGAAGTTTTTTGGATTGAATTATTTCAATATTTTAGACTTTTAAAGTCAAACGTATTTTTAAAGTTGAAAATCAAGAAAACAAGTAAATTTTTTTTTCAAATTTATTTGTTTTTAAAAGTTAATTATATTTCTGCTTTTAACATCTAAAAATGTTTACGACGACAATATTTAAAACGTCAATTCTATTACATTTTGCAGACATTTTCTCATAATTAGTGACTTTTGTTAATATATTCTAAAAGTAAAAAAAAATCTAAACCCAGTAGACTCTCATAATTGACACCTTTGTTTCCAATTAAGGATACAAGGTATTTAATGTAAGAGTAACAAAATTAAAAATTCAAATTTTGAATAATTGAAAAATTTATTTTTATCAATCAATTTATTTCATTCATTTTTTTAAAAGTTTTTTTTTTTTTTAAATCTAAAATTTTATAACATTATATTACATATACGTATTAAGTATACAGCCTTAGTATAAAAATTTAAACAATTCAAAAAGGCTTAAATAAGCTTATACATTAAAAAAATATATATGTATATCAATCACAATTAATATTTTTATAATATTGTAAAATTTTCAATATATTTATATAAGAATTGAAAAGTTTTATTTTCAGTTAAAATAAATGATCATCTACAAAATACCAAAAAAATCATGGACACTTATAATTTTCTTTTTCTTATTTTAAATAACAACAACTATTAAATTTTAACTTTTAACAGAAATAAATATTGCCTATATATTCATTATTTTTAAAATCGGTCTAGGGTCAATAAATTTATTTATTTTTTTAACATTTAACAGTTTCTAATAAACCATTTTCAATAATGCGATTGTCTAATTTATAATGTTTTTCACAAAATTCAGCAATTCTATTTGTTGCTTCTTTAATCATTTCTTCTGGTACAGTCAATACTATTCTCATATAATTTGGATAATCAAAACAAATACCTGGCAAACAGAAAACACTCTGTTCGGAAACTAATTGTTGTACAAATTCCAAATCATTTGAAATTTCTGGAAATTTATCAATATCTATTCCAACCATCATATACATTGCTCCAGCTGGCATTATTGGTTTTAAACCATGTACTTTTTTCAAAATATTATAAGCTACTGTTGCATTTTTCTGTAAATTAATAAAATAATAGTTCTAATTTTTTTTTTTTGTTTTAAAAAATAATAAAATGACTTACATGTATAACTTTAATAGTATCATCAAAAAATTTTTGTGTAGTTTTTCCTAAGATTTCTGGTAATGCGCTTTGTATTAATGTGTTAGGTCCTAAAATACGACCAGTTAAATTTTTTAAACCACAAATAGCTTCTTTTAATATATCATGTCGATCATGTATTACAATCCATCCTAAACGCCATCCTGGTACTAAAAATCTTTTTGTTAAACCACCGCATGATAAAACCGGTACATTTTTTGACAAAGTACTAACAGCAATATGCTCTGATCCGGGAAATACAAAATGCTCATAAATTTCATCAGCAATAATTGGTACAAAATTTCTTTCAGCTACTTTTATTATTGCTTGTAAATTTTTTTTATTAAATACACTGCCACATGGATTACTTGGATTATTAACAATAATTGCAGCTGTATTTTCATCAATTAAACTTTCCATTTGTAAAATATCTGCTTCCCATCCATGCTCTGGCAGTAAATTATATAAACGTACTTCAACTGATAAACCTTCAGCTAAAGTTTTATATAAACAAAACCCTGGTCTTGGCATTAAAATATTTTGCCCTTTTTCAGCTAATGCTGCTATACATAAATCTAATGATGATGAACAACCTGAACATAAAATAACATCTTCAGCTGTTACTTTACCTTGATGCTCACAATATTGAGCTACTGCAGCTCTAGCTTCTTCAAAACCAGCACAATGACCATATCCATTTGCTTTACCATTTTCGATAGCTTTTTTAACAGCATTAATAGTCTCTTTTGAAGCTCCAAGATTTCCAAATGTTGTTGGATCACCTAAAATTTAAAACAAATATATATAAATGAAATAAATGAATATAAGTAATATACATATAATTAAATAAATCAATATTAATTAACACGAGATGTAAATGTAAAATAAAAATGTGAAAGCATTTGAAGTTATATTTGAAAACAAGGAAAAAGTGAACCACCTTGTAAAAATTTATACATAATTATGTATTTTTAAATAATATGAAAATGTGTAAAAATAACTAAAATACAACGTAATTTTTAAACTTGTTTTTCATTGAATTTGTTTACACGTTTTTTAATCAATTTTGATTGGCCAAATATGAGGGTGTGTATATTTTTAAATGACGACATTTAAGATTCGTCATAAAAAAAAAAAATAACGAGCATAATTATTTCAAAAACAAATAATTCTTCTTTTCATTTAATATTTCTGAAACATTAATGATATAACCAGATAATAACTTTACACAGTTTTTTTTTTGTATTTTCTTTTATGTATTTTAAAAAATACATATTTTGCATATCAGTAGGCGCTATTAACGATCATCAAGCATTATACAATTTGTGCATACGATTCGGATGCACAGAAATTTTCTGATAAGCAAAAAAACGGTTACAAAAAAAATAATAATAATTAAATACCCTTTTTTTCTATGCTGTATATAAGTTCCATAATATTAATTACATAATATGATTGAAATATTAATTTATTTATCTAGTATAAAAATGTTCTATCTATATAGATAAAATTAAATAATTTTTTTTATTTGCATATAATCAATATAATATAAGTATGTATAAAAATTATACTATATTATTCATACATATATACATTTATAAATTTCATTTATGCATTTAAAATAAATAAATAAAAATTAACAAACTAAAAAATTCATTATCATAAATATAACCAGATTTTGACAGTTAATATTAGAAGAAAAATAAATGAAATAAATAAAATGGTGGAAAAATAAAGTATGTAACATTTAGTTATAGTTATATACGAATACGACATGTGCAAAATAAAATAAATTTAAGCTGTTAAACTTCTTTCTTTTATTTTTTTTTTTTTTGTTGCGGTCGTTTGCAAAATTGATTAAAGCTTAAATTTAAATTCTTAACTTACGTTTTAGTTAAATATACATAATAAATTTAATGATTTTTGAATTTTAATATGTGTATGTATGTATGTTTAGTAGTTGGCAAAAAAAAAAAAAAGAAAAAAAAAAATAACCAATATTTTATCTATAAAATGTTGTTATAATAAATACATTATAATATTATGTGTATATTTTTTTTCTTTTGCTTCTTCGTCTTTATTTTAATTCCGTTTATAACGTCGTCATTAAAAATTTGATTTTTTTTATTATTATAAATATTCAAATTAAGAAAAAATATATGTATATATACATGTACAATATTTTTTATATTAAATTATATTAAAATGCATATATTAAAATAATTTAAATGTATATAGTATAGAAAAAATGTGCTAAGGTTTTGAAAAACAAGAAACAGGTTCCGATCTGATTTTAATTTTGTTTTTTTTTTTCTCGATAAAAATTGTCTTGTTTTTTTTTTTTTTTTTTTTTTTTAATAAATTTTGCATTTAATTAATTAATTTGTTTATGAAAGTATTTTTTTTTTTTTTTTTTGTTATTAATGCAATTCACCTGCTTCAAATGTAACATTCAACAGAAAAGAAAAATTTTTTGCAATACCTATAATATAAATATGAATAATTTGATGTTGTTTTAAACGCTTCTTAATTCCTATAACTAAAATCTCTTTTCCTATCCTTTTGTTAGTACATATACATACATACTCTTATGCATATATACTTTTGTAACGTTTAAAATATCTTTTTCTTAATCATTATAGGCAAAATATTACATACACTTTCAATTCAAAATTAATTTAGAACAGAACCTACTTTCAATTACCTTGTCTCGAATTCTTTTGATTTAATTTTTTTTTTTTTTTAACTTATTTTAATATTTTAAAAGCCTTATACTAGACAATTGGTAGCAAAAAAAGAAAAAAATATGTATGGATTCAATATTAAATTGAATTTAAAAAACTTGCGAATACATATATGGTACCTACCTATTAAAAAAAAAATACATTTAATAAATGATGACAAATTTCTATAAAGTTTTTTGTGAAAGTATGAACATTTAAAAGTGTAGAAAGGAAAATTTCAAAGATTGAATCATGATATGAACTTCTTGGACTAGAGTTTGACCATGAAAAGTAGTCAATTATCATTAAGATCAATGCAGCCTTTTTCCACCCGTTTAATTATATTAAAATTTATTATCGTCGGAATTTTTTTTTTTTTTTTAGTTTATTGCCCTGCCAGGAAATTACGCAACCTTCCTTTTCAGGCGTGGCTGTAAATATCTTAAGGGGGAATTATTCTTAAGACGTGTGTGTGATTCGAATCCTTGGTATTTACAGTGTATTTCATACGCTCTTATCCACTAGGCCACCTAGACCCCATCGTCCGAATTCTATTTCAATTGATTTTATGGTTTATTTTTTTTATTTATTTTATTTTTTTTTTATTTAGTAACTAACTTAAATTTTAATATACATACATATATTTCTCCGCATTAAACGAGAACGTGTTTTTTGATCATTTTTTTGTTTTTTTTTTTTTTTTTCTATTTTTTTATCTCATTTAAATTCAATTAAATTAAATTTACATATTAATTTATTAAATATTTATTAAGCATTTTAAAAATCAAAAATTAAAACAAAAATATATATATATATTTTTTTTTAAATAAAAGTATTCTAGAGAGGACAATCTTAGGAATTTCAGTTTAAGATGAGAAATCTTAAAATCTATCTGAATTATGACAGAACATTTTTTGAATAAATTCAAAAGGATTTTTGTATAATGTAATTTCAATTATATGTATGTTTGTATGTAATGTATATGTACTTGAAAATAAGTGACAAAATATTGAAAATTAATGTTGTAGCTAAAATTCAATATAAAATTTTGCTGAAATTAAAGATAAATAGAAAAAAAATCTTTTTCAATGCCTTATTATAGGACAGTGGCAGAAAATTTAAGCGGAAATTTAAGAAATCAAAGATAAATAGAAAAGTTTATTATATAAAGTTTTTCTTTATATAATTCATATATTAAAAGTCTTATTATATATGACTAGGGGAAGTAAATTTAAGATTAGGTCCTAAATTAAAAAAATACAAAAGTAAGAAATTTTTTTCGACTATATTTGCTTATTGCAAAAAAAAATTTAATCAAAAACTAAACTTTTCTTTTTGGTAAAGCTACCATAATTCATTTCGTCATGATATATTTTAATTTTTTTTTAAATGATAATTTAATGCGGAAAAATATTTAAAAACAAAAAATAAATTAATATTTTCTTTGATTAAAAAAAAATTTGGCAAAATCATCATCAGGATATTTTACCTTTTTTTTTTTTTTGGTTCATTAAAAATGTGGGTTCATTCGAATCAAATAATAAAATAAAAAATTTAAAAATAAATAGCTACTGATAATTTTATCAAAAAAAAAAAAAAAAAAAATCTGTTTATATGATAAAAATTTTAATTTCTAATTTAAATGCTTACTTCCACCACAGTTAATTTTTAATATACATGCATGTCATTATTTTAGGCGTTATATCAAATTATATAAAAAAAAAAAACTTTCAGTTTTTATTTTTTAAAATTATAAAATGATCCGCTGCATATAATATGAAATATTGAAATTAATATTTTTAATTTATTTTTTATATTAAAAAAATATATGGAACAAAACCAAAATCCATCAAACAAGAAAAATGATAAAATTCAAAGAATTTATCAAAATAATGGTTACATTTTATATTATTACAATTAAACGAGACTTTTTGTGTTTACCATAATTTCTACTTGATGTCGCCTGCATCTCACAGCTAAGCTATAGTATCGGTGAATGATGAATTATTAATTTATAATTATTTGAATATGATTATATTAATTTTTTGAATGTTTTTTTTTTTTTATTATGTTTATAGAAGGCATTTAGCAAAATATGGCAATTTTATTTAAAAAAAAAAAAAAACAAGAAAATTGGTTCGACTGTGGTGGAACTAATAATGGTACTACTCGTATAATAAATGCATATAATTTTCAATTCAGCATTTTTTTTAATAATTTTTCTTTTGGCTCCCTCACCTCCACAATGTGATAAGGCTGAGTAAATTAACCCTTCGCTTGTGGTTCTATATTAAATATAATTATATTATTCATTTTGTTTACATTACTATGATTATTATTATGATTACATTATAATATTGATCTGCCTAGGTTTCGAAAATTTAATAATAGTTTAAATAAACATATTTAAATATTTTTAATTTAACTTAAGATTACGTTAATAAATTTATCAATATAAGTTATTTTTAAGTGAATGGTTAAAAATTTTAAATAATATATATATTTTTTTTTTTACTTACCAATAGATAATGGTATCATTGGTTTTTCTGGATTTGGTTCCAATTTTAATTCTTGTACAATATGTCTGATATGATTTTTTGTTTTCATAGAATATTCTGATGCTTTAATATTCCATTCATTTCGTTGTGATTTACCAAAATTTTTAAATGTACCATTTATATGTAAAGATGATGGTGGTGGCTCTAATGATAATTCATTATTAACAATAAATTGTTCTTTTATTTGTTTTTCTGGTTGATGATCTTGTTCATCTTCATGTCCATGTTGATTATGATTTGATTGTACTTTTAATTTTATTGTTTTTGTTGATTTTAAACCTTTAGTTGGCATAATCACAAATTATTTATTTTTATAAATTCTCTTTTTATTATTTATTTAATTTATATATATATATATATATGTTGTTGATTATCCTTTAATTTTTTTTTTACCGTTGTATACTTTAAATATAATATTTAATAAGTAAAACTTTATATATTTTCCTTTTTTATTTCTTTTGGACACTTTCTTCGTTTTTCGAAATCTTTTTTTTTTTTTTTTTTGTAAAACTCAAATTCTGATCAATTTCTAAAATAAATTTTTTTCTCTTATCCTTTCTTTTTGTAAAAAAAAAAAAGTTCTTTGCTTTTATTCCTTTATTTATTTTATATTTCGTTAATATTATGTAATACTAATTAATTTATAATAATATTGAATTAAATAATAATTTTTTAAATGGCAATTTTTCATTTGATTAATAAAAATCATTTAAAATATTTTTAATATTTATTTTAAATTATTAAAATTTATTAAAATTTATATTAGAGAGCCTTTTTACTTTTTCTTTTGTCTTTTTTCTTTTAAAAAAAAAAAAATTTATGTTTTAAGAACGATATAAATTTGAAAACTAATCGAAAACAATTTCTGACTTTAGCTTTTATTGATTTTTTTGAATTGATTATTTTTTTTTTTAACATTTCTAATATAAACAACTACATGCAAAATAAAGATCATTAAAGAAGAATAGAAAATTGAATTTTAAGTATTAAAAAAAAAAAAAAAAACGAAAAATTATAATAAAACTTAAAAAATAAAAAAAATTAAAAAATAAAATAAAACAAGTAACTAACTAGTAACAGTATAAATTGTTAGAATTGAATGGATTTATTTATTATTTTATCAGCGATTCTAAATGTTAACGTTAATTTCATTACAACTTTCTGAAAAACTGACATGTACTAAAAATAATTTATCCATAACGTGATTTAATTAAGTTAAACAGAAAAAAGCGAAATAAAAATACACATGACCTAAAAAACCGTTAATGATCTCTTTTGTTGTAAAATAACGGGTTTATATACCTTAAATACAGATTTATACATTTTTCCTAAAGGAGGTGGAAATCTTCCAAAGACACCAAGAATTCGCCCTTGGTACAGTCAATTGTCAAATTCTTCCCCTTTAGCCAATATAATGGAATGAAACCCCTACCTGCTAACATAGTATTTGGACTAGGAAGTAGTGATAGGAAAGAATAGGACAATAGGATGCAGAAACATTGAATTGGGAGTGGGTTGTAAGGAAACAATGAATTCGCCTATTATTATTACTATTTTGCTAACAGTGACAATAGCCGTTAGAACAGTTACAACATACAGTAGTATATAACATCTTCCTGCCTGAAATAACTGCGACCATAATAAAAACATTTTAGAGTGGCCGTCAAATATTTCAGACCTCAACCCCATTGAATCATTATGGACTTACATCAAAAGAAAACTTAGAAATAACCCGCAAAGAACTGTAGTTAGTTTAAAAGAATATGCAAATATGGAACGAAATCACTTCAGGAGATACGCGAGAGTTAGTAGCCACGATCCCAAAAAGAATAGAAACCATTATCAAGGCAAAAGGGGATGACTTACTCAATATTAATATAAGTGTCCAAATTATTAGTTGCCAATATTTTTTTCATTGGAAAAAGTAGAATTTTCTGTCTTATTTAAAAATTTAATACAATTACGTTTTTTTAAAAATTTTTATTTTTGTAATTTGTAGAAAATAAATCAAATTTTCGAAAAAGCATAAATAATCTTACATTATTATTTTAAGATTATTTATGCTTTAATTTATAAATCTGCAAATATAAGTGATACAAAAAAAAAAATGTATGGTTAGCGTTTGTAATGAATACTGTTATTAATTAATTTATACAGTAATATTAATTTATTTTGTTTATACTTATATTATATAATTAAAATATGTTTGGTAAGAAGTAGGATTTGTTTTCAATTAAAATAAAAACTTAGAACTCCCACTCCCACGTAATAAATCATATACTTAATCGCTCGGTCACCGAAGCCCCCCTACTTAGTAAAATTTCTATTGTATATTTTTAATTTAAATATTAAATTTCTTTTATCAATTTTAAATATTATTTATTTATTTATTTATATATAATAATTAAAAAATAAATAATAATAAAAATTTGATCAAACAAATTATTTTTAATAATAATTATAAAAAAAATTTTTTTATTCATTGCATATTTATCGGGAAAAAATTTCTTAAGCTGTATTAATATTGTATCTGCTTGTATCTATATATTGTATGACATTGTATGATTGTATTTTCTTCTAAAGTTTAAATAACACTGTTATAATATTAATTTAAAACTCTATAATGAAGAAATTTGTTTTTTTTGTTTTTTTTTTTTGTTTTAAATTCTTATTGACGTCGACTTTTTAAAAGTAGATATTTAAATGTTAAATAATTAAAAAATTTTTATATTTTTAAAATGAGAGTAAAAATTGTAATAAAATAATATTTTTTAACAATTCATTAACAAAAAAAAAAAAAAAAAAAGGATTTATTTTGATAAAAATTCATTATTTTCTAATTACCTATTTTATCTTTTTTATATTAAACTATTCGAGTATAGAAAACATGTTTACAAATTTCAAATAAAAAGTTAACGATAAATTTTTTCTAAAAATTTAATTTAAAAATTTTTTAATAAAATTTTTACAGATAAAAAAACCTGATTGGACTAATTTTGTTGAAGATTATACTTACGTTTAATTATTGTTTTTACGCCAATATAAAATGATTTATTTTTAATTTATATTTTACTTAGAATCTTCTAATCATATTCTATTTTTTTTTGTTTTTTTTTAATGTCTATATAACCATTTTAAATTAATTAAAATTTATCTTTTAGATAAATGGACAAAAATGTAATTTTTGATTATATTTAACCTGAATTCTTCTGAAACATTGAGGATAATTGAAAATGATCCAGGAGAAAACATTTAAATGAAATAAAATCAATATTTTTTTTTGCCTTTTCGGGTATATTTTTAACTTAATATTTTCTTGTTTTTAAAATTGTAAGTTTAAAGTTTTTTTTTTGTTTTACATATACTGAAGAAGGATTTAATATTAATCAATGTTTAATTTTAGGAAAAACATCTATTAAAAATAAAATTAGTAAATTTATTATTTGTTATAGAAATTAATGAATGAAAAAAAAAATTTTTTTTTTGCAGAAATATATGGTATACGTTATTAAAATTGATTAGAAAATCGAAAAACAAAATATCATATTAAAATTAAAACGAAGAATCAGAGTAGAATACTATCTATATATACTATGTTATTATACCATACTTTATTAAGTCACATATTTTTCATCCATTTTTATTAAATTTTTTATATAAATTCTTTAGTGTTTTGGTGATTTTTATGATAATTTAAGAGAAGAGTACAAGAAAACTTATCACAAAAAAAAAAAAAAAAAGATAAAATTCAATACACGTTGCCAATTTCATTAGATTTTTTCCAAAATTACAAAAAAAAAAAAATTTTTTTTACAGAATTGAGAAAAGAATTTTGTTGTTTTTATATTCTAGTAAAGTTTATATTAACTTTAAACTAATTTAAATTAATTAATTCCATAGTAAAAATACTTTATAAATTAAAATTATTTATTTTTTGGTAATTGAATTTCTACATTAATAGAATTTTAAAAATATGTAAAATAATTTAATCGAAAAAAATCAATTTGGTTTTTTTTTTTCGAAAGTGTCACGTTTTTATGTCGTCAAATGCATGTAAATTTAATTATAACACTTTGGCCGCCGTTTTTTTTTTTTTTTTTTTTGTTTAAAATTGATAGTTGATCTTGGTACTTATTTCTTTTTTGTTTTTTTTTTTTTGATTTTGATATCTCTCGTCTATAACTATAATGACAATGTTTATGATTTCAATAAGTTCACAACAATTTTGCCTAAATAAAGAAAATTCTTTAGAATTTCATAAAAGGAAATTTTAGAGAAATAATTGCTTAAATATAAATTTTAATATAAAAAGGTTAATTTAAAACCTTTCTGATGTTTTGAAACTTAATTTTTTATTGTAAAATTTATGATGTTATAAATAAAGAAATGATGTTATGTTACTTGAATTTTAACAATATTCTCTTATTTAAAAAGTAAAATGTCAAGTTTATCGATTTACTTTATTTAAAAAAAAGATTTTGCAAAAATATTATATATAATTGTTAAAAATAAAATTCCAAAATAAGTTTACAAAAATACAAATTAAAAAAAAATTGTAATTTAATTTAATATAATTAGTTTTTTTTATACAAAAAAAAAAATATCGCAACGCAAAACCAAATATTAAATAATGTATATTTAGTGGGGCCTTGAGGGCCAAGTGGGTAAGAGCGTATAAAATACCCTGTAAACACTCCGAGGGAGTGTGAGTTCGAATCCCACAAACGTCGTAAAAGTTATTCCCCCTTACGATATTTATAGCCACGCCTGAACAAGATAGGCTGTATGATTTCCTGTCCACTGTTGGACAGTTCCTGTATAATTTTATGTGACAGAGAAATGCTTTAAAAAACAAAAAAAAAAAAACATTTAGTATACCCAACCATGTATCTACTAACCAAAACCAAATGATACTGTTGAAATTTCAGTTTTTATCATCGTTTTTACCAATTTATATTTTATATTAAAAATTAGAGTTGACCCTTCCAAACCCTTCAAGGTTATTTTAAAGAATAATGTATTAATATGTTAATTTTTTAAAATTCTTTAATTAAGAAATTTTAGGGGTGGATTTAAATTTTCAGTACGGTCTAATATAAAAATAAAATCTTTAAGTTTGTAAAAAAATTTAAAAAACAGTAGCGACCATCAGTCGCTTTTACTTACAGATTTTCTTATTTTAGATATTGTTTTCAAAAATCTTAAGTAAAAAAAAGAAAATTTCCCAAAGATAATATTGGATTATTTGATTTTTATAGTGGGTAAATTTGCGTTTTGATTTTAAATTAAAATCATGAATTTCCTTATTATTTACTATTACATATTGTTTATTATAAAATAAATCAATGCGTAGCAATAAATCAGAAAGACTGAGTATATGAGAACTGAAAAACTAAAACCTTATAATATTAAACATATATGTAATACAAAAATATTTATTTAAACCTAAAATATATATTCAAAATCATGTTAACAAAATAGTATAAGGGTTAAAAATGAAAAACTGTAATAAAAACTTAAAAAATTAATTAAAAAATATATTTTAACACCAAGTCACGAAAAAAAAAAAAAATAAAAGAAATAAAAAACTTGATATGATAAAAGCATAAAACAATATTGAAAACATTAAATAACATTTATTGTATGCCATTAAAATAAGCGAATTTTTAGTTGTTACATATTTAGTATCATAATAATATACTGTTATTTTGTGTTATAGGCAAATAGTTATTTTTTATTTTATACGAACAGATTTTCCTTTACAAATTTATTAAAGATACATTATATGGGTTACGTTAGTAGTAAAGTTAATTAAGATACAGCTCATCTTAGTTAAAAGCTGTCACATTTAACTTAACTCTTGCGACAACTTGCTATAGCAAACAATTAGAGTATGATTATAAATCTAACCAGTAAAATATAACATAAAAAATTTGAAATTGACTAATTAAATTATATAATAAAAAATATTAATAAAAGATTTTAAATTTTTTAAGCTTTTGATATTTTAAATTACGTATTTTTAAAATCATCTCCTTTGAAAATAAAAACAAAAAAAATTTAAAAAGCTTTCTCTAAAAAAATATGCTTTATAATAAATTCATTATAGTTAGAGCTCCAAGCTTCATGACATTGCATTTTTTTTTGTTTGATATAAAAATATATGAGCCCCGTTATATTTATTAAAATATATATTAGTTCGAATCGAAAGGACTTTTAGATATTTTTTTTTTAGAGTAGAAGAAATTGTATACAACTGCCGTTAGTCATTAATGTTACCGTTTTTATTATATATAGAAATTTATAGCATGTTTATAGGTAAACATACCTAAATAAAATTGTTTACAAAATATTGAAAGAGTATTAATGGAAACATGATGTAATAACACAAGTGTTAAACAAATTGTTAAACTTTTAATACCTTTGTTATTTTATAATATTCTATATTGAATCAAATGACGAATAGACAAACATTTAATCCAAATGAATATATTTAAAAAAGAAAAAAAAAAAAAAACAAATAAAATAAATTATTTCTCATTTAAAGAAATTTTTTTTTTATATAATGCAGTGATTGACACGTGATACAGTTGCATATTTGTAAAATAAATTTAAAAAAGGATACATTTGAATTTTAATACATTTATTAAAATGTGGGTATACTTGTATGTGTTTACTGTTTAGGTATGCAAAAGTATAGTTTAATGACGTCTAAATTTTAATATTAAAATTTTGCATTCTGAAATTTGTTTTGTTGTCATTTTATCGGTTTTTTTGTTTTTTTTTTTAATAAGAATAAAACTGCTTTTAAATTTTCTCATAATTTTTGTTTAGACTTTGAACTTAAAAAAAAAAAAAAAAAAAAAAAACACTGAATGAAGTATAGGAAATTCATTTTTATAGTAAATTTTAACAAAAGTATTAACAAAAAATATTTAAAAAAAAAAAAGAAAAAATTACGGAGAAAATTAAAAGTTAATATTTTATTTTAATAATAAACTTGATTATATAAAATTTTTCGTATTAAGTTTACAAGTTACAAATATATATGTTTTTTTTTTTTTAAATATTATTGTGTTTTTTCCGTTATAAGATATTATAAGAACGTATATGTTTTGTTTAAGGCAATTTTTACATTATCTAAAATTAGAAGAAATGTGTTAGGTTTTTAATTTATTTATTTATTTATTTATATTAATATAACATTCATAAATGTAATGCAATATTATTGAACCATCGGCTACTAAGGCCATTATAGGTTTTTATACTATTATTAAATTATATACTAATATTATTTATTTTGTTTATATTATATGCTATATATTTACATTATATTTGATCGTAAGGGGAGTATGTAAAGAAAACACCAGTTACGACCTGTGCAGGGATCGAACTCACACTCCTTCGGTTAATACGAAGTTCCCATGTTAATTAAAAACTTAATTAAATACGAATGATAATTGCATATTTTTAGGCAAACTTAAGTACAGAAATATAAAAATAAAAAAAAGTAATTTTGTTAATAAATAATACACATTTTTTTTTTAATAATAATTAATTTACATTCTATTGTTGAGAAGTTACAAGTTTTTTTTTCAAAATAATGTATAATAATGTATATTAAACATGTTTTTAGCGGATAGCAAAAAGCCCAAAGTTAAAATATCTGGCTCGTTTAAATAATGAAAAACAATACTTAATAAATAAAATTTATCTGACCATTAGTGCAGTGGATAAGTCACCGGTTTTTCAGACGAAAGGTCTTAGGTTCAAACCCCGGTCAGATCAAAAATAATATATAAAATATTAATATAATAAAATAATGTAAACAAAATATTAAATATAATTATAATTTAATACTTGTACAGAGATAGTCCACATGCTTTAAGGCAAAAAGGCCCTCAAAATATCGGCAGATATTTATATCTGGACTATATAATATAAAAAAAAAAATTATTTGTGAAACACATATATTATGTATTTCTACAATACGAATCAGTCAACTCGAATTTACTAAAATTCCAATTTAATACAACTAATTTACAATTTAAGTTCAAAATTTCTCTTACCTATACACTTTTCTTTCCTGTACATCATATTCTTCAGCCATTCTACTGTCTTACAGTTAGAATGGTTATTCCATTATACAGGCTACAGAAAGGAAAGGTGTCAGTAAAAATTCCACACTACTAAGGAGCCTTAGATTTTCTTAAAGTTTTTTGAAGATCTAAAAACATACCGCAAGAAAAAAATAAAATTGATTTTTAAAATTTAATATTAATTAATTTAATATTATCTTTTAAAATATCTTTAAATTTACAAGGTTTGCTTTTATAGACAACTATTGTAGTTCTCTATAATTGTGCAGACTAATTCTTGATCTCAGAGGTCTTGTCATACATCTAACTTTGTGCAAGAAATCATTTGATCCAAAATACTTCTTTCAATTCATCTTTCTTATAATTAAGGTGTACAACCATAAAGAAATTATATATACATATATGTACAGGTACATATTATGTATATGTATATATTTATAGTTTATTTCATATTTTATTATGTTTACAAATAAAATGAATGCGATATTTCTGCGTTTAAAATTTTATTTTGTTTTTGTATGTTTTTTTTTTTTTTTTTTATATTAAATTATAATGAATATAATTAATTAAATATTCAAAAATTAAAAAAAAAAATAAATAAATAAAATTAAAACAAAAAAAAAAAAATAAAATAAAAACAATCTTTGCAATTTGTTTTGATTTAAAAACCAGATTTTGGGGTTGAGAAAAACAGTATGTAAGAATAACCAAAGAAATAAAAAAATACAATTGAAATCTTTTGATTTTTCTTATACTTAATTAATAAACATTTAAAACTAAAGTAATTACATATTTTTCTTTCATAAAAAATAGCAAAATGGTAAAAAAAAAATAATAAATAATTTGTTTACATTATTATTTAAGACATATTTTGAGTCATTTTTGTTATTATTTACATACATGTAGTATGTATGTACATATATTTTGTTTTTCAATTCATATGATAATAAACTAGTTCAAATTCATATGTACATACATACATATGTATCTATATATTTACAAAACATGAAGGTTTTCTTTATTTTTTCTTATTTTTATCATGAAATAATAAACATTTGATTTTTAGAACTAAGAATCTTTCTAAAAAACAATATTCTAAATAACAGGTTATTTTTATTTCTAAACATAAAAAAAAAAAAAAATTCTTTTAAAGTAAACTTTTATTAAATTTATGAAATTAATAGCAGTAAGATCACTTAGATTGCTGGCAATATAACCTAGTAATTAATCTTAACCATTTTGGAAACTAAAATTTGAATAATGTTTAGCTTGAAATTTAAATTTATTAAAAAATCAAAATTAGAACACGAGAAAAAAAAATCTTATTTCAAAACTAAAATTTAGATGCTAATATAAGTGAAAAGAGAATAATTGGTATAGGTTTAAGCAATAAGTTATATTGTATAGCTTATTTAAAGTAATAAACGTATTAATTTTTAAAGAAAATTCTTTTTTTCTTAGTTTACTTTCCCTGCCACATAAAGAAAATTTCACTGCTTTTCCTTTTCACGTGTGCGGCTGTAAAGGTAGGGTACAATAAAATCTATAGCAATAAGGCCTAATAGACTTTAATTCCAAATAGCATTGAGGCTTAATTCACGAAATTCCGTGTTAGGTCTTATTTCTCATTCTAATTTGAAATAAAGCCTATAGGCTTTAATTCCAATTCCAAAACTATTATTCTGGAAAAAAAATTCTAGGAAAGTTGTGTATATACATTGTATATTCATAATATATGAAAGGCGTATAACTTTGATTTTGTAGCCGACTGTAAAATTCGAATATAACAGGTTTCAAATGATTTTCTATATTCTCAGGTTAACTCCGTAGCTTTCGCGCGAGCCGTATCCATTTCTTTAAAACTAATTTTTTTCATAAAAATGTCTAAATTTCACTATGAAATAAGGTTGAGAAATTAAAAATGAAATAAGTTCGAAAGGAAACGAGGTAAATTAGGAGAGATTTGGCTTAGAGTTGGCTTGAGTTGGCTTCAAAATCAGAGTTATGCGCTTTTTATTTATAAATATTCTGGAAAAAATGGCAATTCTGATTTTGAAACCAAATATAAAATAAATGCCTACTGATTCAGAATGCCGCATATTCATGTATATATTTTGGAAAAAGGGGCAATGCTGATTTTGTAACCAACTCTAATAACTGAACTAAGTTCGATTGAACTGAAATAAGTTCAATAACATAATTAAATTAAAAAGTTAATAAGTTCGAATATTAAATTTAATCGAAATTATTTCATTTTTAACTTGTCGAACTTATTTCATTATAATAAAATTACTGACTGACGGACATACAGAGTAAAATACGGCAAAAAATTAAATAACATATTTTATTACTTAAATAAGATGAAATATGGAAATTAAATTATGAAAGAAAAATATTAAAAAATGTTATTATTGAAATAATAAATTACAATTAGGCTTTATTTTCACTATTTTAAAAAAATAATTAGGTTTTATTTCCATTTGGAATGAAAAATAATGCCCATTCGCGGAATTTCACGAATTAGGCATTATTTCTCATTCCAGATGGAAATAAGGCCTATTAGGTTTTATTGCTATAGGCTTTATTGCACCCTGCCGTAAATATCATAAGGGTGAATTATTATTTCGAAGTGTTTGGGATTGAAACTCACACTCTCTCGGTGTTTACAGCGTATTTTTTCACTCTTACGCTATGCTACCGCTAGGTCTTAAAATATTTATTATATAATTTAACTAGCGATTTTATCCTTTTCCAAAAATCAAGTATAAAATTTTATTAAGAAAAACTAAAACGAACATAAAATTAAAAAAAAAAACATTTATTTATATTTTTGAAATATCTGCCCGATTGCCGATGGTGCATAGATCGTGGGTTTTTTTTATTGTATCCTCGTTGTATGTGGTGGGGGAACAAAATATAAAATTAATTATAGTTATTGAAGTCTGTTTTTGAAACCAAATAAAATTTTTATAGAATTTTCTTTCAAAATTTGTAAAATAAAAAAATATTTCATAATAATTATTACGTTTTATTTAAAACTAATTGAAGAGGAAACATAATTATACTTAATTCAAATCTGATCAAGTATAGAAGACATTTACAAAATTTAAAAGGAAAAAAATATTTTTTACTGAGAGATGTTTTTATCTTTAGTCATCATTAAAATTGACCACTTTCGGTGTTTGCAACAACATTGTTACAATATTTCAACAACTTTTTAATTACGGTGACAGACGAACTTAACTGCCATCTGATTCGATTGAGTTTGAATACCTAAACAAATTAACTCCCCCATTCAGTTTTATTTTCCGAAATATAGAGGAAGTCGAATTAGCCACAATTTAAAATTATAGCGGCCGCAAAGGATATGACAATATTATGTTCTAAATTTATAAAAAGTATTCAAACAAGTTAACGCCAGTATTAGTCATATTCATAAACACTTCATTCGAAACATTTATTTATCCAGATTCGCTCAAAACAGTTATTGTAACTTAAAAATAGAAAAACAACAAACCTTTCTAATTACAGACCAATATTAAAATATTTTATGGCAACTAATGAATTTTTACATAAAGATCAGTACGGTTTTGAAAAATTTCAAATATCGCAATAGCTTATTTAAATTTAACTCATTTTATATCGCACAAGATAAATGAATGGAACTACGTAACCTGTATTTACCTTGATTTGAGCGTTTTATTGTGTTCACCACAAAATTCTTCTTTATAAGTTAGGAAAAATGAATCTAGACCAAAAACAATTATCTTTCTTCCGTTCTTATCTAATAAAAGACAACAAACAGTTCGAATAAACAATACAATAAGTGAACCTAAAATTTGTAAGAAAGATGTGCCACAAGGGTCCTTTCCCGGTCCCGACTTATTCAAAATTTATATACAAATGACCTATCCTTTTGAATCTGAAAAAGGACAAATACAGCTCTACGTTGATGCTCAATGCTGTCAATTGAAATACGCTTCAAAGCACGAAGATGAAATGAAAAATAATATAAATCACGATTTCGTAACTATTGAAGAATGGCTAAAAAAACATTAAAAAAACAATTGCCGGTGGAATTGAAAAATATAGACAATATAAGAAATTTTAAAAAGGAAATAAGAAAATATGTTACATTTACAAGTACATCGAATTAAATAGTATAACACATATTTTAGATTAATTACATAGGATTAAAAGGTATTCAAACTATTTTGTAAGTATTGAAACTCGTATTTTTGTTTTTCTCTGTTCTCTTGCATAACTAAACACAATTATAAAATAGTAATAAAATAATGAAATTAAAATTAATTTGGTTAGACAGCATCCACTAAGGCCTTTAAGAATTAAATTTTTATAATTTGTTATATTTGAAGTTTATTTTTTAGTATTAAGGCTGTGTCCGAAATTATCATACTTCGCACTAAATACTAACTAATCGCACTAAATTAATTCCGAAAAACTCCGAAAATTTTTCAGTGCATTCGAAAATAGTCCATTATATTGTCTGGTCGTACTTGATTATCTGTCAATCTTTTAGTGTACTCTCGACTACACTAAATGTTCGCCCTAAAAGTGTAATACATGTAAGAAAAGAGTGTGAAGTGTCTATAGTGTAAAGTGTTAGTGCGATAGATTCGGAAACAGCCTAAGTATTAATTAGTTTTAGTTTTTAAGTTATAGTATTTATATAAATTAAATTCTATTAAATTGAAATAAATAATAATAGAAATATTTAATTTTAGAAATAATTGAAATTAACTTTTTGGAATATTAATATGTGAAGATAAATCTCTATAAAGTAGAAATATACAAAGTAAGGAGAAAATGTATGTTTTGTATGTTTATTGTCACTTGTAACTTTCTACATATATACAAAACCTAACATGTGTATGACATCCTTTTGTAAGTTTTATATATTATGAAATGTTATCTTTAAACAATATCTTTATTATTCCTATAAGTAAGTAATATAAAGTAAGTAATTTTATATTTTTTTTTGGCAAGGTTTACTTTTTTATGAAGGTTTGGTTCACTTTGTCATGTTCTAAAATTTTTTTTTGTAAATTTCATTTAATTTAAGCAATTGGTTATTTACGAACACTCCCTTTCTGATAAGATCATTGCTTTTAATAAATTTTTTTTTAATTAAATTCTAAACCAAAAAAAAGAAAATAAATGCAAACAATTTAAAAAATGATTGACCAGCAAAAGTATTTTTCATATTTTTTCTAATTCATTTAAAAAATTAATTTTAAAAAATGAACAAAATCCATTTTAAAAATAAATGTTCTTCTTACAGAAGTTTTTCACTCTACTGAATTTTCTTTCAAATTTTAAACGTGAAATGAATGAAAAAGAGTTATTAGAAAATCACATCTAAAAATCATAGAATTTATTTTAAAAATTTACGTGTGCTTGTTCATTGCATAAAATATTGTTGGAATATTAAATATTTAAATGATGTAAGGGTTAATTTGTGCATCGTTAAATTTAAAATTTTTCTTAATATTATTTTCTTTTAATCCTTTTATTTCTTTATAGGTATATTGTATTGTATGTACAACATTAATTTAAAGATTTTATTTTATGTAATTTGTAAATTAAAAATATTTGTTTTAGTAGTTACTAAAAACTATATTAATTTATAAAAGACAGATTATAGAACTACTGTGAACTATTGTGACAAGAACTCAATGTTAATTATTAAAATTTAAATATTCGGAAGCGCAAAATGCAAGAGATCTTAGAAAGGCATAAATGATAAGTTAGTACTTGGAGGTAAGAAAACGTTACAAAAAAAAAAATGATTCACAATGTTCTCCCAAGTCCTATGTGCTACATAAGAATAATAATGAAATCATAGTAATGATTAGCGGTAGTAGATAATGAGTAATAAGTGGTTTATCATTTAGTATCAAAAGTGGAAGCGAAGGTTTTTTAAAATCCCAAATTTTAAAAAGCAACTATATATTTTAAATATTTTATTCTTCCAATATGTACATATGTACATACATAAGTATGTATTGTATGTACAAAAATAATTTCGGGGGATTTTATAATTTGTTATATAGATATACTATGTATGCATACGTGCACAATTTTGAATTATAGGAAGGATTCAATATTTGTTTTGTTCCATATTTTTTCCTTCTTTATTTTCTTTCCTTCACGATTTCACGGAATTTCAAAAAAATATTCGGAATTTGCGTTTTTTGAATTTTGCATTTGAAGATTTTGTATATTGTAATTGAGGATTTTTATTTGGCATTTTATAAAAAGAGAATTTTGAGAGAACTTAAAAAAAGAACATCATTTTGTATTGCACTATTTGAAAGACAATTTCAGGTTATAAAAAAAAATTATAAATTTTTAACTATGTATGTATGTACATAAGTATGTATTTGAAGCCCTGATTTTACAAAATTTAGATACGTATGTACATAATATGTATGATAATATATAGAAACAATCTAAGTCTTAAGATTATGTTGCTTCAAATGTCATTGTTTTTTTTTTTTTTTTGAATAAAATTTAAACATTAAAACTTTTTAGTTGATTGTTTTGTTTTTCAATTTAAATATAAATAATAATTTTCCAAAGAATTTCCTTTTTAAATCATAAATACTTTTTTATTTTTAAATTATATACTTTATATAATGGAAACAGAAAAGGATCGATGCAGTTTAGAATTTTATAATATTTCAGTTGTTGATGCTCCACTTCTTCGTGATTACTATTGGAATTACTTAAATATTCCAGAGTACGGTATTTTGTATTTAATAAATTTAATTTTATTTGTTAAACATTTTCAACACTTTGTTATTATAGGTTTAATCGCAGACTTAATAATATTGCATTTTCTGAAAATAATGCTGAAGTAACATCATCTATAATGAAAATACCATCAATGCCAATATATTCTCGCCCGATTCAATTAATATTTCATATTAAAAATCATAGTATTTTAAAGAATGTAACATTTAATATAAAAAGAATTAAACATTGTGATTGTGAATGTATTAACACACCAGTTTCAATCAATAAATACAAAATGCTATTTCGTTGCCCTCATAGGCCAATGTTAATATTAACTGAATCAGATGAATACATTCCACCTAAAGGATATGGTTATATAATAGTAACAATATCATATAATGTTGTTGGTAAACATGTGTTTGAATTTGTATGGGAGTAAGTTAATAATAATTAAAATATTGAATATCATGGATGGATGAGTTCATAAAAGCAGAATAAATATCGTATCTATGATAATTTTTTAGAAGGATGGATGCTGCATTCATTTAGATAGATTTATATTTTTAATATGAATGTATACAATACTTATGAACTCATATCATATATTGACAAATTTTAGGATAAAAAATAACATTTAAAAATTCTATAATTAGATCTATTATTTTTTTTTATTAGTAAAATTTTGAACGCTTTATTTCAAACTAAAATGAACTCTTAATAATATTTTTTATTTTTTTAAATAGTGCTTTTGAAAATCGTAAAATTTCATTACTTTTTGAAATGATTGTTCTACAATTCGATCCGAAAAAATGTGTTATAACTGGCGCTTTATCACCAGTTCACATTAAAGATTATAATAGTTATCAGCAGCCAATATGGTTATTCAATCAATATGGAACAGATTTAATTTTAGATTTTTCTACTGAAGAGAAATCTTTACAATTTATAAATCCAATTGTATCATTAAGGAGACATAGTATACAACCATTAATGGTATTATTTAAACCAGATAAGGAAGGCTGGACTAATATAAATATTAGCATGGGTTATAAAAATATACGAAGTGATTTACAAATAAAAGCTAAAGGTACAAAACAAACAATTATTCCAGTTCAGTATAGTCCAATAAATGATGTTGCATGTCCAGAATCACCATATATAATTTTTCCAAATACGCTATCAATGAATGCTAAACTTTCAGAAGATTCGACAAATCTCATTTTAGTATCAAATTTTTCAGATAAATGCGTTGAATGTAAATGTTTGAGGTAAATGTGACATTATAATAAATTATTTTTATTTTATATTTAATCATCACCAAATAGTTGTATCGTAGTTAGATAAAATCAGTAATCGTAGTTAGATAAAAATTTATTACTTTAAAAAAAAAAAAAATAACTTAAAAATTTTTTTTCTGATATCTCTTTGCAGTTATATCCTACCAGATTATTTTCATATAAAATTTATTCCGGATAGTTTCATTTGTAAACCAGGATGTCCAGTACTTTGTATTGTTAAAGTTATGGCATGCAAACAACCTTCACGTTTCCATCATGTACCACTTACAATTGAAATACATCGTTATGTCGTGCCACCAATAAATACAGATTACGAACATTTGCATAATGAAAAAGAATCAATTGATGATTCGAAAATATTTGAATCAACTTTAATAACAAAAATTTTCTTAAATTTTAACTTAATAATTGAAAAACTTCCAACTTTAGATTTTTCACGAGAACATGAAATTTTTGGTGACAAAATATTGCCACAATATTTTGACAGAAATATTTTGGAAGCATTTCTTTGGAAAAATATTTTCGATAACGATTTTTTTAAAATGCTAATTAATAATCGAAAAAGAAAAAATCCTACATATTTAGAAGTTGTACAACGTAAGAGAGATAAAGGTTTTTCAGTCAACAAAAAGTAAGAAAACTTGATACGTTACAGTTTTTTAAGTTTTAAAATATTTCGTTTCAGTGCAATGAGAATTATATTTAGAAAATTGTTATTTAAAATAGTTACACAAATTTCAAAAAATTGGCGAGAATTGTTTTATGAAGAAAATCAAGTGAATTAACTTCAGAAATATATTTTTGTTAAAACAATTAAAACATTTAAACAGAATCTATTTTTTCTTATTTCATATGCTAATATTTAAATCGCAATTTATTCCAGTAATAAGCTAGCGGTAATAAATTATCTCGTTTTAATAGTTCTTGACTAGTTAATCTGAAAAAAAAAAAGAATCTATACAAGTTTTATTGCATGAATTTCAAAAAGTACCTAAAATTTGCTTTTCTTAAACGATCTAAAAATCTATTAACAGCTATTGCAGGTAAGAAAATTGCACTAATGGCTTTTGGTATATGATTAGATAATTGCCTAGATTTTTCCAAATGTTGATGTGCACAAGTTGCCACTTCAAATATACATTCTTCGACACCTTTGTCATTCAATTTGTCTCTTAAGATTCTTTCTTGACTAACACCATGTTTCATCAAAATTTCTTGGGGAATACTGAGTGCCTCTGAACGCTTTCTATATGGTATACTACGTAATAGATTGACGATACCTTGTGCTTTTCCCAAATGCGAAATAGCATGATCAACATTCATATCTTTTATTCCATAAATTTCTAAAATAATATAAAACATTGATGAAACTGTTTGTTCAGCATAATCTTCTAAATCTTTGGTAGTAATAAATGGTATATTTGATGGTCGATCTCTAGCTGTTACCAAACGTTTAAAATACATTTTAGATAACTTATGTTTATCTACGGTCTATATGATAATTAAATTAACAAAAAAATGAATTTTTTCATTGTTTAAATGGATTACAATTAATTTACATTTTTTATTTCTTTTAAAACTGGATGATCCTCTACATATGAAGTGTTACTATTAAAACATTTGTCAATTGAATCGAACCAAAACTTAAGCTTAATTTTAGCTATTGCATCTTCACTAACAGTTGATCTTATTTTAGCAATTTCCACGTTGAAAGCCCTTATGGCAAATGCATGTCGTCTTTTATTGTCATCTAAAAGCAGAGTACAGAGAAAATTTTCATGATCATGTTTTCTAAAATTAGAAAATAGAACAATATTAACAATTGAAGTTGTTTACTTACAAGTACGTACTGCACCAAATTTATGCAATAATTTTCACCAAATTTTTCATTTGTTACATTCTTAGTGCTTAAGAAACGAAACAGTTTTAGTTGTGATGGAATTAAAGATATAGATTTATATTTATTTCTCGTTACTAAAAACAATATTGTCATAATTTTCTACTTATTAATTCTTTAAGTAAACTTATTATTGAATTTTTAACAATACATAGCCTATATCTGTCTTTTTTTTTATTTATTATGACTTTTGAATTTTGATAGACCTTATCATGGCTATGAACAAAAGATATGAGCGGTTATCAATCAAATCGAACTTTTTTCAACATCTGATATGAAAATTGAAAACTACCTAATCGATCAGACAAAGTGACAGTGCCTTCAATTTAAGTTGCAAACAACTTTAATAAATATTTAAATATACCAATTTAAATTCTAAAATTTTATATTTTAATCTGAGTATATATCAACGATTGAAAACAAAAAAGAAAATAAAATACTTAAAATACATTAAAATCTGAAACTTTAAGAAACATTTATTTGTTTATTTCAAAAAAATCTCCATAGTTCAATAATTGCAATTAAAAAAAAACAAAGATTTTTCTCCTATATCTCCATTGCATCAAATATTCGCTGGTCTTTTATTTGTACATATATAAGTGCAAGCCCAATGATTTATTTTTTTGATTTAACAAAAGTTGTTCTTAGGATTCGTTCCACAAATAATTCAAAAATCTTCAAATGTTTCTAGCAGATGTCGCAGTTTTACGTTTATGTCATTATTGTTTCTAGATTCTGGTTGCTACAGCAACGAATAAATTTGGCGTCATTTAAAGATATACTTACACTAGCTTATTTTGATAACAAAAAGTTTTATTTCATATTTTGGTTTTCTTTTTCAAAAAAATATTTTTCTTTGTACATATTTTTTTTTTCAAATCTAAATTTAAAAATGCTTTAATTTTGTTTAGTGTTTTATTTTTATGTATATATTTTTATATTTAAAATTAATCGCGACAAGTAAAAATTAAATGTCAATAAACTGTTGGTTTATTCTATGGTTCTCAAATAATTTTTGACAGTAAAAAATAAAATTGATTTGCGCGTTGAGAAAACACTTTCCTTTTTTTTTTTTATTCTGTTGTTCTGGTTTCTTTTGCGTATGTTGTAAAAATCAGTCATGTTCAAAGCGTTCACGAAAAAAGTTGTAATTTAAAAAGAAGTTAAAATAAAAATTAGAATTCGTCTTTAATATCAAAATAAAAGTCATAATTTTTTTTTTATTTGTGTTGTAAAAATATATTTATAAACAATTTTAATAAATGAAACTATTGTCCAAATAAAGAAATAAAAGAAATTTTGTGAAAAAAAAATCAAAAAGAAAGCACTTAATACGGTAAATAAATAGGGTAACCTTAAATTTGAAAATAAGAAAAAAAAAAAAGCGAAAAAAAAAAATAAAGGAAGAAAATTTTTATATGTGCATGTTTCAAAAATATTTCAGTTTTTGTGTAAAAATAAATTAAATATTTTTTTTAAAATAGTCAAATAATATATATTATAATATTAGACATATTAAAAATAATAAATATATGTATTTAAGTTTTTATATTTAATTAAAATTAAATTTATGAAAAATTAGCAACAAAGCTATAATAAAAAAAAAAAGAGAAAAAAAAAAGAAATTTACAAGAAAGTTTTTTGACAAGTGGATGATGTGATGATATCTATCATAAATTATACATATACAAATAATTTGTATAGATATAAAATAAAAAGTCTAATTTTTATTATTAAATTACGTATATGTACATTGTTGATTTTAAATGGATTAAATTAATTTTGTATTTAATTATTTTTTTGGTAAAAAATTCCTTTAAAACCAAATTTTATTTAGTTTCTAAATTTCATGTTTGGTTTGTTTTGATGATAAAGTTTAAAAGGGGCAACGCCTCTTCTAAATTTTTTTTTTTTTTATTGAGTTTTTCAATAGAATCAAATTTGATTTTATTTCTATATGTATCCAAAAAAAAAAAAAAAAATATCTAATAAAAACATTTTTTGTTACTACAGCACAGCAAATAAATAATGAAAAAAAAAAAAATTTATAAAAGAAAACGCCACAAGATAAATTAATTAAAAGGAAAAAAAAAGCTGATATCAATTATTAAATAAAATGCATTCAATTAGAATTTTCAATTTTTTATATAAATTTTGTTATCAATATTTATATCTAGTAGAAAAATAAAAAACTTTTATAGAATATAAAAGTTATCTTGATAAAAAAAAAAAAAATGATAACTAAAAAATTATCAGTAAGTGATAAGAATGTCAGTTTTATTTAATAAAAAATAATGAAATTTTACTTATATAAAAATTATATATTGTAAGTTAAATAAAGTTTTAGTTTCAAAGAATTGAAAATGATTTCTTTGTACATGAGTTAAAAATAATTTTTAAATGAATCATCATTTAAAAAAAAAAAAAAATCTTGTTCATCATATCTTTAGAATATTATTTAGTTATTGTTAAACATGATTTGATAATTTGTGCAAAACAAAATTAAGTGTTAGTATTTTCTGTTGACTGTTGACCTTCTAAAATAATTATACCTATTTACTTTATATATATACATATATATTACATATATATATATGTAAACATTTTTAATATTGATTGTATTCAATTTTCATAAGTTATAAATTTAAATAATTATCACTTTTAATTTGTTTAAATCTGAAATTTGATTTTTTTAAATGTAGTTAATGTACTTAACTATATAAGTATTACTTGAAGAGTTAAGAATCAAATTAAACATTTCGTTTTTAATTTTTTTTAATTATAAATTAAAATTTATATTAACATTTCATTAAGAATATTGAGACGATCTTAATAAATTCCTTCTGATAGAAATATATTTATTTTGCTTAAAAGATTTCGGTGAATAAAATATTATTTTTTATTTTGAGATCAATTTTTGTTAATAACCTGTGAAAAGATTAGATTTTATATAACGTAATTAAGGTACTTATATGGTTATTAAAAAAAAAAAAATGATTTACGTATATCACCAGTGTTAACTACAATTATATACATATATTTTTCAATATAAATAAAATAATAAATATACGTAAGTATATTTATAAGTAGGTATGTCGATTCTAAATAAAAAATTAAAAATTCTTATAGGTAGTTAGTGACAAATTTAAGTTTAATCATGAATGTATCAGATGGATTAATTAAAATTTCAATGTACTTCTATTGATAGTTAGATTTTATTATTAATAGAGCCACATTAAATATAATATTCTTATTTCAGTAGTTACTTAATTATGTAATTTCTTTATTATACTTTTTTTGTTTACATTTTTTAAAACATTATTTAAGCAACCAATAATAATTTGTTATTACTATTCTGAAATTATTCTTAAATATGTACCTATATAACTAACTATGTTTATGTGCCCGAAGTTGATACATAATTTATAACCTAAATTTGTGTTTGTTATATTATGTATAATAAGAAATGCTTTGTTATAAAATAATTTTACAAAACAACACATAAGTAATATTAAATATAAGGCAATTATAAGAGCGTTCACATTTTACGTTTAATATTATATGCACCCAAAGATATATATATATATATATATTTTTATATCCTCTAAACATTTTTTGTTACCTACATTTTTTTCTATTACTTATTTATTCCTTTTATTATTATGTTCTACATCAGTTTTTTTTTTTGTTCGTTTTAAAATTATTATTATTCATGCTACTTTAGAATTTGGGGTCATTTATCTGTTTTTGTATTTGTATTAATTTAGTTTCATTTTTTTTTTTTTTTGCGTTTTTGTATATGCTGACGTCATCGTTTATTATTTTTTAAGGTATACATATATATACATGTATATAATATAAAGTCTTAAAAGGACGAAATAAAAAATGCCAACAATATAAATAATAAATTTTCACTATTCTGAAATTATACTTAAATATGTATATACTTAACTATGTACATAAATATATGTGTATATGTATATATAAAATTTAAAAATATGATGAAGACACATCTAGGTATATATAAAAAAAAAAGCCTGAAGAAAAAAATATTTGCTATCCAGATTGGTTTTATTTAAAAATACAAAAAAAGAATATGTCCTCGAATAAAATATCCTTTCTGCATTTATTTATAAATTTGTTTTTTTTTTTTTTTTTCTGAATTTCTAATAAAATTATTTGAATAATTATGCAACAAAAACAAGGGATGAAATCATGCAGTTATAATTAAATTTTATTTAAGCTTTTTTTATAACTAACTATTAACTTACTTAGTTGTTACAATATTAAGAGTGTACACGACTTGAAAAAACTTTCAATGTATACATCCATACTTAAGTAAGTAGTTACATTAAAAAAAGAATTATTTCTGTCTGTCGCTTTAAAGGTTGTTTAATTAAAAAAAAAAGAAGCAAATTGACTACATTTTTACTTAATTGCAAATAAATAAGTAGTTAGAATCAAAAAGATAATTTTTTTTTATAAGGAAAAAAGTGATATATTTTTAGAGACTTTTTAAAAATAGAGAATTTATATTGCATTTTGAGTAGGTATTGGAATCATATTGAATTTTAGAAATTAGGATCTAGGAATTAGGAAATATTCTTGTCGTTTCATTTTAAACACCGTTTCTATGGTAATTTTAAACTGTTTTAAAAATTCAATCAACAAAAACAAATACTTATAGCTATTATATTAGAAAATAGAAATACCTAGGTAGAAATATCTTGAAGGTAGCTCAGTTAGCTGTATGTATTTTTATTTTTTCTTTTGTTCTTACACATTTTTTTTTCTTCTTTCTTCTGGTAGCAAAAGAAATAAAAAAAAAATTAAATTTAAACTATTTTAAGTATAAGAAATTATTTTGCATACTTAAGTAGTTATTGGAATTAAGAATTATTAAACTTTTTTTTGAAATAGTTATATTATAAATAGTATAAAGTTGTCAGTTCATATAAGAAGGTTATTAATAATATTTTGGACGATCAACAAAAAAATATTTAGATAGTTTCAGTTAAAGGATTATAACTAAATACATACATATATATGTAGTTAGGTATACATTCCTATTTTTATTTATTAAATCAAAATAGATATGTAAGTATCTTATTTATATATATATAGATTTATGATACCGGAAATTTAATCTTAAAAAAAATTAGCTAAGTATGCATAAGTATATGTATATATATATACTTCCAAAGATATATATTCAACATAATTTAAAAGTTGATGTTTATGTTAGTTGATTTTCAGATCTTGAGAGAAAATATATAGGTATAACACTTTGTTATTATTATCAGTGTACCTATTATACCTATTACGAGTATATAATATGACAGTACTACGTATATAAATAATAATAAATTGCTTAAAGAATTTTTAATTGACTTATTCAAAATATTAATTATGAGAATATATTATTTATATACTTATAGTTTCTTAATTGGTTTATTAGGTTTTTATCCACGTTCTATAAAATTTTTTTTTTTGCAATTTAAGTAATAATAACAGTTTGGTTTACAGAACTTCTTATCTAATTATTACTTGTATTTCTTTAATAAAAAATATAAGCTTCAAGCAATTTCATTGTAAATACATATATAATTATGATTTATTTGCATAACTTTTCTTTTTTTTCGGTATAGGTAGAAAACATTTCTTTTAATTTAAAAAAAAAAGAAAATTGGGTTTATAGTTACCTACTTACTCAAAAAAATCATAATAATTAATAACTTAATATCAATCAAGAATTTTTGTAAAAATCTGTTAGATAAATTAATTAAGCGTGCATAACTAACAAAAGTTTGAAAAAGTTATACTTACTTTATTTTAAGCAAAGAAAAATGTAAATAAAAATATGTATTTCTGCACCCTTCTTTTTTTAATGTTTTAAAAAATTTTTTTTTTCTTTTTTACATTTAAAATATCACTTTCATGATATGAAACTATTAAGATTACAACTGATAACTAGATAGATAGAATGTGATAGAATTGAATGTTATAAACGCATTGTTTTTCTCTTTTTGATGATTAAATTAAATATACTTCTTATATGTATGTATATATATATAGACTTAAATATAAGTATATAAGTACTTATGTATATAAATAAAATCAACTAGGTATACTTAAGTAAATATAAATTTATTCGAAAAAGTCTGTCTTAACTTTTAAATAGGTATAGATGTAAGTATTACCAAATAAAGGAAAATTATTTACTTAGTTGTTTCTCTATTCAACATCAATAATAAATTAAATAAATTTTCAAACTGATTTATGTAATTTTTGTTTACGGTATTATGTATTAAAAACATTGATTTTTTTTTTAAATTTACATACTTATAAGTATATATCCATCATATGTTTATTAAAAAGAAATTCGCAAATTACTCAATTCATAAAACGTTAACATTCTTGTTCTTATGTTTAAGATATAATTTTAAATTAAAGGTGTGCAGTACACATACTTAAGTATTTTTTATTTTTTATTTTGTGGTTTTTTAAAGTAAACATTTTTTTTTAAACAAATAACTTAAATAATGGAAATGGAAAGCTTGTTTCTTTAAAATAAAAACCAAACAATAAGTACCTATACAAAAAATATGACTCATTAATTGGGGTTTTATATATATAGCGGTTTCAAAAATTGATAACATTTACATATATTTATTTATTTTTAGTTGAATTAGTTAAGTATTTATAGATAGTTATACTTACTGTTTTATTTTAATTTTGATAAGTTTTTACAAAAAGGAAAAACTAAAAAAATCAGATACTAAGTTATAGTTAGATAGATGGAAATAATGTGTACATAATGTATATATATACTCGTACATATTTAAAGGTGGGTAGACATACATTAAATTTTTATATATTTATTGTAGGTTTTAAGAAAGGGATAATTATAAAAAACAACAATATATTCTCATATCGAAAGTACATAATGTCAATAATGATTCAATATTAGTTATTTAATATACGTATTGTTTTTTTTTTTTTTTGAAATTGAGTCTTTTGTATTATTGTAATAACTTATGATTTTTAAAAAGTTTATGATTGCTTTTAAATTTACTTATATTTAGTTTATTATATTTCCTTATATTGTTATTTATTTTATTTTGGGGTGGAATTTGTAATATGATATGAAACCATGATAAGAGTAGTAAATTTTGTAAGATTTTTTTTTATCTCTTAAGTATAAAATATTTCTTAAATATTTTGATCTTCTTAAAGTGATGAACTCAAGAACTCTGATTGTTATAAGTAGTTACATACTTAGTTAAAAATGAAATTTATTTAAAATAAAAATTTAAGTAGTTATGAATTAATAAATGTTACATACTTATACGAGTAGAACAGATGAAAATTACAATTTTTTTTTTTTGTTTATTGTAATTTTTTTTTTTTTTATTGTGTCAGCAGCTGTGAAACAAAATTTTTTTTTTTTTCATAAAATATTGATTTTAAATTGTTTAGAATTAAAAAAAAGTAGAAACTTTTAAAATAAATTGCCCAGTTAGGTATAGTTATAAGTATTTTCCTTCTATGTTTCAACCCTGTTGGAATATTATTAAATGAACATGACAAGTTTGGAATTCCAATATGTTTTAATGACACTTTTGTAACGATTCCAAATCAAAAACTATGGCGAAGAACAAGAAAAAAAAATGATTGACGTCGAAATCTGATAAAAAAAAAATGAATCTAGATAGATCGGTCACAGTCTGAGGAAGTCAAACGAAAATATAGCTACATATATATGCATTTAGTTTGTGTTGGTATATCAAAGAAAGAACGTGTTGGTATACCTAAGAAAACTTGTAGAACAACTGTGTTAGCTGAGGCAAGATCGTTAAATAAAGCATAAGACACAAATCAAACGTCTGGCTAATGATCGGGATCTGTAAAAAAAATTTGGAACATCCTATGCCTCCAATAGGAGTTAAAGAATTTTTTTTTTATTTTTTGTTTTAAATAAGTACGTATAGGTAGGTACTCATTTATTTTTTCTTAATTATTTTTATAAAAAGCATTTTTAAAAATTACAAATTAGAAGAACGTAGTTAAAATGAAACAAAAAAAAAAAAAAAACAATCTGTGTAATAATTTCAATGTCGTCACATGATGACTGATTGTTTGTCATAATTATAAAACTCATAAATTTTTTTTTTTTTTTTTATAGTTACCAGTAACTAAAAAACTTTATTAAAAAGAAATAAAAAACTGAAAATAAAATTAGCATATCAATAATTTCGTTGTATATACGTATTAATTTACTTGTCAGTAAACATAAAATTAAATTTAAAAAAAAAAAAACAAAAAAAAATACAAGACTTGATCACTCATTGATTATTATCCGTAATGAAAAAAAAATTTTTAAAATGTGATTCACGCGATTTGTTTTTTTCTTATTAAATTTCTAAAACTTAATTAAAATAAACTTGAAAGTAAGACTAAAAATTAAAATTAAAATTTACGGATTTGTTCAAAGTGCATTTAGAAAATTATTTGGCAATTATTAGTTATATAGTTACTAATTTAAATTAGTAATTTAACTATTTATTATTTTTCAATGTTTAATTTAATTTTTTACTTAAGTTTTTTTTATTCATTTTTGAATAATTTCTGTATGCTCAATTAATTAAGTACTTAAGTGTTATATTTTATCATTTTTAATAAAAGTGTCAAGGTAATTATAGATTATTTATGAAGAAATAAATTAATAATAATAACTTTTATTTAGTATGTAATGTAAAGTTAATTTATAAATAAAGTAAATATCTAAATTATTGGCCTAACAAGTGTACATTATAACAATATTAAAATTAGAATTAAGTTGGTTTCCTTCCCTCAAGCGTTTTATTACTAATCTAAGTAAGTAAGTATTTAGGTGTTTACAGTAGTCTGTGATAAAACACGCAACAAATTGGTCTGAAACCAGTGTAAATGAAAATTGGTTTTGATCTCCGAAATCATTACCTTTTAAAACCACAAAGGATTTCTGATCAGATAGTAAAAAGACAAACAAAAAAATTTAACAGAAAAGATTTGAGACTTTTTACAGGAATCAGCACATGCAATCTGATTCTAAAAGAGCACGTTAAGAAAATCGGTAGATCAGAGAATAACCTATATGTAATATAATTTATGGAGGAGGCGTAATTAAATGCTTAACTTTTATCTTTCTTTCATAAGATAAGTATACAATATTTTACTGATTTTAATGACTTGTTTTCTCAATTTTTATCTTCTTACAATATCTGTATCAAGTAGTAAACCATTGATGACGGTTTCATTTTTGATAACTTTTGTCCTATTTCCCTCGCTCATTTCGTTCCCCATTTAGTCAAATTTACACCAACAATGTTCAAAGGAATCGTTTCCTAGAGTTTGGCTATAGAATGTAAAAGGATAGGAAAGTTTTTTGATAACTAAGTATTGTTTTTTATTTTAAATTATTTCGGAATTGTTCCTTAGCTTGTTTGCATCCTATAGTAGTTTTTTAGCTGCGTTATCCTACTATTCATACATACTATATCTTTCACCAAATCTACATTTTAAAAACTTAGTTAAAAGAGTTGGACTGTATCGAGAAGATTTTTTTTTTTGAAATACTTAGGTCTTCTTATTTTGAGCCGAATATTGGTTTTAATATTAAAAATTGTTTTACAGTCAATCTTTATATCTATACCTTCGGCAATTTCTTCTATTCTATTGAACTATTACAAGGCCAAATTTTCTAAAAATGCAGTCTAAAATCTATTAATTAGTGGTTGTATTACTTAATACTTATTTAATTTTATATTAAAACCAATCATTTTATTTTACACTTTTGATAATATATTCAAAATAATTTTTATTGAGGGAAGGAAAACATGGTATTTTTCCTATACTTACATACGCAAAGTAATTTTTTTTAAATATAATCTTCAATATTGAAACTCTTTACTAGTTTAATGACGAATATAATATTTAACAGTAAGGAATTAAATATTAATTTAAATTGTTTTAATCAAAATTTTATCAAATAATAGTTTTAACGCTTGATGTATTACCAGATACTTACCTAAGTATATAAATTAATTAAAAATTGTTGAACAATCAAAAACGTTTAAAACCGTCTTAATTATTAAAATCAAGTTCACAATTTGTGACTTACAATATTTTGTATTTATTACTTATAAAGAAATAAAAATCTTAAAATAAAATTTAAATTTAGTTTTGTTACTCATTTGTTCAATTAGTGGTTATAGTAATTTATATTAAATTATTTTAATTATTTCGGAATTGGGATTGACTTACTTTTGTTAATGGGGGTTCTTTTGATTTTTTAACTAAATAAGTAACTATAATAAAATATAATAAAATTGTATGAACTATGTTCAAAGGTATAATAAATTTGCCATTACGTTTGTGACACCTTAAAGGAGTCGAGCTAAATATAATGTCAAAGGTATGGATCGGATCAGAATCGAATTCTGTGTCGATTAAGCCATGTACGTCTGTCCGTCCGTCCGTCCGCACGATAACTCAAAAAATAAAGGAGCTAGGAAGCTGAAATTTTTTTTACGTCACTTTTGCAAAATTGTTACTTTTGCTATTTAAATTCAGCTTTTTCGGTCGCCGGGTCCGAGTAGCTGCCATACAACTTCTTTTTTTATATGGAAAAAAACTCGGTTTCTATTGAAGCTATAGGTATCTGCAATTTTGCAAAATTTAGTCGAGTTACAGGACAGCAACATCTAAAATTTGATTGGTTTAGAGCAGTCGGTTCAGGCTTTTCGCATCTCTTGAACCAAAATGATGAAGATCAATGGACCTTACAAATCAACAACTTCTGTAAAATTTGGTTGTACTGGTGCGACAGGTTGGGGTAGCTGCCATACAACTTCTCTGTTTAAATGAAAATAACTCAGTGTCTATTGAAGCTAGGTATCTGAAATTTAGTGAAGAGATGTCGAGTTACATGCCAATAATTTTTGTAAAATTTGGTTGGTCTACAGCAGCCGGTTAAGGCTTCTTGCATCTCTTAGAACTTAATGAAGCTAGGCGTCCACAATTTTTCAAATGAAGATCAAGTTTTATAGCAACAACTTCTGTAAAATTTGGTTGTGCTGATGCAATAGATTTGGGTAGCTGTTATACAACTCCACAATTTACATAAATATATCTCGGCAGTTATAACGTCGGTACCAAAACGTCTGAAATTGTTTAAAAAATGATCAAGTTATATAGAAACAGGATCGTTCATACGGGTATCCCAGAGTTGATAACAGTCTCTACTGCACTCTTTCTCGTTATTTTTAAAATTTAAATTTGTTAAAAATTCACAATTGTATTGAAAAGTTTTTGTATACAATAAAACCAATTTAATTTTGTTTATCCATTTTCAATATCCGATTAATTTACGCCATAATTCTGTTACGTTTTACTGTGAGTCTGTATTTGAAGCAACACATTTTATCTAATTTAAATGATGTTATCATTATCACAGCGTACAACCCCTCTGTAAATTTTAGCTTTTAAAATGAAACATAATTTAATATAATTTTTATGATCATCTTTTTTTGGTTCATTTTTTGTTAATAGGATTGAAAAAGATGAACCAAAGAAATCGATTTGTTCCATGATATTTATTGCTTAGATCAAATAAAAAGTTCAAAATAAAATTGCCTGATTCTTTTATGGCAAAGTGAAATTTAAAAGAAATAATTCCAAACAAAATACAAAACTTACTGTAGAAAAAAAAAAAAAAACTTCTTTTGATTCTTTTTAGTTTTTAAAATTTGAATGGAAATAAATCTCAAAATAGTCAAATATTTATTTATTTTTTGCTCTATTTTGGTCTGTTTTTTGTTTTTTAAAGACATTAAGATTTTTTGGTTTTAATTTTTTTTTAAACATTCAAATTTGTTTTTAATTCCAATATGAAATTTTCCCTTTTTTTTTTTTTTAATAAAAAGACGTTGTGTTTAAATGTTTGCGATATTTTTAGAAAAGAAATAGAGCATGGGTGTCTAACCTTTTAAAATTTGTCTAGTCTAGTTTCTATGGAGTAAAAAAGAAATTATATTCTTAGTATTAATTTTCAAACCAAAAATCATAACAGAAATTCTATTTTCGTAGATCTGTTGATTGTTGAACATATAATTAGAAATGTAAATTTTGCCAAAAAGTTATTGATACGACGTTAATAAAATGAAGGGTACCGCAAGAAAGGTTACACGTTATATTTTTAAAATATTTGTTTGAGTTCAATGTCTAATTAAATTTTTAAGGCAATGTTCGCAAACCATATTTTTAGCATACGTCCACGAAAGGCGAACTAATCAAAGTAAGTACTTACGAGTTGTTTTTTTTTAAATTGATGAGCTGTTTTTTCAATTCGAAGACATGTGTTTAAATTAAATTAAATAAAGTTTTAAATCAATGTGTTTGGTGAACAATTTTTTTGTGGTTAAAATTTTTCCATACTTACCTTTTTTTTTTTGTATTTCAATTCAAACAACGATTTTTGATCTCATTAGCATATAAAATTTCGAAATACATACATATAAGTACATATTATTTTCACAATTCTATAAAAATTAAAATTTTTCAATATATTTATTTTTAAAGGTGTTTATATTCGTTCGATTGTAATCAAAATGGCATTGGGTACCATATGGCCCGAGAGTCTTGGATTGAGCATATCAGATTAAGATTGTTCTATTCTATAATGATGATGTTTAATTAATTTTTATTTTAATGGAAAATATTATTGTTTACAAATTAAATATAATCGAAAAATCGCTTTTAAATACTGAAATTGAATTGAATATTATCTGATTTGTATTTTTCTACAGTTTAACAAGAATTATGTATGCCGAATTGTCAACTGATTTTGAGATTCGCTTATTAATTATATTACATAAAGTATATTTTCAAAAATATCATCATTTGGTTTTGTTTAATTTTGGCTCAGTTTAAGTATATTGAGTATCATGTTTGTCCCTTCTTAGACGATATGCGTCAGATCTACTTAAAGTTAAATTCAAAATTAAAAGAACAAATTCATATTAAGTACATATTTATTAATTAACAAATTGAGATTTTAAGTTTAAAGATTTTATGTTTTGCATTTTAGTCAGAGTCAACTTAATTTTGTTATTAATGTTTAAACAAAAATTATAATTTATTAAATAAAACCCGTTATTAAATTCAAGATTGTCCTTAAAATCATTAATAAAAATTTAAAATAAAAATACCTACATAAGTATTTTTTTTTTTTCATCTAATGTGAATGTTTATTTGTTTGGGCATTTTTATGGACCAATTCAAAAAGTTCAATAAATTTCAAAATTTAGAATAAACTAAAACTTTTCTATTTACTTATACTTAGTTATTTTCATTTATAATAAAAAAACATAAAATAAAAATTTTTCATATATCGGTATTTTAAAGGAATACCTAATGTGTTTCGTATTAATGTATATGTATGTATATATTTTGTTTATACATAAAGAAGCGTCTTTATAATACCTACATATAACATAATACATATGTATGTATATATATTATATTGTTATGGATTATCTATAAGTATATTGTCGAATAAATGGACAGTATTTTAATTATGCCGGTTTACAAAAATTTTATCGCTATTATAATACATAACTTATTTGCATAACAAAAACCGTTAATATAAAAATTATTTTGTTTTAAATAATATGTATATATATATACATATTCATACATGCATGTATAATATATAAGTATTATTTTTTTTGTTCTTTGAACTTTTTTAAATAGCTGTTTTTTTGTTGTCTTTTTTCGTTGTACCTATGTACGAATAACGGTCACCGGTTAAAATAGCAAATAAAGCTCGTTAAATAATTTTTGTTTTTGTAAAGAAAGTTTCGAACAGGTGTTAATATATATATGCTGAATGCATACATATATATGTACTTATATAGGGTATAGTAACATTATTGTGTGATCATATAAAAACTTCCAAACCGTAGTTGCATTAAAATGTATGAATAGTATGTATGAATAGTTAATAATATTATAATGTATGTACATAATAAATGTGGCTAATATTGCTTCTATTTTTGCTTGACTAAAGTTTTTAATTTTTTTTTGTTACCTAGCTTAGTACCTGTAGCTACGTACTAAAATAATACTTTTGGTATAGAGTGGTACCTTTAGAATTTTTTATTGTACTTTAATTCTATACGTATTACTATCAATTTTATACGTATACTTACTTCTAAAAACAATAGTTATTGTAGGTATGTATGTTAGATTTTTCCACAATTTATTATAAAGCCTTTATATATACTTACTTACTTATACTCTATAAGTAAGATACTTAGTTGTATTATACTGGATTGGTATTCAATAAGGTGGCAAATTTTTCATCGTTATTTATAATTTTAAAACATGTTTCGGTCCTATTTACTTAACTAACTATACTATTAATAATAGTTACCTATATAAAAAATTACTGTAAAGTTCCTTACAGTTTTAGCAATTGGTTTAATGTCAACATAATGAGTTTATAAATGTTCAATTTTCCTTTAGTTTTTTACAAATAAGTATGTAATTTAAGTAGGTACTTATTACATATTTTGAAACCTTCTTTCTTTTTTTTTTGGAACATTTCAAAACCGTGTAAATTTGAATTCTTATTCTTTTTTTCCACACATATTTTATATATTTAAACCATACTTATACCATAGTTACTGGTGACTTAATAAGTATATAATTCTCTTAAATTGTTATCAAAAAATTATTTTTTTTATTGATTTCTTATTACTTTTTAATTTTGTGAAGAACAAACAAATGAGGACAATCCGAAAACGGGTACGGGACACTTGGCAATTTTCATTTAGCAACTAGACATTTGATCAGTGGACATTTGGCAAAAAAGGCACTTGACAGAAAGATATTTGACAAAATGGACACTTAACAAAAAGACATTTGGCAAAACGGACACTTCTGACTACCTACATAAATAAAAGTTGCCAAATATGCAAATATTAATGAAATTAAAAATAACAATTAAGTATTTCTATAATATTATTGTCATTATTTTCACAAATTTAATTTAAATTTTTTTTTCAAAAATCAAATTTACGTTTTTGGTATTAATTATTTTGAAACAGATTAATGCGTTCAAGAACAGAGATAATGTCATTATACTTAGAGTTAAAATTAAATTGTTGATTGTTAAAAGCTGCGAAATGTCCACCTGTAAAAGTTCTTAAGTGTCCACGTTGCCAAATGTCTAATTGTTAAAGTTGTTAAATGTCTTTTTCTTAATTGTCCATTTTACTAAAAGTATTTTTGCTAAGTGTCTTGTTAGTGAAATAACCATTGATTAAATGTCCATTGGCAATTTAAAGTTGCCAATTGTCCGGTTTCCCTTAAAACATTTTATTTTAATTACTTAAACTACTTTATTCATTTTTAAATTAATTTTTTCATTTTATCATGTTTTGTAAAGATTATGTGCGATTGGGTCATAATTGGGTCATAATAAAAATCAAATGTTAATAATGTGTACCTACATCAACTTTGTTTCGGCATTCAAAGATAAATATCATATTTTAAGCATATGTTTAAAATCTTAAATTAAAAGAAAAAACAAATTTAACTTATAATTAAGTACATAAGTATATAACTATGCGTTTACTGTATGCATTTCACAATTTTTATAACCTTAATTTTATGTTAAAACGTTCAACTTGTATTTTAATAGTCGTTTGACCATTCAAATAAGTTAAGAATTTAATGAAATTCATTAAAAAGTATAGAAATCATATACATATGTATGTAGTTATATTTGTATATATATATATAATAACGTTATAAAAATTTTTTAGGTTTCATAATATTTAAAGTTCTTGTTTTTAAGAAAACGAAGTTAAGTATCTGGATTTTTATAACATTAAAAAAATACGAGTATTCCAAGAAAATCTTAACGTATTTATTGTTAAATATTATTCATATACCATAATACGAATTGTATTTTTCATTTTTGGATTTTTTGATTATTTACTTATTTTTTAGCGGTGTTTTAGTATTCATCATTTTCAGATAAAACAGAGTAAAGATGAAAAGAGAAAAACTGTAGAAATAATACGTCAGAATAAAAAAAAAAAACAAAGACGCGATAAATTAACCTTTAAAAAAAAATTTTATTCGTGTAGAAAAAAGTTAAACTAATTATTATTTTGGTTTAATTTTTTTTCCTGGGATTACTGCCCTGACTTAGACAACCATAAAATATGTAATTTATAAAATGACGTAATAATTATGGTTATTATTAAATATCAAGACTCAAAGTACTTGAAAAATAACTAAAAAGAATATATGATTTTTTTATTTTTATTTTTATGGTATTTTAGGTGAATATCATGCGCGGGAATTAGGTCATAAAGTCCATGGTTCATATTATATGTATACAAATGAACTTCAAATAATTATCAATGGACAACGAAGAAAAATGGAATATGGATGACTTTGAATAGACATCATATTACATGAATGGAAAAATTGTACACGAATAATAATTAAGTATTAAAAAAAAATATTGAATTGGCGCTTAAATTAGTTAAAACAAAATATTAAAAAAGAAGAGATAAAAAAAATAAAAATAAATGCAAAATTGTACTTACTTACTTATATCTATGAAAAACGGAAAAATAGACTTTTTACAAATTTTTTATGGTTTGGTTTTATATAAATATGGAAAATTCGTTCAATTAGTAATTTACAAATTTTATTACACGCGAAAATATTCACATTTTTTTTAAAGAGTATGTACTTATATGAAAAATCTAAGTACTTGTACTTGATTAAAAAATTTGACTGATTGGAGTAAAAAAAAAACTATTTTAGTTAATATTTTTTAGTTGTACGAATAGTATATTAATTAAGCATTTATTGCATGGCATTATGTAATTACTTTTTTATCTTTCAATTTAATTTTAGGAATCAAAATTTCAAAGAATCTTATTTTCAAGGAGTTTTAATTTTAAAATAATTAGATTTACGGTTTTAAATCAAAAATGACAATAGTTTAAAAGATAACATAAACTATCAAATTAAGTAGATTTCAAAACTGCGATTGTGTTCATGATTTATTCCAATTTAATGATGCAAAAACTAATAGAAGAAAATGATAGAAGACGATATGGATATTTTGACGCCTATTGTGCAGTAGTTGATATATAAGACCTCATTCAGATTTTTTTTTTCTAAGGTAGGTGGAAATTTTCAAAATACACCAAGAATTATATACCTTTTGGTATAGTGTCAAATTCTTACTTAGTAAACGCATCTCATTTAGTCATTATAATGGGATGAAACTTCTAATTTCTAATGAATCAAATTGGTTAGGGAGTAGGGATAGGACGAGAATACGAAAACTTTGAATGTGGGAGTAAAACTGTATGGGAACAATAACAATTGAAGGTAGCTACGCATATCACAGTAGCTGTTATTAATTATTAGTATTAATAATTGCATATTAATATTACTATATTTACTAAAGAATCAAAACCATCAGCCAATTAGAACATGGAGTAAGTAGTACGAGTATATATAGGGTAAATTCGGAAATGCATCATTTTTAGTATTGATTATGTGGTATTGATACTGTATCAGTGCTGTATTACTACAAAATTCATGATGCGATGCAATAATGTTGCTGATATATTGTGACATTTTAGAATGTTCATATTTTGCACAATTAATGCCTTTGAAGTTTGCATATTTTTAATTTTTAATTAGAGTATAAAATTTTGTTTAATATAGGTTTAAACACGTTTTTGGACAACTGCTAACCATCAGAATATGATACACCTTTACCATATAAAAATTTTGTAAAAAAAAAAAAGAGAAATGTTGTTTTTGCTCTTTTATTGAAAAAAAAAAATGAAAGTTATACAAAGCAAGAATTTCCCGAAAATATATTTTTAACACATTTTCGAATGCTATACCATCTATACTATTTTTATTATTATAATACTATCCAATGTAAACCTCAGGTTAGAAAAGCAACGAAAGTATCATAAAATTATATGATGCGAAATTTGCTCTAAAACTGCGTATCAAAATCGGTAGTGTTACGAAAAAAAACTTGATGCTTTAATATTTTGCAGATACATTTGCGGTAATATTTTGTAGATACATTTTAGAATTTGATACTTTGTTATGCGTGATGCTGATGCATTTCCGAATTTATTGATAGTTATAGCACCTTCCTGTATAAGGTAATCAAAGCTAGTTTTTATATTATACTGACTTGGGAAGGAACCCAAGATCCTTAGATTGGAAAGCTGGTGACTTAATTACTAGATCATAAAGTTGATTTATATATGATAATAACATAACATAAGTATAACAAAAGAATATCTTTTACCAGAATTAAATTAGAACATAAATATTAAACACAAATAAGAAAGTCTTATAATTTTATTGATAAAGGACAAGAAAAAACTTATTGTACTTAAACATGATTTTTAATTAAATATCCAACAATCAAAATTAAATGGAAATTTAGAAAAATATGTATTGTTATTTTGAAATTAAAAAATTCTTAATCTTATAGAAAAGGTTGTTAATTAAAAAAAAAGAAAAACAGACTAACTATGTATTCTTAGTATTTTCTTAGTTTTTTTTTTTATGACAGTTAAAATTGTAAAATTCCATAAAATTCTATGATTTATTCTAATATGATTAAAATTGTATATGGGTGGACACCTATTATCAAAAAAATAAATAACCAAGTATCTATTTTTTATATTTTATGCGTTCTACGGGTGATATGATAGAACATATATCAGTTAAAAAAAATGTTATGCTAATTAATAAGTAATATAAAAAAAAAAACTCCAAAAATTTAAAATATTTTTCAAGTTAATTAATTCGTTAATGTCTCCGTATTTATGAATACATATATATTATAAAATTTATATATATAAGTAAGTACGTATTTGGTTTCATTATATATATATATAATGTATATCAGATGACACATCAAACTTTTTTAAAATAAGTATATAAGAAAGTATTATAAGTATTTTTTTTTTATATACAATTATGGAATTGAAATTTTTATACCACCCACTAAAAACCAGAATTTTAAAGATGATAGCAAGTAATGCTTAAAAAAGGAAAATCTGAATAAAATAAATTTTTTTTTATTTTTATTTTTGTTTAAAATTTCAAGAATATAAAATCCAGTATACAACAATTTTATTGCAAAGAGTAATGTAACAAATGATCGAAATTAGATTTTCCTAATCATTGAAATTTTGAAAATTATTAACATTTATTTGTAGTGTATTTTAAAACTAAGAACTAAATTCGAGTTTGCAGTAAAAAAAGTTTAATTTTTTTTTTCATCTTAACTTATCAATATTAATATTGGACAGTAAAAAGAATAAATAAAATCAATATAAAATGAACACAAAAAAAAAAAAATACATGTCGTATTACTTAGATCAGCTAAACTGTATTTGAGCAGTTTTTGTTTACCGACTGCAGCGAAACTACAATCTTCTCGTTAAATAAAAGAGTGTTACAAATGGAAACCCTATCAAAGAATTACAAGTTCAGTCTCGGGGAAGTAATTGCACTGCTAAAACACAATCAAATTTGGCAAAAAATATAAATAAAAAACAAATACTTAGTAGTATTATTATATTTCATGTACGCACTTACTTAGTAAAGTGTAGTAAAGTATAAATTTATAATATTTAGTATATAATAATCTTAATATATATATGTAGTTTAATTAGTATGTGGCCCACATTTATTTAAGCCAACCGTCCAAAAATTATTGTACATTTATAATATGCAATAATAAATAAATAAATAAATAAGTAAATGTGTGTTTGAGCAATGATAAATATAAGTATATGTATTTATCTTCTAATTTTAGTAGTACCTGATATTTATACTACATTCAATTTCAAATTTTCATATAACTACTTATGTATATAAGTACATAATTTTTTTCACTCTTAATCTTTATTTTTTTTTTGATTTTGCCTTAAAGGATTTTCCACCCTTTCTTGTATATGTAGATCTAAATTTTTTATGTTTTTGTTTTTCTATATATCATGATGGATCCCATTGTTACATTGTCAAGAACATAAGAATCATAAACATATAAAAGAATTTGTTTTATAATATTACAATATTTTGTTTTTTTTTTTCTTTTTTTTATTGTTTACTTACTGTCAGATTTCTTTCTTTTGTTATACAGCGTATAGCTATAGGAATTTTGCGATGTGAAAAAAATATAGAAGAAATATAATAGAGAACAAACATTAAGTTAGTTACTAAATATTAAAGAATATAAAAAAAAAAGCAAATATTATGTATGTTTACTAATTGGTTGAACCGTCGATTAAGCTTCTTGAAAATTGTTGATGATTTTTATCACTTGAATGTGTCTTTTATAATTGTTTTTTAAACAAATAAAAAAAAATAACAATAGTAAAACAACAACAACAACGACAATATATAGGAAAAAAGTATGAATGTGTCATTATGTACTTACGTAGTTGTATAAATTTTTTTTTATCATAAGATATGAAAAAAAAAATCATTATTTTAAAAATCTTTAGTTTTATTGTTAAGTTACCTATACTTTATTGTATGACTTATGAATGAATTGTTGTTGAAAGGAAAAAAAATAAAGATACAAAAAAAAAAAAAAAACTATTTTGACTGTTAATAAAGAGGTCTTTGTACATTTAATTTTTTTTTTATTGTTGGAAAATTTTCATTAGCAATTTTTTTTCTTTATTTTACTGTATATTTTTATATGTTACAAATGGGTTAGGCTTCTTGCCTTACCTTGAGTTATGATCTCCAATTGATTATATACATCATTGTTCATAGATAAAACAATAGGTAAAAAATTTTTGAGTCACTGATAACAAATTAAAATTACATACTTTGAAGTCATTATTTAAAAGTTAGATAGAAATTTATATCTATGTAGGTACATAAGTATGTACTTATACATATGATAAATTTCAATTGAAAACTTAACTTTTCTCAAAATTTTTAAATATTTTTATTCCGTTTATATATTGTTTAAAGAGTTTTATTGTTGTACAAATAAAATCAAAGTAATCTTAAGAGTTATTAATTTGAAAATTTTAAAATTACTGTCAAAATTTCCCTATATATTGTAAGTAGGTAGTTACTAACTAATACTTGAAAATTCTTTAGTGAAATATCTTTGTAGCCGAATAGTTTTTCTTTTGAAATATTAAATCCTGCACAAGTCATTTTTTTTTAATATAAAGAAAGGTCTTATCCACATGTAGAATTGCTTTAATTGCAATCAATACTTATTGTGCCACATTTAGAAATGCTTATATTTTGTTATACTTAATTTTATATTTGAGAGTTGTAAGTTATATTTCTTTGTTAATATTGACATAATTGTTTATCTGTGAGTTATAAGATATAACTGAAAATGGTTAGTATATATTTGATATTTGTTACATACTTATATATTTATATTTTTTCTATTATTGATATAATAAAATATTAATTATTGATGGTCTCTTATTTGAGCCCAATGAAGCATGATAGCTCAATATGGTCAAAAATCAAGTAAAAAATTTTTTTAGTGAGTCCTCGCAAACAATACTTCTTATTTTAATTCCATTACTTTGTAACTCAGCTGTTTAAGTATCGTAAGTACTTAATTGTAAGTTAAATTATAATTTCGGTATTTAAGCAGTTATTTATGTTAATAAACATTTTTTAAGGCTATAATACCATGATATCAAATTTTATACATCCATTGTAATCGAGCTTTTTTTTTAATCGTAATATAAGTACTTAAACAATTCTTATCACTGTAATTAAAGCATTTATTATTAATTTTGAAGATAAAATAGCAGTAATAAAATACTTATAAGTAATAGTTATCATATTTCTAAAAACAAATAAAAAATCAATCCAAACTGTTTATAACTGTTTTACTGTTTTAAATATGTTAAATACAATTAAGTTAAATTTTAAAAATTCCTTAAATGTTATCAGTATCTTAAATCTAAATCTAAATTTAACTATCTAGTTCTAAAATGTATACTTATAAGTAATTATTATGATACATATTTCAAAATGGGGTCAAATAGTTTTTTTTTTTTGAGAAATTTTTAAGCCTATTGTTAATTTAAGTTAATTTAGATTTTATATAATGATTAAGAGAATCGAAAAGATTATTCTGTGTAAAATTAATGTTAAAAATGAAAATTGCTTAAAATAATGACCGCAAACCAATCTTTAAACCCACTAACAAGCCATTGTATATTTATATCACGGTTGATAAAATTTCCCAAACTAAAAAAAGAAACATAATTTTCTAACAAATTATTATCAAATGAATGTAAGGAAAAACAGAAAAGAACAATAAAATAATATATTTTCCATATAAAAGAAGTCACATTGTATTCACATCATATATCCCAAAGTAAAAGTGTGTATTCCCAATGTGAATTGAACACACCATAAAAAAAAAAAAAAAAAAATATTAACATATTTTTTTTTATTTTTTTTACTTTATGTCAAATTTCAACAAAATTACAAAAAATTATTTTTTAATGTTGGACGACAGGTGGGGTTTAAAATGTTACCCTGATTATTATAATTTTTTTTTTTGTTTTGTGTTATTATTACTATTTATGTGCGTTATTTGTTTTACGCCTAAAATATTAAAATTATACTCCAAAATGTAATTTTGGGTTCTGTTTGATTTTTTTTATGGTTTTGTTTTAGTTAAAATTTCTCACACTTGAGGGTATTGTAAAATTACAGCATGAAATGTATTTTTTAAAAATTGAATTTAGTTAATATAAATTTTAACATTTTTTTTTTTTTTTAAATAAAGCAATATTATGTAGACTGTATAATTATTACTTTTTAAAAGTAAAGTTGTTAAACTTGTAAAAAATTTCTATAATAATACAACTGTGTTTTTTTTTTTTGGTTTTTGTTTGGATGTTGAAAATAAAATCAAAAATACAAAACTTTTAATTTAAGTTTTCAAAGTCTCTAATTAATTTTTGTATATCTGTAAGAATTTTGGAAGAATTTTATATTATGTAAGTAAGTAATTTTTGTGTTGATTATTCTTCAAATTAACATAATTTTTTTAATTTATTATTTGCGTCTATTTGCTCTTGCGTCGATTATAAAAAAACCAAACCCCCGATTTGCGTCGGCTCTTCGTTATGCGTCTTTATTTTTTTTGGAATTTTCTTTTAATACATACATATGTACAATTAAAATTAATGAGAATTCTCGTTGCGATGACAACTTAACGTTCATATGGTACATAATAGGTCTGTTCGTTCTAAATAAAATTTTATTCGCTCATTATTCTTGATATTAAAAAGTGAATTATGATTTGTTGATACATATTTATATTTTTTGTTTATTGTATAATGAATTTTTTGTGTTTTTGTATTATTAATTAACTTTAATGGATTAATAAACTTATTTTACTTATTTTACCTTACATATTTCTTATATTTTCAATTTTGTTTAGATAAATGTTTCGTAATACTTTATCTGACCAATATATTATAATTTGTTCGTTATGCATCGAAATTCAGTTTGCGTCTCTATTTTGGGAACCGAATAGCGGCGCAAAGCGGGGCTCTGGTGTACATACTTTATCGATTAATAATCTTTAATGAAAATACATTTTTTTTTTTGAAAGAATAACCAAAGAAAAAGAGGTTTACGTTTGTTTCAAAATTATTAAAAAGAAAATTTGCGTACAATTTGTACAATAGTTCAAAGTCTGTTATTCATTTATTTAATTATATTAATATTACAAATCACATAGGAATATTAGTTACAAAACCATCAGCTACTCTAAGGCCATTAGAGGCCAAATATTGTTAAATACATTAATATTATTTATTGATTTATACATTAATATTATTTATTTTGTTTAAGGTAAAAGTGCTATTTAAACCCAACATTTTCGGCTGCCGTGCTCGAGTAGCTGCCATGCAACTTCTGTCTTTATATCAAAATAACTCAGTACTTATCTATTGAAGCTAGGTTTTGAAAGTTTGTATCGAAAAATTTGGTTGTGCTAGTGCGACAGGTTCGAGTAACTGCCATACAACTTCTCTTTTTAAATGAAAATAACTCAGTGTCTATTGAAGCTAGGTATTTGAAATTTAGTGAGGAGGTGTCGAGTTACATATACCAACAATTTTTCAGAAATTTGGTTGGTCTAGAGCAGCCGGTTCACACTTCTTGCACCTCTTGGAACTTAATGAAGCTAAGCGTCTGATATTTTATAAAAGATGATCAAATTTTAGGGCAATTACCTCTGTAAATGCTGGTACAATAAATTTGGGTAGCTGTCATACAACTCCACAATTTACATAAGTATAGGTATCTCTATAGTTAACGTCGGCACTAACAGATCTGAATTTTTTTAACAGATGATCAAGTTTTATAGAAACAGGATATATTAAGTTTATACGGATATCCCAGAGTTGATACAGTCTATTCTACTGCACTCTTCCTCGTTTAACAAGCCTTTAATAGTTTCTCAAACATAAAGTATTTATTTTTCTCAAGTTTTAATTTTTTTTAATGATAATTCATTTAACTATTTTAAATATATTTTCGTTATATTTTTTTTTATTTTTTCATTTATGTAGTTATATTACCTTTAATTAAATTTTAAACATTACTGTCCGATGCTGGTTTAGTGGATATAAAAAGAATATTTTTGTTTGTTTAGTGTCTATACAAAATGAGGTTTACTGGAGACATTAACTATAGTATTCATATAGTAGCATATTATGGATATTAAAACAAGTGTTTAGTGCAGATATAATAATTTTCCTTCCAAAATATTTATTAGAAAAATGAAAAATAATATTTTAAAAACTTATTTTTATAACATAAAAATATACTCTATGTAGTTATATTTTATTTTAATAAAAAAAACAATTACCGACTTATAAGAAAAAAAGAAAAATAAATACTTAGTTAGTTAACAAAAAATGAACATTTATAAAGTTAAATTTAAATATTATTGAAAGAAAATAGAAGCTAAATACTATGCTATTCTTTTTTAATTCTATGCATGCATTGTGGAGATGATATGATTGCTTGAATATTCATACTTTTAATGCTTATTAGGAGCCTTCATCTAACAAATAAAGTATATATTATGTCCATTCAATAACTTTAGCAAAATTAATTAATTTTCTACACATTTTTTTTATTTTGATCTAAATTGTGAAATTAACTACTCATTTATTTAATTTATTTAATAAAAACTAAAACTCCAAATTTCATGATTAGTGGCAATTGAATTTAGTAAATCCATAAAATAAGTAGTAAGTAAGTAATAAATAAAGACTATTTTTAATAAAATTATTATAGAACTTAGATATTTTTTGTGCGCATCTGCTTTAATATTCAACCTTTCATTTTAAACAAATTAAAAGTATTATAAACATTTAATAAAATCTTATTTTATTAAAAAAAAACTGCAGATTCTCCAATATACCAGCTATTACCCACTTTTACCTTATATTATTACTTATAATATAATATATTATATACTTACATATATTAACTATATTGATAGCAAGGCAGATTTGTTTTGAATTAATAAAACTTGTTACCTACACAGGATTTGAACCCGCAATTCCTCGGTTAATAATCAATTCGTACAAAGTGTATTAACTATGTTAGTAGAAGATTAATGACTTTAACGTAAAATTGCATAATTATAGGTGACAAATGTGGCGTTTTCTTTTTGTAAAGCGGGAAATACACATGTAATTAAATAAATATGTTTTTTGCCGACAAGAATTGTAATATGTATTAGTTCTTGAATTTTTATATTTTGCAACTAGTGCTAATATACATAATATACTTTCTAACATGTTACAACCAAGAAATTTGTCATCATTTTCTACTTTTTATTGCCTTTTCTATTTCAAAAACTTTGCACCATGTGTTACATTAAAAAAATTTGTCTAAAAAATTTTGCAGTAAATTATAACAATTTTTATTTTAATTTTAAATGACACGTTTAATTGCAATACTTAATATAAAACCCTAATATCTTTAATTGTTTTTTATTTTATTTTTTTTTCTGTTCTAAAAATGTTTATCTTTACACGCTTTCTTTTAAAAAAAAAAAAAAGAAAACTTATTTTTTAAAGTAAGTACATATTGTTATTAAGAGTTGCTTAATCGTATATGAGCTTTAAATAAATTTTTATGCTAAAACAAAATTTTTGAAACAGAAAAATTATGGCATAAAATATTAAATTATTATTATGTACTTATTTTATATTACAATATGAGTAATTCATAATACAGTGATGCCCTCGTTCTCATAATTGATAACTCAAAATTAGCTTTTTGTTGTTTTATTAGGTTTTATATTTAGGTAATATAAATTATTTAATTATTAATTTGCATATTGAATTAGTATTGAATAGGTACATATATATATATACATATTTTGTTTGAATACAGATTATTTACTTATATAATTACAACCAGTAATAAGCGTAAGTTTCTGACCTGTCAGAATATTAACTGATTTACTTATGTGGAAAATATTTTATTCTTGGTATACGTATCTTAATGAATTCCGTAATAATTGTTTTTAAGAAATAACGGTACCCAGAAATAAGTTACAGTTAGCTTTATTTGTTTTTAAGTAATTAGTTGGATAATAAAGCGAGAATCGTGATTTTTTAAAATTCATTTTTACTTCCGCTTAAAAAGAGAAATAAAGACGAATTGTCTTTCGATTTTTATATTACTTAACTATATTTTTTACCTTTTTTCCGTTTTGAAAATGTTCAGCAAACATTAAAACATTGTAATTAATTGTCGATACAATGCAACAGTAACACAATGTCTTATTTGATATTTTCGATCATAAATTAATGCAATGCCCGCCATTTGTGTAATTGAAATTAAAGTTTATAACAAATTATTAATTTTTTTTTTATATTCATCAAAACTTGCCTATATTCCTTCATTATTCAATAAAACAAAAACTCAAAATAACAAAAAATCGAAACGGGTGCACAGAAAATTTTGAATGGTTAATTTGACTGATATTTCAGTATTTACAACGTCGCAAACACATTGTCAAACGATTTTCGATCATAACACATCGTCAAATTTTTTTTTGACGTTTCAGATCATGAGACAATGTGTTGAACACATCATTAATGCATTTCCGATGAGGTGGTAACTAACTATATGAGAAAATTAATCAGGAGGGGTTTTATGTTTGATTACAAAATCACTTTTCCCAGAATAAGGGTACTTAACTCTGATTTTGTATTAATATATTTGTGAGATATATATACGAAATTTCGAATTAGGATGGATTTTATAGTTGGTTACTAAATAATGATGGTAATAATTTGTTTAACTGGGGTTAGGGGTAGTTAATGCCTACTATTTTTAAGAATATATTTTTATCATAATCATCAAATATACTTAATAATAAAAAAAACCATTATGTTGGTTTTTGGCATCGTGGTATGTTGAATTACAAATAAAAAAAAATGTTTATAACATAAATATAGTTTGGCTTTTTTAGTTCTTTAATTTCGAAATTAACTACTTCGCTGTCGAAAAAGAAATAAAGCCGATTCGAAATTTGAGAATAATACTTCTTGATGACATTAATCTATACGCCGATAATGTTATTCCGAAAATAACCATATTTATAAATTGGATCATGGAATAGATCCTGTTATCATAATGAATAAACTTGATGTGGATACTTTTCTTGGCAACTAATTGTTTGGTATTTTCAAACACTTCGTTCAATGCCGACAATGGACAATCGGACAATGCTGCCTTCTAAAAATTTATCATAAAGTTCTAATTATAAGAGCATCACTGTAAAATAATATAATACGAATTTAATGTGTATAAAGTAATCAAAATAAAACAGAAAAGAAGTTAAAAGAAAACATTATATAAAACTGTTTAAAAGCGATTTTTTTTTTTTGAAAGATATTTATCTTTAAGAAAAAAAAAGTTTATTCTAGGTCAAATAACGAATATCTAATCTAATAAGACAAGGCGCTAGTGAAGAAAAAAAGTCAAAAATAAAAAAAGAATAAGTATAAAAGAAGAAATAAAAAACGAAACTTGAAAGTTTTTCCAATGAAACTTTTGTTGTTTTGTTTTACTACAAAATGGGGTATTGTAACATTGTTAGTAACAATCTATTTCTATTTTCAAAATTATAATGGTTGGAAAAAGTCATCGAGTTTGTATGTTATGTTATGTTTTTTTTTTTTTTTTCTCACAATTAAAATAATAGTTGAATTAAAAAAGTAAAAACAATAAAAATTATAATGAAAAAAGTATTTTTAACATAAATTTTCCAATTGATGAGCACAAGTTTTCTGGTTCCAAAAAAAAATTTTTTTTTTTTCTTTAACATGGTACTTTGAAAAAAATTTGTTTTTCTTTATATAATTTAAAATAATTTTTTTAAATTTTTTTTGATTTTAAATTATTGTTATGTTGGTTTTTTTTTTTTTTTATAAAAAAAAAATAGTTTATTCGTTGATAATATCAATGTAACTCCATAAAAACAAAAATTTACCTTTTATGGTGGGTAGTGATTTTTAAAAATAGTTTTAAAAGAATGATTTGCAATAAAAAAGATTTTATTTCTGAAACATTTTTTAATTTAAAATATACATTTGCATCTTACTTAAAATGCCGAATGTTGGTTATGTATACTTATAATACTTACTTTTATACAATATTTATCACATTTAATTATTTTTAAATCACTTGACATATCACAGATAAAAAAATCTTTTTAATGTTTAAGTAAGTATAAGATGTGATAATATTTTTATTTTGAAATGAGAAACATAAATAATATTGAATTTTAAATTATTAATTAAATTTTTATGGCTATTAATACATTTTGAATTTTACTTTTCGTTTAAAAATTATTTATATTATTATTTTTTTTTTTTTTTGTATAATTTAATACAGTTGACAGGCGTTGAAAAACACTAATTTTTGTCAATTAATCAATCGAGAGTTTTTAAAATACTTACTTAAAAATTTAATCATATAAGTAATAAGTAACTACTTATTTTAGGCATTGTAATTTTTTTTTTTAAATTTACTACATTGAACTTACTACTTTTATAAACGATCGTTTCTAAATAAATTTAAAAATTGTAATGCTAGGATGTAATAATATAATGGTAAGAAATTAAAGAATTCTTAAAACTAAACTTTATAATTAAAATATTTTTTAATTTTGGCAGAAGGCAAAAAAAAAAAAATAATTGAATCCTACAAAATTTTCATAATCACAAAAAGTAAAGTTATCACAAAATGTTTTCGTTTAAAAAAGAAACTTATTCAAACGAGAGAAATCGTTTTTAGTTGAATCTTTTAAAATATTTTTTCTCGGAATGGTGTCTTAAAAAAATAATTCAAAAAACCAGAAATAAATTCCATTAGAAAATGATTTATTCTAAGCATATTTATTCTAAGTATTCTAAGTATAAGGGGCGGCAAGAGGAGGTTGCTTAAGATGCTTGTCATTAAATTTTAAATTTTAAAATTTCTTTTCTGGATTTTTTTTTTTTTTTCGCAATATATATAAACGGAATTTTGGAAATGAAATTTTTTTTTTGAATATCGCATCCAACTTCTTTTCTCGACCCTGGAATACCTTTTAGCTATTAATCTAAGTGCCATTATTCAATAATTCCTATACATTAATAGATGAATTCTATTACAAAATATTATTATTAGTCGATTAAGTATGAATTAATAATTTTAATTTTGAAATTTTAAAATTTATTTAATTTGTAACCAACAATTTTTGAAATTTTAAAACTAATATTAAATTCTCTTTACTTATAGTAGACAGATATGTTTTAAATTAGTGTATATACAGTGTATAAAGTGTACTTTGTGTTCTATTGTTTAACTTAACCGTATGTTTAACTAACTACTTACTTTTTTTTTTAGTTGTTATTTATTTATTATTTTTCTTTATTTATTTACTTTGTTATTTTTTTTTTTTCAAATTACCTCAAAAACTTAAATATACCATTATTAAATATTCATTGTATATAATATAATGTATGTTGCTTGTATATTTAAATATATATGTATATATATTATACTTAAATTTACCACTTAAAAATTTTTTTTTTCTCTAACCAATTTATCAGACAATGATTCTATCACAAGTGTCAGAATCATCAATTTGATCCATCTGGTGGAAAATATTGTTACCTTTTGTATTTGTTTACATATACATGATTATAAATTATGTTTAGGATTAATATAAATCAAGAAGGGTATTGTTTTATTTACATCACATATTCTTATATATTTGTTTATATAACTATATACATATATATATATATATATATATATATATATATGTATAAATATTTATATTTACAAATATTTAAAAAAAGTATTAAAAATTTGTATATATATATTTAGGTGTAAGTACTTACTTATTTGTGAATTTAATTTATTTTGGAATACAATAGGGGAAATTAGCATGATTAGGCTATTTTTAGATTATATTTGCGTATAAAATGAGTAGAGTTATGTATAGACGATACATATGTATAGATATTGTTTGATGTATTATGATTTTTTCCTTAATTTTTTGTTTTGTATTTTATTTTATTTTATATATATATAGGTATATAACTATGTTTAAGTGTATGTTTTGAGGGTTTTATTTTCATCATTTTCACGCGCTTTATTATCGTTTAAAGTTTACTTAATATATACAGTATATATATACATAAGGTATGTTTTTCAAAAATTCCCATTTTTATTGAGTTAAAATTTTTTTTTAATCCATCACAATGAAAAGGAAAAATTTATATGGTCCAAATAAGAAAAACAAAAAACTTTATTTTTTTTTTTAATCTTAACATTGGGGTTATCAAAAAAATGTTTAAGTAAATTGTTAAGTTTTAATATTATCTTTTATTTAACACCATTAAACTGTGTAACTATGGTTTGCTGTTTTTTGCATTTTATTTTTAAACATTTTTTATTTTAGTTTTAAATTTTAGTTTAACTATTTAACTCTCTTTTTTTAACGTATCTTTAAATTTGCTGAAAAAAAAATAAAATTTTTGAGTTAATCATCCTATTAAAAAAAACGAAAATATTGATTTAAATAATCTTCAGAGAATTACACAAAATTTGAAAAGAAAACATTTATTCAAAATGTTGATTGAGAAATTGCTGTGTAAAACTGAAAAATATGTTTTTTCAAATTTCTATAGATACTTACTTAAATAAATTTACGTATTAAGTACATATATATATTTTCAGTTAAATTTTAACGACTAACCTATAGATTATAACACTAAAAATTTTCTAAAGATTTTATTTTATGATAGTAAATAAGTGGTATTCCAAATATATAGAAAATCCTAAAATATATAACTAGAAAATTTGAAGAATCCAACAAAGCGATAATATTCTATGGTATCGTACATATATAAGTATATATAGGTAATAACATAAGCTTATCTATGTAAATATATGTAAAAAAGTTTTTTCTTACGCAGCTTTTTCTTAATATAATTAGAATACCCTTACCCATAACTATAACCTTATGTAAAAAGAGGTAGTTATATAAAAAAATTCTTTTATAGTGCAAATATTTTGTTTCTCGCACCTGTTTTATTAGCTTAGGGAACATAGGTTTTACACAAATTTTTTTCAATTTTCTCTATCTTGCGATATTCTTTTAATTGCTGCCCCTACGTTTCTTTTTCCTTGGAGGTTCTAGTCTAACGCCTTATGTGCTACTGATGTTGGAAATCTGAGGATATGGTCGACCCATCTGCTTCGAATTTGTATTTCGATTGGTTTTTGAATGCTCTGTGTCCCTTAATTCTTCGTTTAGTATATTCTTCTGAGTCAGAATATTCGACATAATTATTCTTAAGCACTAGTTGGTGAAGATCTGTAACTTTTGTATGTTGCTTCGTGTTACCAATCAGATCTCACTCTCATGTGGTAGTACAAATTTCACGGACACATTAAGTGTAAAGTATTCTTATAGTAAAATTGTCAAAATATGCTAACAGTGCTTCCTAAAAAAATTTTACTCATTATTTTCTCAATTTATTATCTCGTATTGTTATAAAGAAAAAAAATTATATTCTTAAAAACAAATTATTTATAATGAAAATTTTCATTAAAGATTTAATAAAATATTTTTTTTCTTTTCTTTTGAATTATTGATCAACTTTTATTAACTAAATATTTAATTCAAGTCCTTGATTTTTTATTTTTCTCTGAGTATAATTAAATTAAATAATTTTTTAATTAGAAATAAATTGAATATGAATTATTTTATTAAAAAAAAATTATTTTAATAATTAATTACAAAAGACAAAAAAAAAAAAAAACCAGAATAACAATTTGTTTTTATATTAATTTACTTATTACTGTTTAGCAATTAATTAATTCAATAAAAAAATAAAAAATAAAAAATAAAAATTTACTCTAGAAAAGTACCAAACCAATAAAGAAAAACTAAATAGTCACATGACTCTTATGATTTCCTTATTATGTATTATGGTGTAGCATATGAGCCAATCAAAGTTGACAATTCAAAAAAGGAACTAATAAAAGTAACAATTATAATTTGTATCGATTAAAGAGAGAAGTAATTCAAAAGTGAAGGTAAGTATATTAAAAAAAACTAAATAACTATAGTAAAAGAAAATCCAAAGATAGAAAAAAGAAGAAAGATTAAAAAAAATTCATATAACTTGTTTTGAATTGCAGCGCCATTGAAAAAAGTTAAAAAAAAAAAAAATTACAAAAAATGAGGAAATTCTTTTATTCAACTTTGTTTCAAAATACTTAACATATATATATATATATATACATTTTAAATTTTTAATAAAAATATTTAAAAAATGTTGCATACTAGTCATGTTTCTATAAATTAAATCTGCAGCAAATATTAAATATATCTAAGTATATGCTATTTGTTTTTTAATTATAAAAGGTGAAAATAAAAAAAAAATAAAAAAAATTCTTTTTATTAATAAATATATAATTTAAAAATATAAAAATGTTTTTCGATCCTTATTTAAAATTGGTGTTATTACTTATTAAGAAAGTGTATAAAATTCATTTATAAAATTAAGTTTAAATATCAGTTCAACAACAGAAGTACCACAATTCAATTAAAATCAATAAAAAAAAAAGTAAAAGTTGTTTTTTTTTTTATTATAAAATTACAAAAAAATAAAGAAAGAAAAATCTGTACTTTCAACAAAATATTAACATTAATTTTCTTCAATATCAGTTAAGTACAGTCCAAAATAGACGTAACGAGACATAACGAAACGATTACCTATACTTACTAACGCTATCATTACTTGTAAATTTATGAACACAACAAAAATAGACGATAAAAATATCAAAAAAAGAAACAGCTCGAAAAATTATATGTCATATAAACGGGAGAAATGTCATATAAAGTCTATGTAAAAAGATGCCATTACATTTTATTTACGTAAAACGTTTTGTTTACAGTCGCTTTGAATAATAATTTTAATTGCAAACATTTTTATAATTACAAATTTTATATAAAAATGTTTGCAATTAAAGTTATTTTGCATATCTTTACTAGCCTCTCGTGTTTCTCCATTTTAAAAATAAGTTAAATTTAATAAATAATAGAATTACAATTTTAACACAGAACTTAAGTATAAACAAAAACATACAATTATATGATTTTATCGTTTCTTACGTTTTCATTTTGATTAGATCGTTTACACTTCGCGAATGAAACCGTATATGAAATTTCTTGCGTTTTTTTTATCGTCACATCACGTCTATTTTGAGCTTAGCTTAAGATGTAATTATTTTAAATATTTTTTTTTATTTGAATTATGACTATTCTGTAGTTTTAATTAATTTTTCATGTTAATTTCTTTTAAACTTTCTCATGTTTTATACTTAATTATTTAATTTGATGTATTATTAAAATTCGATTTAATAAATAGCAATAAACTTTTTTTTTTTTTCTAAATTAAGTACTTACTATTGAAAAATTTATCAATGATAATAAAAATTTTGTGTTATAGGAATAACTATGTTATTAAACTAATATAATAAGAATTATGAAGAATTATATTTCATTGAAAACCAATTTCTAAACAGTCATATGGTAATGGGTATTTGAAAGTGTAATTCTTTTAATTGCTTGTCTTCATTTATAATTAGAAAATAATTCAATACGTTTACGTAATATACTTATAAAAAAATGTGCTTATTATAAGTGTCACTCATTTTAAGCTGCCATTCTGTTTTCAGTGGTATAACTCACAAAAAAATTACTTACAAAATTTCATAATTTAAAAGCAGGACTAGTTAATTTTTTATCTTTGTGACGTAATAGAATTAAATGTCAAATAATTTTGTTTTTTGTCTTTCGTGATTATCTTACTCTAAGTTATTTTTTGGATCATATTTTGACAAATTGTAATATTAAATCATCTATGATAGAAACTCTTGGATTCGTAATAAGCACGTACGTTGTTTCGCAGAGCGAAACTTTTAACTGTCCATATACCTAGGCAGTGTAGGTTGATAGAAGTTACATTCACATTCTAAGTCAATGCAAAAAATACATTGGCATTATAAGTAAAGGCAAAATCGATAACACGTAGTAACAGGGGGAGGATAATACATCTACATCAAAAGGTCGGAGTGTCACTTATGCGACTTAAATAACAATCTAATTACAATTTAATTGCATAAAAGTATTGTTATTTACGAATTGAATTTTGAAATTTCATATAGAAACATAATAAAACTCCTATATTTATCTTGTGGTGTCGCAAAATAGAAGATTTACAAAAACTGAAATTTTTTAATGCACAAATTTTTTTTATAAATTGCATACTTAAATTTATATATTAACTATTTTGTAAAAATTAATTTTTTATTTTTCTTCAATATCTCTTTTCAGATACTCTTTTAAAAACTTATTTTTTAGTTGTCTTCGTTTTTATTACTTGTATAATTTTTTTTGGTTATATTTTTTTTTTTGTAAAAAATATTTTAGGACATTAGTCCTTACATAGTTTTTTAGTATATATTTAGAATAATTGTATAGTAAATAAGTTATCAAAAATGAGTAAAAAACCGGCAGCAGGTCCAGCATTACATAAAGTTATTATGGTTGGTAGTGGTGGTGTTGGTAAATCAGCTTTAACATTACAATTTATGTATGATGAATTTGTAGAAGATTATGAACCAACAAAAGCAGATAGTTATAGAAAAAGAGTAAGTTTTTTTTAACATTATTTTATATATCATATATTATATATACATGGATGTATATGTATAACATTGTCTAAATTATTTTATTATCAAACTTTTTTTGTTTATAAACAAAGGTTGTATTAGATGGTGAAGAAGTTCAAATAGATATATTGGATACAGCCGGACAAGAAGATTATGCTGCTATCAGAGATAATTATTTTCGTAGTGGGGAAGGATTTTTATGTGTATTTTCAATAACAGATGATGAAAGTTTTCATGCCACACAGGAATTCAGGTATATATTTTTGAAAAAATTTATTAATATCATAATCAAAAATGATAAAAGATAATTATTAAATATCAGATTAATTTATTAGTTATTAGAAGAACATAAAAAAATTATTAATAATAAAATAAAAGAATCATGTTGGATTAAAAATTAAATATAATATTTGCGTTCCTTTTACTCGACAATAGCAGTTGAGAGTATTTGGTGAATGGAACGTAATTTTTTTCGTTGAAAAATTTTAATTAAGCTATTTGTTCCGATCATCTACTCTTTTTTGCTGGTGTAGTTGGGAGTAAATAAGAGAAGTTTACTTTATGAAAGAAACTCAAACATTAAATATAATAAAATTGTACATATTTTATTGATTACATCATTATTGATATTTATTACATTTCTATGTTTAGAATATTAATTATATGTCAATAAATTTGACTGTTACGTTTATTAATATATAACTATCTAATATGATTTCGTTTAACGAAATTTATGTAATTATGAACATTACTTAATTGTATATAACGAGTTTTCCAATTTGAGTGATATGATTTCTAAGTGACGTTTCGGCCATTTGTAGTATGTCATGATCTGTCTTTTTTTTTTCATTGTATTCAGTAATGTTTACAATTTCATCATGGAGAGATATACGCAAGAACAACGTTTACAAATTATTCAATTTTATTATCAAAATAATCGTTCTTCAATTGCAACTTTTCGTGCGCTTTTTAAGAAAATCATCTCCTATGAGGCTCACTTTCATCTGAGGGTGCGCAAATAAACAAAACTGTCAATTCTGGTGCGAAGAAAATCCACAAATTATTCATGACCAACCATTACATTCACCTAAACAGTGACAGTTTGGTGTGGTTTTTGGTCTGGTGGAACAATCGGTCCGTACTTCTTTCGAAATGAAGCTGGTAACATCGTTACTGTCAATGGAGAGCGGTATAGATCGATGATAACCAACTTTTTATGGCCGAAATTGGAAGAAGTTGATCTTGACAACAATTGGTTCCAACAAGACGGGGCTACATGCCACACCCATCACGTGCAACAACCGAATTATTGCGGGAAAAGTTTGAAGATTCGATTATTTCAAGAAATTGTGACATTAAATGGCCTCCAAGAAGTTGTGATTTAACACAATTAGGCTATTTCTTGTGGGGTTATTTGAAGTCATTGGTCTTTAGCAATAAACCAGACTCTCTTCAAGCTTTAGAAGTCAATGTTGAACGTTCTATTCATGACATACGACTTGATTTAGTGGAAAAATTGCTCGAAAATTAGGTTCATCGAATTCGTTCCTGCAAAAGAATTCGTGGAGGCCATTTGAATGACATTTTATTCAGAACTTAATTGTATCGATTGACTTCACATTAAATAAAAAACATTTGAATTTCCTTAATAATTAGTGTGTGTTTTTTTTTGAAAAGAAATCATATGACTCAAAATGGAAAAGTCTATAAATGAAACTTATTAAACTGATAACATGACGTTTAATTATTACTTAAGAAAATTATTAGTTAAGAAAAAATAATACTACTTAGTTTTTTCTAACGTCATCTTCCATTAAAAAAATAATTTTTTAAAATTAAAATTTTTAAATCAACATACAACAAATTTTGTCAGTCAAGATACATCCATATCATGTTGAACTCGTGATATATGACTAAAATTTGTCATTGAATTAGGGTTCGAGCCTTATAGCTTTTACTTTTGTTTGCGGATACAAAAAAAAAAGTAAATATGCTAAATCGCTTATTGTGCCAAAATAAAATTAAAAGTTCTATAGTACGAGCTTTAATTTGGTGACAAATTTTAGTGATACGTATATTACAAATCTTACATGATATGGGTAAAATTCCATGGAATGATCAAAAACTTTTAAATGATCACAATCTTTTTTCTATTACTTACTTATATAATTAAAAGTATTATAATAAAGTGTTTTAATTTTTTTTTAATTTTTTAATTATTTTTAGACCTTTAATATGTCTTGAATTTGAAAATCTTATTGAAATATTTGATTGCTTTACAAGAACTTTAAATTAACCCTGTAGTGGATTATTTTCCTATAGCGAACTTCATAAATAATTCTCAAAGTTTCAAAGTTTTTTCATTTTTCAAAAATATTTAAAAAGATAAATTGTGATTGAAAGGGTTAAAACCCCTTTTCCTAAGTTGAAACAAAAAAGTAAAATTAAAAAAATCAAAAGATTTTTATGCATATTACGGTACTTAATACTTATTAATTTTTTTAAAGGGAAATATTTAGAAACAAAATTGTATTATAGTGAAACAAACTAATAAATATTTCTAAAAATATATTTTTTTTCTTCTTGTAAATAACTCTAAATCGAAATACATTATATTTAGGTTTTTTTTTTTAGTTTTTTCCTTTTTAACATTTTAAAAAAAAAATTTTTTTTTTGTTTATTTTCATCATGGAAAAGAAAAAGAAATCATAAATTAAAAAAAAAAAAACAATACATATATGTTTCGTTTCAAAATCACGTATTTGATTTTAAATTGTATACAGCAACATGGGAACATATTTAGTTTTTAAAATTTTTAATGATTAAAAATTGTATTAATTTTTAAATAATATTAAAAAAAAACTTTTTTTTTTATTCATATTTAATTTATTGATTCCAAAAAATCATAAATCAATTTCCAAAAATTTATTTCATAATTTATTTGGTTTATTTATTTTAAGAATTTTTCTTATTTTAACATTTTCATTTTATGTGAATACATAATCGAAAATTATTTATTTTTTTTTACGCCAGGTGTCGTTTGTATATTTTTTTTAAATTTCTATATTTCTATAATATCAAAATATGAATTTATATATATATATTTAATTTTATAAAGTTTTTGTCTGAGACATTTACGAAAGCAAATATTTTAAAACGAACACATATTCACATTTAAAATAATTTAAAACTTTGACTAAATAAAAGAGTTAAGAATACGTATTGCTTCGATCCATCGAATCAACGGCTTAAATATGTAATATTAAATAATTAATTTGTTTCTTTTTTTTTTTATATTTTGTATTAATACCAAAAAAGAAAAAAATATATAAACTCAAAACTGTTAAGATTGAAGGTATACCGATATATGATACTTTTAAATTGAATATGAAAAAATTATGATATGTAATTTTGTTTTAGTGATTGCATACTAATTTTTATTTTTATGACTGTTCGATCAGGGAAGTAATGAAACATATATTTCAGTGGGAACATTTTATTTCCTTAGTTCTTTAGAAAAATTAAAATATATTCGTAAAATTTATTTTATATTTAAATGTTGGAGGTAAATTTTTACAATATTTTGAATTAAAATTTCTTTGTTAGAATATTTCTAACCATCAAAATCTAACCATGTTCTCGTATGTATTAACATTACCTTTTGTTTATATGTTACCAGATAGAAAACATGGAATTAATGTATATGTATCAAATTTAATTCTCGCCATATTTAACTTCAGCCTAAAATTAAAAATTTTAAAATGTTATGTCATTATTTAGGAGAAAATAGAAATTCATATTACCTATCTTAGATATTTCAATTAAATCAATAAAGCAGCCTATCCTTATGTGTTTATAAATACATATATATGTATGTACCTATATTTCAAAAATCTATTAGATAATTTTCCAATTATATTGGGTGCATTAATTTCCGATTTCAAAAGAAACAAAAAATATATAAGAGAGCTAAAGATATAATAAAAAGGAAAAAGAAAAAAAAAAAAAAACGGAAAACTCAATTAAGTCGTGTTGTGTTTGTGTATTAAAAAAAATTTACGCGTATGCTTTATATCATATAACAAACGACAGAATAACGCGCCGTTATCTGTTGGATGTAGGTCAAAATCATTGTGTTATAGTAATTTTTTTTTAAATTTTTATATTATTATTTTTATATTATATTTTTTTTTCCAATATTATAATTAAATTATATTATGTTCTTTTGCTATTATTCTTCCTGCTTCCTGCATATTTCTCTTAATAGTTAGGTTATATGGTTATATGTTTTTTTTTTTATTATGTTAAAGTAAACTTTAACAAAATATTTAATTTTTTATGAATTTCTTTTTATTAATACCTTTTTTTTTTTTTATTTTTGTCTTCATTTTTATTACGATTATTTTAACTATTGTTGTTGTTTTTGTTGTTTTCTTTCAGAGAGCAAATATTGCGTGTCAAGAATGATGAAGGTATACCATTCTTGTTGGTTGGTAATAAATGTGATTTAAATGATAAACGTAAAGTAACTTTAAGCGAATGTCAGTCACGCGCTCAACAATGGCAAGTTCCTTATGTAGAAACATCCGCAAAAACTAGGGAAAATGTTGACAAGGTAGGTATCTTATTTTTTTTTTTTTAATATATAAATTACATTCATATATGTATGCATATGAACTTATGTTTGAATGTATCTTTTATTATCTGCATATTTGTATGTTTAAAAATATTCTTTTAATGTTTACAGCAAAAAAAAAATGTATGTATGATAATTGTGACAGAGTTAAGATTGCAAAATTGATAATATTTTCTATTTTAATTTAATTTTTTTTTTTTTTTGATTTAAACTATTTCTTTTTCTGAATGAATGTAATAATTTTTATTGCCAATATTCTTTCAAAATCAACAAAACTTGTTGAAAAAAAAAACACACATTTATGCTGTTATATAGGTATAATTTATTTGTAAAACTCTTTCTTTTCTATTTTATATTAAATTCCAAAATGGAAAGTTCAGATTTAGGAATAACTTGGGTAATCACATTTATATGGTAGACAGTATATATTTCATTAAAAGAATTATGTTTTGTAAAAAAAAAAAAAATGATAAAAAAAAATTGTGGTAAATAATAAAAATAATTTAATGATTTCACGAAATACATGAATAATTCATCAATACCTAAGCTATTCATCAATGATTGATTGGTTTTTGTTTTTACTTTGTAAATAAGACATACGTTTAAAAATGAGCTCATTCGTTAACAAATGCTCTTATAAGAGCTGAGTCTAGGCGAAATAAATTCGTGTACTTGATGATATTTTTACTTTCATATTGTAATTTAGTCTAATGTATCTAGATTTAATTAAACTCGTTTAAATGAATCAAATCAAACTAAATAATTTAATAAAATTATTCAACCACGTTCATTACGCACCGTCACATATACGTGACTTGTAATTCCTATTACATATACTAATATTATTTACATATAATATGTGTCACAAATTATATAAATATTTTATTAAATTTAACTATTCGAAAATGTTTAAGAAATCTTTTTCTATCTACATATATTTAAATTAGGATTTAGTCATTTATTATTTGTATTTGGGTCTTAATATAGTGTTTGTATGAAACACTTTTAATGAATGGGAAAAAAGTTCAACCGCGCGATAGTTTTTGTGTTCTTTTATGGCCAAAACTACACTAAAAACAAATAACTTTGACGCGGCTTTTATTTAGCAATGGAGCAATTTTTTTTAATAAAATTTAGGGGTTTCCTTTATAATCGCAACAATTTTTTTATTTATATTAATTTAATTTAATTAATTTTTATTTTTGTTTAATTATTATAACAATTTTTATGTTGTTATAACTCGCTAATCATGTAAGTGAGGATCAAACTTCATTCCAATATTTAAAGCTTCAAATATTCGCCAATTTAATGAAAAATACCGCTTGAAATATTCGTTATTAAAAAAAACCGTTATGTAGAAAAAATTAAGAAAAAAATTGAATTCAATTTTAATTTTAATTGAATTCAATATTTAAAAAAAACTCCATTATTTGATTTTGTAGTCACTCTGTGCTATAGTTTTGATCTCAAGATATATAAAATATAAATCACCTGAAAAATAATTTTATGGATTATGTAACGGTTGTTTAAAAGATTTATTTTTTTTGAATAGTTTAGCAGATATATTGAGTTAAATAAATTTCAATAAAAATTATTTGAAGGACTAAATGGAGCCTTTAAGCTAGTTAAGTTTACAAGGTAATTGCGCGATTAACCTATTTGGAACTTCAACCCAATAAAATTCTATAATTTCTATTTTGTTTTTAAAGTTACGCCTTAAAAATCTGGTTTAATCCTTCAAATTAATATTAAATATGTAGGTAATATTAAATTTTTAGGTTTGTAAAAAACTTAAATTGTAATTCAACTTATTGCTTAACTCATATTTTAGATCCGCTCAAGCTTGAGAATGCTAACTATGATATGTATCGCATATTAGTTTCGCTTATCTATAGTGTGAGTCGACTTAAAATTTGAGTTAATCATGAGTTAAGTGTCCCATCATTTACAACCCAGTAAAAATTAATAAAAATTACAGTGTTAACCATTAACCAAAGTTTGACAGTTGTTATTTTTATTTTTGAAAATACATATTGTCAAATTATTTACCGAAATGAAATTCACAAAATTCTATCAAATTTTTAAACTTCTTTTTTTTTCTTTTAATTTTTACTTCTCGTTTTAAATTTAATGATAACAATGAATCCGAAAGTGAATCAAATTTTTCAATTTTAAATTAAAATTTAGAATTATATATGTTTATATTTTTTGTAATATAAAAATACTTTGCTAATTTCTTCTCTTTTTTTTTTTTTTGTTGATTGTAATCAATAAAAAATCAATGTTAATAATAAAAAATAGAAATCGATACAAATCGAATTTTAACCAGTTAAAATTGATTCTTTTTTTTTAACAGCATTAAATTGTTATAGGTATATGTTGTATTTATATAAAGAAAAAAAATTAAAAAACACTGAATTTTAAATTAAATTTTCCATATTTAATAAATTTAATTACACATTTATTTTTTTTTATCCATGTTTTACCGTTATATTAAGATTGTTTCGCGGTAATTAAATATTAAAGATAAAAATATTCAAATAATATTGTAAATGATGTTTTTAAATTTTTTTTTTTTTAATAATTAGTTCAAGACTTTCAATTTTTGGAAAACTAAAAGTCATAATAATAATTGACGTAACGAAATAAAATTCACTGGAACAAATCTAATTGCAACACCTATACAAATTGAAAAAAAAAAAATCAAAAAGAAAAAAATTAATAAATAAAATATTGTTTTAAAATTAGTATTATTTAGTTATAAAATAAATATACAAAAGTATACAATAAATTATTATTTATAAATAAAATAAAACTTCTTAATAACTGATAGTACTAAAATTTTTATTGCGGAACTTTATTTAAATTTTAACTCACAATTGTTACTTAATATACAGGGTGTTACAAAATACAAAAATGTGTATACAATTTTTTTCCCAACATTTTTTGAGATATACTTAATTGGGTTTAAAGATTTCATAGCGAATAATATTTATAAGATAATATAATAATTCCCACAGGATATACGATTTTGTATAATAACATGTATTTAATCAAAATATTTTATAATAGGTATATAGTTGTCAGCTATCATGTGAATTTGTATACCTTTGCATGTATGACATTTTATATAACTATCTATTAATAGTCATAACAGCTATTTAAAAAACATTCGTCAATTCATTTGTATACGGAAGAGAGAGAGAGAGTGTATAAATCAGATATAGATTGTGCCTAAACGATTTCTTAAATGATATAATAGTTGTAGGATTGTAGGTTAGGATTGTGATTTTGTATATCGTAATAAAATATATAATACTGGAGATAATGTCGATGTTTTAAAAGAGCGCCAGCTGCGAAATTTCGCAGTTAAATGAAACAAATTTTTTTAGTGATAATGTCAATGCCGTTCAAATATGTAAAGACGGCTTCTACTTACGTTTTAAATTTTTTTTAATTGTTTATTTTTTCTTGTCATTTGTTTAGATGACGTTTTTTGACTCTTGAAATGCGAAAACGTTGAAATGAATTTAACTTTTACATGGTTCAGTACCGTTCAATATTTAATTTCGTTGAGATTATCTGATGGCCTCATACAATTTCATACAATTCAACTTTTTTTGACATTTCACATTGGGTGAAATGTATTAAAAAATCTGCAACCCGATACACAGCAGAAATAATACAATGTCAAATTTTATAAAGTCAAACACATTATATTAATAACAGAATGTGTTTTGTTTTCAATTCCAGTCGCTGTTAACAGTTTGTATCAAACAACTGTCAAATCGTATTTTGTTTTTTGATGTTTTAAATTTTTTACTTAAAAAAAAAAAAACAGTATTATTAAATTATTTTTATACTTACTAAAATTCCTCCATTTCTTTACAAACATTCAAACAAACACAAAGAACTAAAAAAATAAAAACATCAAACATTATATTTATATATGAGGTATGTATCTACAAGATTTTTTGGATACACAAATTGACAACTATAAGATTGCAAAAATGTTTATCAAATTCATTGTCGAATTAATTCCGATCAATGATACATTGTCGAATTTTTTTACTATACAATTCTGATCTTACTATTTTGTATTCGCGACGTTCTAAATACAATTCCGATGTCAGCGATTATCTTCAGCATAATCATATCGAAAATTTATCTAAAACTTATATGTTAGCTAAATTAAATGACAATTATATTTAGGTTTAATAAATTGTAAATGTTCATGTGTCAAATGTCAATTTTTTTAGTTTAGTTTCAATAAATGTAAATTTTTAAACGAAATTAAAAATGTACAATAAATAGCATGCTTAAAGTGTTTGTTGATTATATATATTGTTTAATTGTTGTTTTCTATATTATATATGTATGTATTTTCAAAAATGTCTAATTGTTTTGCAAAATATTGATGTCAAAGCTATTTGTTATTACTTATTATTGTTAAATTGTAACATATTATTTAAAAATTAACTGTATTAAAACTTCTGAGCTCTGTAATAATTAAAAGATACATAATATTTATTAGGCATAAAATTGAAAAGATCTCTAATTAAAAGTTTACAATAAAACATTTTCATATCCTTCCTCTTTATGTACAGAATATGGTATCGGTACCATCAATATTTAACACTTTATTTAAATTAGATGTTGATTACATGCTTTATTGTTTTTACTTTAAAAAAAAAAAATGCCAATTGATTCCATTTTTATATGTTAAACGCTATAAGCATGTTTTTTTCTTTTCTAAATATTAACTTTTTTTTTTTTATTAATATAAAAAGTCCAGTTTAAATTGTTAAACTATTTCTTTTTCAATAAATATTTTATTTATTATGATTTTATTAAAAAAAAAATAGCGTGTATTTTCTCAGAAGAATTTTAACTCAATTTAAATTGTTTTTCTTTTCGCAATTTTATGAGTTTATATCAAATACAAAAAAAAAAAAACAAAAAAAGAAAAAGAAAAAGAAATGCGGAAAAGGAAATTTTTTTTATTGTTTGTTTTAATATTCCATCGTTACTTATTACTCATTACCTATAATCATATTAAAAATTCAAACAATACCATCATCAGCAATAATAAAAGATTGCGCTTAAACATATTTTCATCTTTTTATCTCTTTGTTTTTTTTTTTTCTATTAAGTTTACTTCAGTTACCCATTTATTAATAAACTGTTTTTAAGTTTCCTGTTCAAAATAAACACGTACATATATATAAAGAAACATATCTACATGTACATACCATATAATATATTCCATATATAAATATTGGAATTTTCGCTAACAAAAATTTATTCAATCAATATAGCGAAAGCGAAAAATTTTATTCAAGGAAACAAACAAGAAACAATGTAGGTAATATTTAATCCAGCCCAATCGTTTGTTCTATATGTTTTATAAAAGTATTTTAAAAAATTTTTAAATTTGGTGAGTTTTATTAACATTTGAATATACCTCGTTATACGTTTTTTTTTCTATTCAATTTAATTTGACGAATTATGTGGCGCTGTGAACTAAACCCTCAAGTACAAAAATATTTTTGCTTAAATTTAACTTGGGGGATTAGTTCATTTTTTTTGGGGGGGTTTAAGTAATTTTTAGAATTTGGGTATTAATTCATATGAATTAAACACCATAAAATCCAAAAAATATTTTTGGGGATTAATTATATAAATATTTTTAGAGTTCATATTTTTGGGCTGGCGATCAGTTAATTTTTTTTGGGAATTAATTTCTAAAAATATTTTTGGAGAATATTTCGTTTTTTTTCGGGGTTAGTTCATAATGAACTAAGACCCAAATATATTGGAGATTAGTTCATTTTTGATTTGGGAGTTAGTTTATAGCGCCAAATTATGACACAATTTTTACATGACATATTTTTTTTTTTAAACTTCAATTAAAATTCATTAACAGGATGATTTTTCTTCAATATGTTTTGACATAATTAGGGCGTACAAAACAACATAATTTCTTAAAATAAAATAAAATTCACCAATAACTTGTATATTATATACTTACTTGATTTAATGGCCGAATTTAAATTTATTTAATATTTGAAAAAATTTTTTTAATACAATTAAATCTCAAGTTACTTTGTCATGATTTGATGTTCTTTTTTTTTGTTCTGAAATTATTTTTCATCCTTTAATATGTAAAATAGGTTTTTTTTCTATTCAAAATATGAATGTTATCTAATAAAATTTCTTATCAACCTCTTGAACTTATAATAATAGTGAAAAAAAAAAAAAAATTCCCTTGATATTTTTGTATTCTTAAAAATAATAAAACAAAAGAAAAATTTTCACGACGCAGTATACAGTCTTTTTTTAAAATTTTCTTTTTTCATAATAGATTTCTTCTTAACACTTAAATACAATATTTGACAGTCTGTCTATTTAAATTTTCGTTTTGGAAGTGAGTATTCTAACGCATTTACATGAATCCCCTGAATCTCAGAGAATAACAGATACATACATATATATACATATATATTGTAAATACAATTTACGCAGGTTATGCATTTTTCATAGTTATAATTAGATTATTAATATCAGTGCTATCAGTTATTATTATCAGTGATAATAATTATTATTATTATCAGTGATATTAATTATTATTATCTGTTAATTCCCAGACCTTTTCCATATCCAACTATTGCATTTTTATATCCAATATTTTTTAAATCGAATATATTCTGTTAATTGTTTTTATAATTTTTGCTTCTTTAGTATGCAGATTGGAGATTTATACTTGTGTTTAGATTTGCGATTTTATATATCACTAATAATTGTACTAAATGCCGTTACTACAATGTTTTCAAATCATTCAATTTTTGATTCAACCTATATTATGTACTTTTTACCATTAATTTAAATTAAGAAAATCAGAAATAGGTAATCGGTATAACGATATTAAATTTAACTTTTAACTTGTAACTTATATAGGAAATGAGGTAGAAAAAAAAGGTTATGTTATTCACATATTCTAATTTTCAGAATTTTTATTTTATTTTATTTTATTTTTTTTTTTGTTTGTTAAATGCTCTTTGTTGCAATATAAAAGCGTTTTTTAACAGCTTTTTCTTTGCTGTTTTTCTTTGCTCCCTTGTACCTCAAATCACTAATATTAATTGAGTTTTTTTTTTTTTTTTTTTTTATTATTGTAGTTTGTTTTTATTTTTTCCAATTGCTATTATTTTGCTGTAAAATGTAAACTAATGTAAAAAAAATAACAGTGAAAATTTGTTTTTTTATTCTTTTTATATATTTTTTTTTTCTTACTCACAGGTGTTTTTTGATTTGATGCGTGAAATAAGATCACGAAAAACTGAAGATTCAAAATCAACAAATGGTCGAACTAATTCAGGCAAAAAAAGGAAAAGCTTTTGTAAAATTCTGTAGATAGGTGCATAACATCAAAAACAAAACAACATTAAAAAAAGAAAAAAAAAAAACAAAAAAAAAAATTTAAAAAATCCATTATAAAAAAAAACTAATAAAATAAATTTTATAAAACGTACACATACGCATACGTCATTAAATGTACATTGTAAAAAAAAAAAAAAATATTAAATCTACTATATACAAGTAAAGGGGAATAAAAAGTTAAAAATTAATAATTTAAAAAAGAAAAAAACTACTATCACAACAATAACAACTACTAGAGCTGCATACTAATATTATAATAATAATAAAAAATGTAAATTTTTGTTTTTTTTTCTTATTTTTCAAATTTTTTCTAATATTTTAATATATGTACTTAGTTGTTTTTTCTTTTTTTTTTTTTTTAATTAAGAACAATCTTACTTATTACTTGAATTTGTAAATGCAAATTTTATATATGTATGCTTTGTATTTAATTAATATAATCAGTCTTTATTGTATACATACGTAGATTAGATATACATTCAATTTGTTTGTCAATGAATTGAGCACATGTAAACACTTTATTGAGACATTTTGGGAAACTGTGATAAATATAAGGAAGTGCGTTTCGTTCCTTACTTTGAGTAAAGTTTATGCGTTAATAGAATTGATTAACACACTCACATGTATTCTTTAGAGTTAACTTTTTACTCTACCATTTCGATAGAAACGATTAGAGTAAATTTAAATATATAAATTTAAACTGTCAAAATCAGATGGTGAAAATTTATAAATTTTTTTCAAACAAAGAATGGAGCCTATATAAGAAAAATTATAATTTTTAAGTAGTATTATAAGTTCAGTTGAACGATTTTGTTTACAATTACATATTTGAATATGTAAGTTTTTATTAAAATTCCAAACAAAAAAAAAAAAACAAGAATGAAAATTTCATAAGACTTTGACATTAATAACATTCGTTAACTTTACTCTAGAATTGAATTAAAAAGTCTTGTTAATTCAGTTCTGTATTTCGAAATGCAATGTATAACGTCACTATGGAGTTTACTAAAAATGTACTCAAATCATTTCGAAACTACTTTATTTGTCATATAGTAACTTTTACTCCAGTAGAGTAGGAAACGAAAAGCACTTTGTTAGATGTTTTAAAATATTTAAATTTTTATAGATTGTAAAACTACAATCAAAAACAAAACATGAAATTTTGATTATTTTATGCTGAAAAAAATTTGCATTTACAAATTTAAAATTTATTTCGAATCTATTACGAATTTATATAGAGATAAAGGATAAAAAAATAATCCATATTTGAAAAACTCATGTATTAAAATTTAAACTATCCCATATCATTTTAAAATAAAATTAATCCTTTAGATATCATGTAGATTAAAAAATTTTGTTTGTAATCATTAACAATATTTTAGGTTAAGCTTCCGCACGGGGGTTACGAGTTATTAAGGTGACGCCATCACTTAACTGTACTTTATATCTTACAAGTTTCCGAATATGTATGCCATTAGGACGGATGTCGCCATCAAGTTACCGAAAAATGTATTACAAAATTAAAATTGTTGTTTCAATTTCGCACTGGTGTCCTCTGGTGGGACTATTTACCAATTTATTCCATACTTATTATATACCGCTAAAAAGGATGTGTAAAAACCTCTCTAACAGTATAATAATTAATATAGGGTTTCTTTGAAAATTTCACATGTACAGTGTTTTTTTTGAAAGTTTAAGTTTTTTTTATTTTACCAAAATTTCCACTTTTAACTGCAATATTTCAGAAATGGTAGCACCGATTAAGGTGAAACAAGATGCATAATAAAGACAGTATTTAATATTATGCTCTACAATATTGTAAAAATGTTAGAATGATAAGAAAATTTTGTAATGCATTTTTCGGCTACTAGATGGCGATATCGGTCCTAATGGCATATATATTCGAAAACTTGGAAATATAAAGTACCGTTATATGATGAAGTCATTTTAATAGCTCGTAACCAGTTTGCGAAAGTATAAACATATTTTAAGTATCTACTTACATACATATGTACATATTTAATTACTTTTTTCAAATTAAAAAAAAAAAAAAATAATTAACTGTATAATTTAATAACAAATAGATTCGAATTCGAATATAAATAAATTAATAAAATTATTAGACATAAAAGTAACTCTTTAAATCATTTTAATTAACTAATTTGAATGCATATATTGAAATTATCTAAAATTCTTTTTTTTTTATTACTATAAAAATTTTAATTGTTTTTTTAAGAACCTTAAACAGGAAAAATAAAAAACCAACTAAAACTATGAATCATATTCCAATCATTAATGCTATAAATGATATTACAAAGAAGTTTTTTTTTATATATTTATATATATATATATATATATATTTATTTTAAGTCATCAATTATTAACAATGTATTTTGTACAATATATATTTAATTATTATTATCGCAACACTCATAATAAGTTTTTATGCAAAAATTATCTAATACATAATATGTGAATTGTTCCTATAGCTTTTGTTTGTCAAGCTTTTATTTTTGTTAAATTTTTGTTTTTTTATTTTTTTCAATCCAATTTTAATCTTTTCTTTTGTAATTTAATGTGATTTTTAGTTATCTAAAAAAATAAAAATTATTTTAATAAAAAGTTTATATATTAAATTTTTTTTGACTATAAGAATAAAATCCAAATGTGCCTGTTTAACCAAAATGATAAAATTAATTTTTTTAGTTGAATCATTTTTGTTTTCACTGTTGTGTTATTTTGTTAAACTGTTATACAACTGATATATACCGTTTTTTGATGCGTATATACAATTACAACGATTAACGATTACATTAGGAATATAATATGAAAAATTGACTTTTTTAATACGTTATGTTAAACGTCAATTTTCAAAATATTTATAATTTTCTTTTTGATGTTTGATGTAAAAAAAAAAAAATTGTGTTTTTTTTTATATTTCAACGAAATTTTATTCAGTTGTGGACTCCAAAATAAAAATAAGTTGCATTTTATTATATTAAACTTTATTTACATATGACATACATATATTAATTAGTAAAATTAATAAACTTCGTTAAAAATATGCTAAAATGTATAAAAATATGATGATAAAAATAAAGATAAACATATAAAAAAATGAACATCAACAAAATTTTAATAATTCACAATAATAATTTTTTTTTTTTTTGGAGAGTTGTTGCGATTATTGACTTAAGATACATACAATAAAAAATTGTTTTTTTAAATTACTTCTCTATATAAAAATTTTTTTTAGTGTTTTTTGATTGGAATTATGTTTGCTAATATGAATGAATTTTTGAAATACAATAAAATAATTAAATTTGTTTCAAATTGTTTGAAAGGCGAATTAATTTAAAGGGTTATTTATTAGAATTTAGTTAGAATTTTGATTACATTAATTAAGTATAATAAAAATAGTTTAATAACTTTCAAAACGTATATATAAATTCTTTTGTTAATTTACAATGTTTCTAATTTTTTTTTTTAATTGGAAATGAAAATATTTGTATAATTTTTGTCTTAATTTTTAATTTTCAAATTTTTAAATGGTCAGTATTGTGTTCTAAACTGAACTAACTGCTATTTGTTATACATATACTGAATAATAAAGTTATTATTGTTGTTAATGTCACAAATAGTTTATAAATTATCTTAATGCACCAAGTCACATAAGTATTTATTAGGAGCGTTTTACTCTTCCTTTAATATTCTCTTTTCTTAAACCTTCAAATTAGTTTATTGGAAAGAGGATGTATGAAACGAAGAGTGAAACGTTCCCCTGAATAATTAGCGTAGCATAGCGTGGCGTGCCGTGGCGCAATAAATAGTTTATATTCGCGATAAAATAACATAATTTCAACTTAGAGTTTCGTTTATATTATTTTTGATTATAATTTTACAAAAAATTAGTTAATGTTTAAGTGCAATTGAAAAATTACGGAGCGCAACGAATGCTCAAAAACTCGTTTTTCAAAATCTCGTTTTATTAAAATCTCCTTTTTTTTAAAATTCTAGATAAATCAGAAAATACAGGAAAAATAAGAAATTGTAATTTTTAATTATTATCAAATAATAAATAAGGAAGGTTTTTAAAGTTTTAGAGTAGAGAAAGGATTTTAGAGTTGGATTTAAAATCATGGTTTCAATAATTTGTCTAGTGAGGGGTATTTCGCAGCGGCAGTCCGCACTATTTTAAAGGCTTTCATTTTGCAATATGTATGAAAACAAAAAAAAGAACGAGATTTTAATAAACAAGATTTCGATAAAACGAGATTTTGAGAAACGGGCATTCGTACCCAAACCGGAAAAATAATTAATTTATGTACATTTTGAAAGTTTTTAATAATTTTTTTGTAAATTTTTTATTTATTCAAAAACAAAAAAAACAATATATTGATATTTTTTTAAATATTTCTATTTCTTTTTTTTTTTTTGTTTTTTTTTAGGTATTTAAAGATTTAATCAGAGGAATTTCATCTATTAAAAAAAGCCGTCAAAATATTGTTGAAATGCAACCATCAAATTCCCATTGCTGCCAACTGTTATAGACTTTAAAAAATGAAAATTGACAACATTCATTTATCATGTTTCCTTCTTTAAAAGCTTAATTTTAAATAAAATTTAAAAATTTCGGAAATTCGGATAATTTTTTTTTTTTTTTTTTGTAAAACATTAAAAATATAATAATAAAAAAAATGTTATTGGCAATTTTTAAAAATTTTAAATTAAATTAAAAATGTAAAAAAAAAAATATAATTGACGAAAAATTTCTTAAAAAAAAAAAATAAATAAATAAATTAATACTTTTTTAATTATTGCAAATGGGATCATTATTCTCATATTCATTTTCTATTGTAATCTTTTTCATTTGACAAATTTTAAAAATTTAAAATCACGAAAAAAAAAAACATTTATTTAAAATTCATATTTGTAAATGAAATTAAAAAAAAAAAAAAAAAAAAATTTAAAAAAAAAAAACAATTAAATTAAATTTAAGAACGAAATATAATAATACAAAATTTGTAAGTTAGATATTTTGAAGAGTATAAGTAGTTTTGTTTAATTTGTTTATAAAATATTAAAATATTATATTTATATATAATTGTAAATTTTTTTTTTTTGAATTTACTCTATATGTTTCTTTTGAAAAATAAATTCTTTATAACTTAATATAAAGAATTTAAAAACAAATAAAGAACAATTTAGGTTTATTGTATGTAGTTAATTTTAGAGGAAAATATCGTGGTGTAAAAAACTTCCCTAATCAAATTACAATTAATAAACTGTTATTACTCAATATTTGTTTATTTTAATATCTTTTTCCAAATTTAATCTTAAAAAAAAAAAAAAATTTAAAATAAATTTCTAAATGTATTTTATCCAATACATACAATTGTCAATTTTTATTTATATGATTATGCTGAAATCCGGTGAAAAAATCGTTCAAATGAAAAAGTCAGTTCCGCATTCGAAAAAAATAGTATGCTGAAGTCCATTGGGCTTCAAACACTTATTGCAAATGTCAAAGTCATATGTTTCGGTAAAATATTTTTTGGTTGATATTTTTGTGTTTGTGTTTGTGTTTGTTCAGTATAAGAAAACAATAATTTAAAAGTAAAATATATTGAATTTTGTATCGGACAACATTTTGTTTACAGAATATTATTTTTTTACGCTGAACAATGCATCGATTTAAAAAAAAAAGAAATGTATTTACATTTATAACCTTAAAAAAAAAAACTTACCAAAACAAAAATTATTTTTACGTTTTTCAAAACATTTTGACGGACTTCAGCATAACCATATTAATGAAAGTTGCAACTTGAAACGAAGTATACATGTTTTGGTAAAAATTAATTGAAACCTTAGACTTATTTGTAACTTACATTCGTCAACGGAAGTTTCATTATATGTATATTCATTATAAAACTCTTTTTTTTTTTTATTAAACTTAATTAAAATAAAAAAAAAAATCTTTCTTCAAATTTATGTATTATTGAATTTTGGGAATTATCTATTGCTTCATTTTTTATTATTATAATTATTAGATAAAGTAAATAAAACAAAAAATATATACATATATATATATAAATTATATGTTTTGTAAAAAACAAAATTTAATTAAAAAAAAAAAACGTAAAATGGGAAGTTAAAAAATTAAATTTAATTTATAAATATATATATATATAAAGAAAAAAATATATAATTATATAATTTAAAATTAAAACAAATTGAAAACACACAATCTTTAATAAAAATAAAAAAAAAAATAAAATTTTATATAAATATTTAATTTAAATTTAAAGAGAAAAAAAATATAAAAAAAAAAAAAATGATATTATTAAAAAGGAGTAAATTAATTATAAAAATTAAAAAGCAGTAAATTTAATTTTAAGTATTGTAATTTTTTTTTTTTTTTTTGTCAGTAATATTTAATAAAAACAACAAAAACAAAAAAAAAAAAACCTAAATAAAAAAAAATGGCCGTTTTGATAAATTAATATATATATTAATGAAAATATAAGAGCTTAGCAAATAAGAAAAAAAAAAAACAATTTTTATTTAATAATATTTATTTTTATTTGACGAAAATGGACAGAAGCATTTTAAATAATTCAAATGAAAGAAAATAAATTATTTTTCGAAAAATTAATTTATGTTTCTTTTTTAATTATTATTCTAATGCAAAAATTAGTTGATTCTGTACTTAAAAAGATTTAAATTTAAAATTTAAGATGCCGTTATTTCAGTCTTATAATTTCGTTGATTTCCAAGTCAAAAAAAAAAGAAAGTCATAGTATGAGTTAAGTCATAATTAATTTAGTCTCAATTCATTGATTAAACTTCCTGGATTTCCTTTTGGAAAATATTTTACACAATAAAATGCTTGTAAACAACTTTTAAATTGTAAAAGAATTGAATCAGAATGTCAAATTAATATAAAAAAGATACACGAACCAAAAAAAAAAAATGTAGTGGACTCTGTAAAGTCTACCATTAGAAAAAAAATCAACACAATTGCTAATTGTGACACCGATTATTAGAATTTAATCGACTTTAATTAAAAGTCAATTCTAAACTGATTCTTCTTACAGCACTGTTAATATATGTATTTTTTTTTTTTGCATGTAAAGGTTGATTTCAAGAAAAACTTTTTATCTTTCTTAAAGTTCATAATTTTTTAAAGTTTTGGATTGAATTAAGAAAGTAATTTTGTGTATTTTACATAAAAATTGATTGTTCTTTGTTTAATTTGGCAATATATAAAGTATCTCTTATCTTTAGATTATTGCAGGAGAGATTTTATCAAAATTCATTAATAATAATACTAAAAATTTTAATGTAGCTATAGAAAGATCTAAGAAGTAGGTAATTAAGCCAATTAAAATTTTAGAAATGAAAAACTTTACTACACATAAATGACCGAAACGAAAGGTAAAACATTTTTTATTTAATTTTCATAAACTTATTTTAAAAATTTTCTGTAATTGTAACGTTTAAATATAAAATTTTTTGTCAAAACTTAAAAACTGATGAAAGAATAGATTTAAGCCTATATATTTCATTGACAGTATAATAAAAACAGAATATGAATTCTAAAAATTATTGTCATAATCAGAGCTGCAAACCGTACCCGAATCCGAACCCAAAATCGTTCCGGAACAAGCATTTTGACGAACCAGAACCCGAACCTGAACCCAGTAAAAAATTTGCATTTGGTTCAGGTTCACCATTTCATTCGCAATCAAATTCAATAATGTTTTTTTATTTTAAACTGAGAATAAAAAAAATATAAAACTAAATAATAAAATACTTACATAGCCACATATTTGCGTACTGTGTAAGCACACGAATTATGTTTAGCAATTTAAATATGTACGTACCTAGTAATATACCTACTAGAAATATATGTAAGTGTGTAAATACAACTACAAAAATTATTTAGAGAGATAATATTCTACTTGTATGTATATCCAAATGTGTATTGCTTTTGGTATAGCTAGTCATAGTTTACATATTCCATTCCAAATAGAAAGAAGTAAACAAAATTTGTTTTTGTTTTTTTCATGTTTCTTCAAGAATTTTTTTCTCTACTTCTAGTTTCTATGCCTACTATGCACTTGCAAATAAAATAAAGCAAAAAATAATACATAAGTAGATAATTAATAGATTTTGATTTGCAATCAATAATGCTGCACTTGTTATGTTGATAAAAAAATTTGAACCCGAGCCCGAACCGGAACCCGAACCCACTAAAATTTTCCAGTTCGAACCCGAACTTGACTCTTTTTAGAAAGATGGGCCATCTAAATTTAAATTAGCCTGCCAAATTCATATAGATATTACGGATTTTAAACATTTTTAGTTTATAAGAGTTACTCTAAGTCTGATTAAATGGCATTTGGTAATTTAATATAAAGTTCTTTATAAATAAAAGATAAATTTAAGTAAGTTTTTTTTGCATCTCACAAATATCTAATAAGATTAAAGTAAAATTGCTATCAAAATTACATAATTATTTTTTTTGGAGCACCACGAAATCCCAAAAAAAAAAATTCCAAATACCAAAATCCCTAATTCCAACATCTCAAAGTAGTTTTGATATTATAGTTCGTTTTGAATTTAGAATTGGATTCAAAACCTGCATTGCCGCTTTTTCCAGGATATGTATATATATGTATCTGCCATATTCTGAATTAGAGGGGATTTTAGAGTTGGAATCAAAATCAGGATATTCCCTTTTTCCCAAATATTTATATATAGATAGATATATGTATATATAAACGCGAGGTTCTGAATTAAGAGGAATTTTAAAGTTGAATTCAAAATTAGATACGCTTTTTTCAGAATACTTTTATATATTTGTATGTGAGATTCTAAATTAGGAGAGATTTTATAGTTGGTTTCAAAATCTGGGTATCAATAATTTGTTTAGCGTGGGTTTGCGGCCGGCCACCCCTACTTTATTCAATATATTGGTTACAAAATCATAGAGTCCCAACAACTTGTTTAGCAGGTGTTTTAGCGTTATTTAAAATGCTTCCCATTAAATTTTGGAATTTTTTTTTTGGTATTATGTAAATGGTATGGGTTAGTATCAAAATCCCGAAGTAACATAATCCCGGATTGAAAAAATGTCCTGGAAATCATAATCCCGAATTTCAGATCACATTTGAAATCCCGGAATTTCTTTTGTAACTACCTATATAAATTTAAATGAATTTTTTAAAAAATTTAGAATTAATTGAAAAGAAATACTGTTTTAACATTTTTTTTATAGGTACCTAAGTACGTGTATTTTATTCGAAAAAACAAATTTAATTTCATAATTTATAGAAAAAATAAATAGAAATTTTAATAAAAAAAATTTAATATTTTAATTTCCATTTTTCTCAATATTCAGTAAAGTATGAAACTTGTAACTTTACGTCAAAAAAAATTCTAACTAAAACCGCATACCAAATTATTAGAACTACATACATTAAAAACATTTTGGAAATTTCATAAAATATTTATAATATGTATGTGTTTAATAATTTGGTATACAGTTTTAGTTACAATTTGTTAATTTACAATTACAAACGATAGATGTCTGGCTATTACATATAGTATCGAAATTTAAAGTAAAAGAAACAATTAAAAGTGCGCGCGCACTTTCAATTGTTACTTTTACTTTAAATTCCGGGATTTCAATACCAACCCAAATGGTATTTTGGAAATATAAGTATTTTTTTGGAATTTCGTACTCAAATCGTCTCGAATACCAAAAAATGAATAAAAAAAATAATGTTGAAGAGTATACAAAAGTAAATTTAAAAAATTTAAAATTTTTTTTGTTGGAATTTTTTTTCTACAATTTTTGCATTCAATATTTTTGTTTCATTAAATCGACATTTTAAATAAAAAAATTAAAAACGAATTATGATAACGAAAGTGATTTGGGATTTTGGTATTTGGAATTTTGGGATTTTGGTATTTGGGATTTTGGGATTTTGAATTTTGGTATTTGGGATTTAGGAATTTGGGATTTTGTATTTGGGATTTCGTAGCCAACTCCTTTTTTCAGTAAAATTAAACATAATCAAATCACATATAGTTTTGATGATTTTGTTTTAAAAAATGTCGTTAAGTGTGATCTGAATTGAAAACAAAACATATTTTGTTATGAATACAATGTGATTCGTTTAATTAAATTTGATGTTGACATTCACTTGCAAAACCAAACTAAATTACATAGACCTATTAAAAACTAGATTACCCGAACCTGATATCGAGACTTAAAAATAACTCTTGATGGCCTAAATTATTGTAAAGGACTTACAACAAAGTGAAAATCAACGTTATAGGATGTTGTTAGTCGGTCGTTCTAAAGGTAAATTCCCTGAAATTATATGTATGGGTATTAAATATCTGGGTTACATTTTCTAGTTTGTTCAATATCATATAAATTGTTACTTACATTTTTACAGTAAAGTACAGATTACAGTACAGATTACAGTAAAGGTACAGATTTACAGTACAGATTACAGTAAAGATATGGTGGAAAAAAACATCTTCGTGTCTATTCCGCTTATCCTGCGGAATGTATCCGCCACGCAGTTACCAAGAAATATTTATACTCACGCAGTTACCAAAAAATTACGCCACGCAGTTACCGAAAAATTAAAACTGATTAAATTTTATATTTAACTTATATTGTTTTTTGTTCCGCGACTCAACTGTTATGGGAAAATATTTATATGAAATGTAAGAAAAACTTGACGTGGTATTTACTAGGATACCAAAAAAAAAAAAGTATTCAACAAAATGGAGGGAGGGGGACTTAATCACATGACATTTAGTAGAATGGAAATTTTTGATATATAGCGGGTAATTTCAATCGTAAAGTTCATTGAAAATTGGAATAGACACGATTATTCAAAATGACAACAAAGTTTTTTTTTTTTAATATTTTTTTTTTCTTTATTTTTGAAATATATTTCCATTTTTGTAAAATTCTTAAATTTTCCGTACAATTAAATTCAATTTTTTTTATTTTTTTTTTTTGTATTTTTTATTCATTTTATTTTTTATTATATTAATATAATTATAATATATATATTTATATATATATATATTAAACTTTTTAATTTATAATTATAATTATAATTTTTTTATTTTGTTTTAAATTAAATTAGATTTTTTTTGTAATTTTCTTTCGATTTATTTTCTGTTTTAATTATATTAAACTCACAGAGAGAATAAAAATTGATTTTTTATTAAATAAAAAAAAAAAAAAAAAAAAATTAATAAAATTTTTTTTTTTATATTCTTAAACATTAAAATTTATAATTTTTTTTTTTTTATTTTTTATTTTTTTTTTTTGTTTTCTTTAGTTTCTTATTTAATAATTAATAAAGATTTTTTTTTTTTTTTTTTGAATTTTTTGTATGTATATATATATATTTTTTTTTTTTTTTTTAAAACAATATTACACCTGTAGTATTTCAATTTATTATTAACTTTTTTTTTGTTTATTAAATTATTTTTATTATTATTTATTATATTTCAGTTTATTTGATTTTTAAGTTTTTTAAAGAAAATTTCATAATATCCAACAAAAAAAAAAAAAAAAAAAAAAATGATTTAATTTAAAAATCTAGAGTACTAGAATTTAAAACAATTTTTTTTTTTAGAATAATATCAAATTCTCATTCTGATGTTATTATTATTTATATTATTATTAACAAATTTTGTTGGATAATTTATGATATTTAAATTGAGTTTTATAGTAGCAAATTTATATATAAAATAAAAAATTAATATTAAATTTATTTTAATTTTTTTTTTTTTTTTTTTTTGTATTATAAAACTTAAATATTAAAAAAATCTTAAAAATTAAAATTAATTAAATTTAAAATTAAAATAGAAAAGAAAAAAAAAAAAAAACATTTATACAAAAGTAATTTTTAAAAATATATAATATTTTTTTTTTTTTTTAAATTTTTTAAATTAAAAATAATTGGTGGTATACTGAATGAATTTGCAAAATAAAATAATAAAAAAAAAAAAAAAAAAGACTATTTCCAAAAAATATTTAATTTATACACTAAAAAAAAAAAATTAAATTTAAATAAAAATTAAAATTTAAACAATTAAAATACAATAAATTATTTTTTAATTTCATTGGGGGTTTTTTTTTTTTTTTTTTTGTAATTTTATATTTTAATTAATAATTTCTTTATTCATCCTATATAAAAACAAATTTTTTATTTTCAGTTAATACAATACTTAACAAAAAAAAAAAAAATTACATGCATTTTTAAATGTTCAAATTATAATTTTCATTTGCATTCTTTTAAAAAAAAAAAAAAAATTTTATCAAAATGATTTTTATTTAATTAAATTAAATGTCATAGAAAGAAATATTCTAATATTTTTTTTTTTTTGTTTTTTTTTTTTTGAATAATTTTTACTTATATTCTGTCCATTATGATGAATTAAATTGAATTATTTATGTATATAAGTTTTTATTTCTCCGATATAAATATACAATAATCATGATTATAAATTATTTAATTTAATTTAATCTTTAGTAAAATTAAATAAAAAAAAAAATACAATTTTTTAACTATATTAAAGTTATATTATGTAAAATTATTATTAAAAGTGATAATTATATTGTATTAATGCTATGATATGGTTGTAACTAAAAACTATTTATTAGAACAAAAATTCATAGCCTTAATATTATTTTATTAATTTAAATATTAAAAAAAAAAACAAAAAAAACAAAAAAAAATTTTAATTAATTAAAATATTCTATCTATGACAATTAATTTCATTTAATTTCTTTTATTTTTATTTATTTTCTATTTTTTTTTTATTTGTAGAAATTTTTTGAAACCTAACTGAAGTTAATTTATTTTAATTATTTATTTTTTTTATTAATCTATACATTTTAATTTATTGTTTTTTAAGTTTTGGTATACAATTAAATTTGTATACTTACTATGTTTTATTTCTCTAAAATATTTTTTTAAATGTTTTTATTTTCTTTGTCATCTTTGTTTTTTTTTTTTTTTTAATTATCTATGTGTAATATGAATTTTATTGGTAATTTATTTATTTTTTTTTTCCTTTTATTATATTTTTTTTTTTTTTTTTTGATTTTATAAGTTCTAGTAAATAAACATACATACATACATATAATATAAATAGCTAAATAAAAAAAATAAAAAAAAAAAAAATTAAAAAAAAAAAATTAATGAAATTAATTTAATCATTAATAAATAAAATTAAAATTCTACAATATGGAGGGAAGGAGTTTTATATATTATATAAAATAGTATAAATAAAGTAAGTTTATTTTTCAATTTTAAGTTTTTTTCTTTTTTTTGTTTTTTTTTTAATTTTAAAAATTCCATTATTGCATTTTATACTACTAATAGTGTTATTTTTTTAAGTCAAATCATCAATACTGAAAAATCTTAAGTTGTTTTTTTTTTTCAATATATATACACATTTTCAATCTTTTTCCATTTGTTGAGTTTTTGTCTGTCTTAATTTAATATCAAATAAAATTTACTATTTTTCAGATTAGTTTAAAATTTTAAAATAAAGTATGAAAAAAATAAAATACACTTTTTTATTTAATCAATAATTTTTTTTTATGTATTTAACGTTAGATACTAATAAATTTTAAATTAAAAAATTTAAATTTAAAATTAAAAAATTTAAATTTAATTTTTTATAAAAAAAAAAACAATAAAATAAAAAACGAAAGGAATATGGAAATGGGAAATCGTTTTGGTTTTTATCTATTTTCTTTTAAAAATAAAAAATATTTTGAAAAATCTATCGATTTCGAATAGTGTTAGCAAAAATTTTTAAATTATTAATAAAATTTATAAAATATATAAAAAATTAAATAAATATAATTTAAAAAAAAAAAAAAATTTATCCGAAAGAACAAAACTTTATGTATCAGCATATCACATCACTATTTCTCTACAATTTTTCACATTCCGGCCATTTTGTTTCTATTAAAATTCGACATTTTTGCAACTATAATTCTTATAATTTTTAAAATTTTCATGAATGGGAAACGTAATGTTGGATTTATAATTAAACTTTTCGTTTCACTCTCTATTATCTCTATTTCACTCTATATACAGGCTTAACGCAGCCTAGAAATTGTGGATACTTCAAAAAATTAATTACATATGTATGTAATTTAATTTTAATTTTACCAAAATTTTAATTTTTGTTTTTTTTATTTACTTCAATATTTTGTTTCTCGAATATTTTAAATTGTATTGGAAATTATTTTAAAAATATTGCAAAAAAAAAAATATACTTTCTGGCTTCTTTTTATTTATTTATTTTGATACTTTTTAATTATTTGACACTTTGTATTCATATACAAAGTGAAAAAACAGTTAACGAATTTTTTCACGATAGCGAAACGATTGCGTTTTATTGTAAATACTTTTACATTTAATTACGTATTAAATATATTTTAATTTTACTTTGACAATACTGACAGTTGATTGCGTATAGAATAGAGGAGAGTGAACAAGATAGTATATACAGTATAGAGGAGAGTGAACAAGATGGTTATTATGGTCTATGTTTTTAATTTTAATAAATCATTCGGCTTCATTCAGTTTTAGTTCTTTCAGGATGTAAAACATTTGAGTTCTTTTTTTTTTTTTGTTGTTATCAATTAACAAATTATTAAAAAATAGTATTTTCTATTGGAATTAAATTTAGACTAGTGTTTTTTGTTTTTTTCATTAAACTTTTTCTTTTAATTGTTTTTGCATGGTTAAAAAAAAAAAAATTAAACCAAAATTGCACAAAATAATAAATATTTATAAAAAATATTTATATAAGTAGAAAAATATTAAAGTATACTAATTTTTTTGTATATAGTGAATTATTAAAGCAAAAAAGAAAATTAGTTTTTTTTTTTTTTTTTTGATTTTAATAGTTTTTCACTTTTAATAAGTAGATGTATTTTATATATTTATATCATATGTTTTGTTTATAGATTCAATTAATTAATTTTTAATATATATATGTACATAACGAATTTGTTTTTTTTTTATTTTTTTATTTTATCCTTTAAATTAAATTATGTCCTTTTCTATTTTCTATTAAAAATAACCAAAGTTTAATATTATTTTCACTCATCTGTTAATTCAAAAAGTAGTAGATTTACTACATGATCTTACTTTTATTCCATTTAATTTTTAAATTATTAATTAAGTGGAATCAAACCTTTTTTTTTTATATATAATATTTACCTATATAGTGTGCCTCATTTTAATTTGTATCTATTTACACTATATATATATTTTAATTTTTTTTTTTTGTGAAGTTAATTAACCGTGTAAATTAAGGAATAAGTGTAATATTTTGGTTCGTTGTAATATTTTGGATTGCATTTTAAATGGAACAGCTTGGATTTAGATTTTTGATTTAATATTTGATACTGTATATAAAAAATATTCATAAAATTCGAATGACAAAGTCGTTATTTTTTATATTTAAAAATTAATTAATTGTATTTTTAGAACTAATTGAAGTTGGTTACATTAAATTAATTTTTTCTTTTATCAAATTGGTTTATAAATTTATATAATAATTAAACTATGTTCTTTTAAAAATAATAAAAAAAAAACCATCTTAAAATATTTTATTTAAAAATTTTTTTCTACTTATTAATGAAATATTTTATTAACGCAGTCTGTATAGTTTATATAAATAATTTATTTATTGCGAAAAAAATTCATTGAAAAATGCATGTTAAAACTTAAATTTTGCAAAATGACAGCCCAAAATATTAAAGAAAATTAATTGAATTTAATTTTATCAGAACATAGTTTTTTTTTTTTTTTTAAAGTTTTAACACAAAAAAACAAAAAAAAAAAAATAATTATTTTTATCTTTAGTATTAATAATATTAAATGTAAAATAAATAATCTCTCAGGCATACATTTATCATAAATATATATATATTTATATATATATATATATATAATTATTTAAAGATGTGTTTATTTAAAGAATTGCATCTAATTAAATCATTTTAATTAAAAATAAAAAAAAAAAAACATTTATTTTTATTAAAAAAAATTTTTTTTTTTGTTTTTAAATAATATTCTACTAAACTTTATTATATAGATATTAATATTATTATATTAATTTATTGAAAAAAAAAAAAAAAATTGTTTTATATTTAATTAAATTTATTAATAATAATTAAAAAAAAAAAAAAAAAAACTTTAATTGATTATATATATATATTACACAAAAGTAGAGTTTTTGTTTCATCGAAATTATAATTAATAAATTTTAAAAATTAAAAAATAAAAAAAAAAAAAATATTTTTTAAAAAAAAATTATTTTTTTTTTTTTAACTTATAAAAAACAACAAAATAAAACTTACAAATGAGATCAATTATAATTAAAAAAAAGTGTGAAAACAAAATTATCTGTAATTTCAAAAGTTTTTTTTTAATTATTTGTTTTGTTTTTTATTGTTTTTTTTTTTTGTTTTAAAATAATTTTTTTTTTTTTTTTTACATAATTATTTAATTTTATTTTTATATATTATTATTTATATTTTGTCAAATGAATAAATTTAGAGGGCAGTTTGCTAAAAAGTTTCGTATAAAGAATATGTTATGAATGGGATAAAATTGAAAATTAGAATGGAACAGAATTGTAAGTATAAATATATAAAGTCTGAATGAAATAAAATGAATGTACACTTATATTTTTTTTATATTTTAGAAAAGTGTAAACTGGTGACGACTCTGTTTTGTAATGACCATTGAAAGGACATTAAATTGAAGGACGACTGGAAATCTCATTTAATCTCATAGATATTAAATGAGTTAACATTGAATTTAATTCCTATATGAGCAGTACATTTATGCTTTAAAATATGAATTTGTATCTTAATAAAAATTTTAACAAAAGAACAAAACAGATTTTTGAGAAAAAAAAAAAATTTTTAAATTTATAAAATTAATACATAATGTATTTTTAAAATTTTATTTTTTGAATTTTTAAATAATTGTATTTTAAGTTATAGCACTGACTAAAATAAACTATACAGACGAACAGAACAGACATATAAAAATTTTAAGTATTTTTTAGGAGCCGCCAATATGAACATTTTTTTTTTTTGGAGCCAAACTAAATATTTTAGAATATTTAAACAGCAAAAATAAAAATTTATAGAATATTCTTTTGTATTTTCTATTTTTGTAATTTAAAAAAACCAAAAAAAAAAAACTAAACATTTTTATATGAAACTGATCGGTCTGTATAGTTTATTTAGTGTGTTATTTACCTTTTAGTGTGTGTGTTATTTACCTAATTAGCTACTGCCTTCAAATTTATTTATTTATTTTATTTATTTAAATTAACAAATTTTTAAAAAGTATACTTTTTACAAAAACTTAATTTTGAAATTTTCATTTTTTAAATATTTTCATTTTATTTTTACATTTTTTTTTTCTTTATTCATTTATTGTTTAATGTTTTTTTTTTTTTTTGTTTTATTTAAATTTAAATTTTTGCTTCACATTTATTTTTAATAATTTCAAATTTTACAGATTTAATACGGCACATTAAAAATAAAAAAAAAAAAAAAATAGATACATTATTGTTTTTTTCTTTTTTTTTGTTTTCATTTATAATATTACATCTATACAATATATATATATATATATATATAATATTTTTGTTTTTTTAATTTTAAAAATTACGAAACCATTTTTTTTAACTTTTTTTTTTTTTTTTAAAGATTTTTTAGTAAAAAAAAAATTTTCTTTTTTTTTATTTATTTTTATTATATTACATATTTATTTTATTATAATCTAATATTAAATATATTTAGTTTATGTTTTTATAATTTTAAAACATATTTAAAAAAAAAATATTTAAAATTAATAAAAAAAAAAAAAAAATAATAATAATAATTTAGACCTTTAAAAAAAAAAAAAAAAAATTGAACATTTAAGAACTATAATATTATATAATATTTTTATTATCCATTAAAAGCAAAACAATAATTCTGAAATGACACAATTTTTTATGTTAAAATTTTTAGCATTATTAAAAAAAAAAAAATTACTATTGGGAAAATTTTATATAGTTATTTTTGTTTTAAATGTAAAAAAACTCATACATATCAAGTCATTTATATGTATTTTGAAATTTATTTTTGTTTTTGTGTTTTTTTTTTTTTTAAATTAAAATCAAAAAAAAAGAAAAAAAAATGAGATTATTATAAGACAATTTTTTAAATATATATATTTTAGAAATATATACCAATTTTACTTTAACTGAAGACTTTGTTTTACTTTAAGTGAAGATATTTATACTTTAAATAAAGACATTTTTGCTTTAAGTGAATATATTTTTTATTTTAAGTGAAAATATTTTTATTTTAAATGAAAAATCTTTACTTCAGTAATTCAGTAATGTTGTATAAATATTTAATATACATATATTTAATTTATGTAATTCATATATATGTATATATTTGGACCAGACATTTATGTATATATGCATATATATATATATATATATATAAGTAATATATACATGTATGTAAGTATATAATAGTATGTATATTATATGTAATTTTTTACTTTAATTTTTATTAAAAAATGTCTTCACTTAAAGTAAAAAATTTTCATTTAAAGTAAAAATTTCTTCATATGAAATAAAAAATCTTCACTTAAAGTAAAAATGTCTTCCGTTAAAGTAAAAATGATATATTAATATAAATAAATTCATGTATGTATATTATTTTTTATGTAATTTCTGTTTATGCTATTTTTTAATTAAATAAATTTTATTTTGTATATTTATTTGAATTTTTAAATTTAAATAGAAGAATAAAATACTAAATAGATATTAATTTTTTTTTTTTTGTTTTTTAATAGAACTTATGAATCTCTGGTCTTATAATTTTCTTCTTTTTCTTCAATTTAAAAAAAAAAAACAAAATCTACAACAAAAAAAAAACAATTTAAAATGTATGTTGTATATTTATGCATTTTTAAAGTTAAAGTTTTTTTTTTGTAATTTTTTTTTTTTTATATTAAATTATAAACTACAAAAGACCTAAAATATATTGAAAACAAAAAAAAAAAAATGTACATTATATTTAAATCTGAATCTGAAAAATAGATTAATTATTATTTAAAATAAAAACAAATTATATAAATTGCTTATATAGTTTAAACAATTTTATATTGTAAAATAGAGGTCTTTTGTTTACAGAAAATAGAAATAGTATTAAAAATTGTTTATTGTTTTATTGTTTTTAATTATTATTTGACAAAAAAAAAACTAAAAATTTTAATTAATATAAATTTTACAAGTAATCAAATTATTTATTTAAGATTTAATACAATTCAAAATGTGCAGAATTTTCAAGTTAATATTAGAAAATAATTAATAAAAAATAATAACGAATCTTTTAGTAAATTAAATCGATTAAATCGAATTAGCTGGCATTACTTTAGAATTGGTGTATTAAAAATCTGTAACAATTTCACTAAATTTTATTAAGCAATTTTTGTTTTGTTTTTTTTTCAATTTAAATGCAATATTTAATTGTATATATACTTGAAATTTTATATATATATATTATATATACATTATATTACAAAAATACTTCTGTGAACCCTGACAGGCAACATTTTGAAATTTTTAAATGCGTATTAAAAGGTTTACAGTTTTTAAACACACACAATAAAAATTCAAATATAAAAAAAAATGGTATTTAAAGGATTTTAGAAATTTTTGACAGTTCCTAATGTCATTCGTGTCAAAGGTTTATAAATGTAATTTGAAGTATTCTGTAATGTTTTTTTTTTTTTAAATATCTTACATGTTTTTAATTGTAATGCTATATTGTTTTAGAAGATATATTTGAAAACGGTAATATTTTAATAAATATTGCATAGTATCGAATCAAAATAAATTAATTTAAAATTGAATTTGATTTATTAAATTTAAACTTTAAATTAAGTAATTACAACCTTTATAAAATTAACCTTTATAAAAAAATTTTAAAAATGATGCAAAAATAATTTTAAAGCGTATTGAAAAAGAAAAAAATTATTTTAATTTCATTAATTATTTATCCATTCTGTTTTTTTTTTATCTAATTTAATTAATTTATTTTTTAATATCGTTTATTATCAATTTTGTACACAATTTTTTTTTTTTTTTTAATAATATTATTAATTTAGATATTTTTTGTATTGTTTTATATATTTATTTTTGTTTTTTTTTTTTTGGTTTTGTATACATACATTTTTTGTTTTTTACTTTATATTTTAGATTTTTTTCTTTTATATTTTAATACTATGATTATATTTTAATATTGTATTTATGTATGTATTGTATACAAATTTTTTAGATATAATTTTTTTTTTTATTTATTATATCTATTTAATAGGCACTATTTAATTTTTTTTTATCTTATTTTCCAGCAATTCTATTCTTTAATTTAATGTTTAAAGATTTTTTAAGACCAAGTGAAATAAACAAAAAAAAAAAGAAATTCTTTCTTTGAAAGTATGGAGTAAATTGTTTTAGTTTTTGTTTTGTTTAAAATTGTTTGTTATTATTGACATTATTTAATTCATAACAAAATATAAAAATTGTAATAAAAGCGTTAATTGTAAATTGTTGTTTTCTTTTCTGAAATGACAATTTTTTTTTGTACGACATAATCTAATCTTTGTTTAAAATTTAATAAAGTTAATTTTTGTTTTTATTTTTAAGTTTATAATTTAAAAATTACTTCACAAAAAAAAAAAAAATTTCAATCAGCTGACAAGAATAAAAAAAAAATTAAATTAAAAATAGAAAATTATATCTATTAATAAAAAAAAGCCTTCTATAGTGTAATAGAAGTATAATTAAAAGTAAACAAATAACAATTCTTTCAGGTTAGTAATTATTTCGGTTATTTATTTTAAAATTATGATATAGAAGTTGGATCTCTTCATATTGGCTAAAAATATATGCCTGTATAATCCTTAAGTAATTATTTACACAACTTAGGCGTGTGTATATATATTCGTGTTTCGTAAGTTTTTAAGAATAACGAAACGAGAAGAAATGAATACAAAAGAATTGTTGAATCAAGGAGCGAAATGTTTAACAAAATAATTTTTGTTTACCATGAGGCTCGTCAACTCAGTCAAAAACAAACAAACGTCCTTCGATCTTTTTTGTTTGTAGTAATCGCAATGTGTAATTTACGCTTAAAAAATTTTGATAACATGAAATTGTTGGAATTTTTTACTATAATAAATATTTTGTTTTTTATCTATATTTTTATCTATTATAAAATTTGATTTTTATTCATTAAACATATGAAATTAAATGATAAAAAAATACACACACACACAATGATAACTCCTACAAAAAACAATGACGCTCTGAAAGAATTGTATTACTCGTGCGGCTTGAATGACTGCAGTTAAAAATAATTTTGAAGAGACACACAAGTATAAAATATGAAATTTAAAAATCATAGGCAGCTTTAAAATATAAAAACTTAAATTAATATTGCATTTAGTTAATTTTAAAACGATTTTAAAAATAATTTCACAAAAGATACATATACTTCTTAGTTAGTTAAAAGAAAATATTGTTATAATTAAAATCAAATTGTCAATGTCAATTAAAAATGTCAAAATAAGTTACAGTAAAGTTTAAAATATTACAAACAAAAAAAAAAAGAATTAAAAATTTTTTTGATCTTTAGGATATTTATTTTAATTTTGTCGTTCTTTAATATTACCAATATTATGATGACTTCTATTATTATCGACATCATCATCATCATCATCATCATTACTAAACATTAAACCAAATTTTCGAACAGAATTACTTTTCAATGTATTACTTAATGTTTCAAATTCAGTTAATTTTAAAAAATTTTCATATCTATTTGAAATACCTAAATTTGGTGATATACCATGATGGGTTGTAATTATTGATGATGTTACATTATTATTTTCATTTAAAGTTTCTTCAATTGTTGTTATTGTATGTTGTTGTGATTGATGTTGATGTTGTTGTTCAGATATATTCGATATAGAAGAAGTAGAATTAGCTGTTACTAAATTAAATGATTCATTATTATTTCTATTATTACTAATATTACTGTTATTTAAACTATTACTATTATTGTTATTATTTCTATTATTGTTACTTGTTTCAGAAATTCTTGATAAATTTTCAATACTATTTCTATTATAATTATTATTATTATTATTTAAATTAATACTACTATTATTTTTATTATTTTCATGATTACTATTATTTATTTTATCATTATTGTTGTTACTAATATGATGATTTGTATTATTATTGCCATTTCCTTTAATTAAATTTTCAAGATTTTTTGATTGTAATTGCTGTTCTTGATGTTGTTGTGATAAATTTGATATTTGAACTTGAAGTTTATCTTTATATGTTAAAATTTTTGTTGATGATATTAAATCATTATCACCATCATCATTATCATTATCATCATCATCATCATTAATATCATTAATATCTGCACCAATATTATTATTAACATTATCATTATTATTATTATTAACATCATTACTATTGTCTCTAATTAAATTTATATGATGATGACGATGATATTGTTTAGAATTATCTGCAATAATATTTGAATGATTTATTATTGAAGATGATGATGAACCTAATATCGTTGCTGCTGTATGTGATTTTGTTATTGTTTCTGATAAATGTTGATGTAATAATGGTTGCTGTTGTTCTAATAAATTAGTTGCCAAATAATTACTATTCAGTTCATGCTAATCTTTTATTAATCTATATATATGATGTTGTGTACAACAATTCGAGGCTGCTACTTCAAATACATATGCTATGCATAGGAGGGTTTCTTGTGTTTCACGATTTGATACTACCTAAAATGTGAAAAAAATGTGTAAGTAATTTTTTTTTTTTTTTGAAGTAGAAAAGTAAAAAAAATATTTGATTGTCTCACAAAAAGGATATTTTAGACAATTTAAATTTTTAAAAGTAGCATTTTGACAAAATATCCAATATTCATATATACTTACTTGTAATATTGTAAAATTTTCTAGTACACTATTCATCATATATCGTTCAGGTAATGTTTTTAATTTCTGTACAAAATTAATCATATATTCACACATCGGTGATTTATGTATACGATAAACAAATTTTCCATTTTCCAGTCGTGAATATTCTGTTTCAACTTTTTCAACAACTTGTTTACCAAATGAGCAAACTTTTGTTGAAACTGTTATCACAACATTTTCATTACTTTCATACCTGTTTAAATATTAAAAAAAAAAAAAAAAAAAAACAAAAAAATGAATTAATCTAATTTATCTTATACGAAAAAATAAAATCTTATTTAAAATTTATGATAGACCTTTTCAAAATTTAGTAACTGAAACATTCGGACCTTAAAAAAGTAAAAAAAACTATTAAGAAAAATAGAAATGTTGTTAACAAACACTAATCACTTCAACTCCAAGATAGAATTTGAATTGAAAAAATAAAAGGAGAATAGAAAATTTAAAACATATACATACATAGTTAAACTATAGGTATATTCATATTAAGTTATTTCTGGGAAGTCAAACGGAAACACTCTCAACAAACAGGTGAATAAAAATAAAAGAATTCTTTTTAAAGGTGTATGAGATCCTTTTTAAAACAGTATACGACAGTTATACACATTGGAATCATAAGATCGTTATTTTTAAAGTTATGTTTTTAATAAAACATAGATCGAAGTTCAAGAATTAGTCGACTGTACATAAGAACAAGAGAAATATCTAAATAAAATTTATATTTTTAATGAAATTACATAAAAACACAGGATAATCATTACAAAATAGAGACTATAGTGTATCTAGAAGTAAGAGATAATATTCTATCTTAATTGACTTTTCGATTGATTGAATCCTAGAGTGAGATGCATAATATCTAATTTTTGAATTTTTTTTTATTATTTTCAGATAACCTACAGAAAAAAAAAAACTAAAATTTAATTTAAAACCTTTCATTTTTTCCTTTTTTTTTTAACTTACAAAATTTCTATGCTTTTATCATTCAAGAATTGACCATTATCTTACCTTTGTGGTTTTTACAGTAAAATTAAATGAAAAATAAAAGTAATTTTGGGTTTTTTTTTTTTGTTTTACAAAAAAGTAAAAAGAAAAATAAATTACTTTAAAAAATATCCAAAACAAAAAATTAATAAAAAAAAAGTAAATGGAAGCCTTTTTTTCAAGGTGAATTCATGATGGGTCATATAGATAAAAAGACTTACAGACTTTTGGGTATGAAACTTTAAAGCAAAAAAAAAAAAAAAAACCAAATAGTAAATTAAAAAAACAAAAAGAAAAATAATGTAAAAAGGAGTAATGATAAATTGTTTCCTTGGAAAATCATCAAGATTAATAAAAATTTGGTTCTTTTATGCTGTTGGTTCTTATACTTACATCCTTATATTGGTATGTATACTTATGTATTACTTATATAACATATATAACTGTATAGAACTGTATATTTTTGTACTTTTATAAATAAAAATGTAGGTTAAATGTTGCAAATCTATATTTTCAGATATATATTAATGTATTACATTGTGGAAATCACCGAGAGAATTAGGATCGACCAATAAAGGCAAATAAAAGGCAAAAAAATAGCTTATGAACAATTTTTAGATGTAATTCTTGATGTTGTCAGTATAGAATACACATTATTTGTTTATTTATTTATTATATAATATACATGAGACGATTAGTCTACAATTTGTATATAAGAAGAAATTGCATAAACATAATGTTGAGTTCAGAGATAACATATAATTCAAATTTACTTTAATATAATTAAAAACTATAGGATTATTTAAATTAGACAAACTCAAGAATTATAAAATCAAAATATAAACAATTAACATAAACTAAATTATAACTAAATAAAGACTTATAACTAAATATTTTAAATATTTTCAACTATGATTTTTGCTTGAAATACCCCCAAGAGGCCCTAATTAATTTATGTCGCGAAAGTTCACAACTGATAGCAAAACACTCCGGTAATGAATTCCAAAGAAGTACAACCTCAACAAAAAATGATAAATATGCCTACCATTAGGACTTGGAGCAATAACTAGTTTATCATATATACATTACTTGTTACTGTTTGTAAATTATTTTATACATGAAGGTAATATACTTATAGTTTAAGAAGTTAGAAAAGGTGCAGTTGAGTATGATCCTATCAAATCTACAACGATTAGTCACAAAGCGAATGCATGAATTTAAGATAATCTTCAGTCTTGTAAATTCATCAACGCGCATATCAGAGTAAACCACAATATAATATGTAAAAATATCCTTTACTAATGATAATACAAGCTTCTGTTTTGTAAGAAATAAATAAGAAAATTTTCAAAGTTTTCGAAGTAGTTATAAAACACTATATTGCTAATAAGATCGATCTGATCGTTTCACGCTAGTGCTTTATGAAAAAAACAATACACAAAGTCTTAGCCTTTAAAACATATACCAACACTTAAGAATTTAATTTTATTTTAGGCAAATCAGTTGTATCGATATTTCTTACATACATAGCCATAGCCTGTCATTTAGAAGGATTTAATCTTAAAATATTTTCATAAGCCCAATATGCAACGGTATCAAGCTCATCATTCATTTAAACAATATATTTGTGAATAGCATTCACAGGCCCAATCTAATGTAAGTTTGAACGTCAGTCGCATATAATCTACTATGCGCTTCAGATAAGCATAGGTAAATGTCATCGCGGCACTGTTCAAAGCATGAACTATTACATTCCATTTTTGGAAGAAAAACAATTCATGACTAACTATATTAACTAAAAAAATCTTTTAGTCTTTTCTTTCTTTTAAAAAAATCTATAAAGTAAATTGTATTTAAAAATATACTTACTGGCTGGTTACTCCATAAAAGGCACCCGTTTCATCTGTTATTGTTGTATTTAAATCTGCCCAACATTTAACTAAATAAAAAGCATTTGCTGGCCCTTTATCAAATAAATCTTTAAGGCCGCCTGTTTTTTCTGGAAATTTATCTGATATCTGCCTAATACCCACACTCTGTATTTTAATGAAATTTTGATAATATTTGCCGAAAAAGAAAATTTTAAATGAATAAAAAAAAAATATTAATAAAATATTTTCATATTAAACAAAAAAAAAAAAAAAATTTAAACTCACCTCTAAAAGTGGATCTGAATATGTTGGTCTACCGCCTAAATTAACAAATAGATGCCTGTGATACTGCTTTAAAAATAAAACAAATAAAAAAAAAAAAGATATTAATAAATTTAATTTCTTATACATATATAATACATATATATCTACAAAAACAGAAATTATAAGTGACTTTTATGTGGTCTAAAATTAGACATTCATTATACTAAAAATATATGAATAACAATCACAAAATATGTAGTATAGTGCATAAAAATTGCATGCATATTCCGATAAAGTTGACTATAGAATTGTTTAATGTTAAAAATACTTACAACATCATCTCTTTGGATTTCCATATACGCTGAAAATTCTAACAATCTAAATTTGTGCGTTGCTATTGCTCGACTTTCCCATGGCGGTTGTGTTGGTAATCCAGTATCAACATCACCTGATACAGCTGTTGATGGTTTACCGGTTGGATATGGTGGTTGTGCAAATGGTTTAATACTGCACCAACAGTTTTTTTTTGAAAATTTTTATTTCATAAAGTATTCCATAAAATTGATTTATTTGCAAAAAAAAAAAAAAGAAAAGGAAAGGAGAAAAAAAAAAATCAAAATTAAATACAAAACAAAATATTGATTTCATATTTTTTATAAATATATTTTTATTTTTTTTGTCGGTCAATTTTTGCAATCGATTTCAATATTCGATTTCCTCAGATTTCGTATTTATACAAAAGATGGCTCTTGTAAATCATTGTAAATAATAAATGAAAAAGATTCTAATATATTTTACATTTACTGTAATAAAAGTAAAAATGGTTTACTTGATGTCATCATAAATGGTAGTTTTTAACATTAGTTATTAATTCAATAATTGTAGGTCAGTAAAAATGTAGAAACGTATATGTGTAAAAAAAGACGTAAATCGAATTAAAAACTTAAAAATATAGCGCAACATTAAAAAGTTGTCCAAAGTGGGCCTAGTATGGGTTGTTCCCGTTAGAGTCCCTCACACGTCGTAAGAATAATTCCCCCTTACGACATTTACAGCCAGTTCTTCAAAATTTGACTCATGGTTAGATTAATCAACAAGAGTATACAGTAGTAGAGACACATTCTAAATATCTATAATAGTCAATTTTTGCATCAAGCAGATTTAAATCGGCATAAAACATCCTTAAATTTGCATTAAACAGAAATTGTTTAGTTATAGAAAAAGGATTCAAATGACAGTTTCTTTTAGAAAGGAAAACCTATAGTTTTATTTTATATTTCAATATTGTAATCGATTGCAATCAAATGTTATTTAATTTACTAATTAGTTGTTTAAAATTGATAAAAAAAAACAGTTTTTCTAAAAAAACTTACTCTTGTGAAGTACTGGGCTGAAGTCCTGGTTGCCAAAATTGCTAAAAAATGAAAATTATATTATTTTTTATTTTTTTAAAACATTTAAATTTTTGTAATAAGTAAATTTTTTTTTTCTTTTTTTCATATTTTTTGATTAAAATCAATTAAAAAAAAAAAAAAAATAAACTGAATGATTATTAAGTTTTTTTTTGTTATAAATAAGTTATATATCATGTAACATATATAATATGCATTATTAGATACATATTATTGTATAGTATATACATAATATACGAGTATATATAATAAAAATGATTAAATAGGGTGTTTTATTGGCGCAATTAGTTGCAATATTACAGTGTTGTGATGCGACAACATAATACATTTTTTTTCTGTATACAATAAAATGGATATGATATTTTATATTGTGGTCTGGGGGCAATCTTCAATTTTATGTATATATATATGTATATATATATAGAAAATTAAATAGAAAATCATTATGAATTTATTAAAATCATTTTAAAAGTAAAGAATATTTAATGATGGGTAAAAGTTCTTAGAAAGTTCAAATAAAAAATTAAGACATGCAACCACACCGAATGCTATACTTGAAGTCAAAACCTAGGGAGAACCATTAAAAAGAATAAAATGAACTGATTATACAAATATCTTTTTTAGAGCTAAGTCTTAAATACTTTAAGGCTTTTTTTTAAACACCCATAGGGAGAAGATTAGTATAAGATAACAAGTGAACGTAAAATAAAAAAAATTTAATTAACATTTGAGAAAAACTGCATGCGGGTGCAATTTTTTAAACTTGGTTTTATTATAAAATTTGTGTACTGATATTAAAAGGACCAAACTTGAGTATTAAGATACTCATTTACATTAAAAAAAAAAAAACACAAAAAAAAAAAAAAACCGAAATGTAAGAAGAATGACCATAACGATTAAAAGGTCAAACCATTCAAATTATGTTTAGTTCAGTGCAAAAAAAAAAATTTAAGAAATAAATAATTTGATGTTTTTAACATGGTAACATAATTTAATGCTACAACATTCATATATATTACTATATAGATACTCTAATTGAAATAAAACAATTTTTTTTTTTAGTTCTTTATAAAAAATTTGTAGCAAATTTAATTCAATTGTTTTTTATTTTTTATTTTTTTAATTTTGTAAAAGTTTTAATGGTTTTATGTTTCTTTTGAAATAATTTTATGAAGGACAATATTTAGAAAATTGGTTGAATTTAAATTAATAAAGATTTTATATTGAAGTTAATTAATACTATATTATGTAGCTATATATATTTAATTGTTTTTGAAATTCAAGTAACGGTATATTGGTAGAAAAAGTTGAAATAACGCCGACAATATTGAAATGGCTTAATTTAAAAAATGTGTTGAGACTTGAGAATTCAAAAAAATTATTTTTATCTTAAATAAATTTTATGTCGCTACTTTTGAGTGAGTCGTAAGTCGTCGTGTCAAATGTTTTCGTCTTCCAAATCCAGTCGGCTTATATTGAAATAAATATTATGTATCTAATTATACAAAAATGGTTGTCATTTCTGGATCAGACAAAGGGTCCATAAAATATATCGACTTGTATTGAAACTAGACGCTATATAAAATAAATAATAATGAAAAATGACTTAAGTTTGAACCTGTAATAATACTAATGAATACAATCCTAACGTATAGGTTACATAAAATTTAAAGTTTTTATTTTTCGATCTTAATCATATTTTGCTCTTGATACGGTAAAGAACTTGATATGATTTGGAAATATTATATAGTATAGGGCATACCCATATGATCTCTAAATCAAGAAAGTTAACAATGAGAAAACTTATATTGATGGAATTTTATTTTAATGTAGTAATAATATTCACCAACATTTAATAATATCGTATATCTGAGATGATGTTATTAGCGTATATTTTTAATTTTAGTTAATTTTGCTTTTTTTTTTTTATTGATTGATTGAAACTAAAATGAACACACATGCACACACAGTTTTTGTTAGAATTAATTTAAAAAAATGTTTTTATTTTTTTTTTTTTTAGCATTTTTCGCAGGTCAATGCGATGTGACAACCAACCCATATTATATTAACGACTTCATAAAGTATGTAATCTTAATCTAAATTAAACCGACAGCAAGAAAAAAAAATAAGCTTGAACAAAATTAATTTAGAATAAATACAAAGCAGTTTATTAGAACAGGTAACAGATATTACATTATTGAAAAATATAAGTTAATAACTTATATATACAAATTAAAACATCTTACGCCTGAATATGATAAAGGTGGAGGTGGCGGTACTGGTGGTTGTAACACAGGCGGTGATGTATGTAAATGATGTTGAGATGTTGCAAAACGATGATTTTGATGTAATTGTAGATGATGTGTTGCAGATGGTGATAGATGTGAATTTGTTCCTAATATTGTTCCAATATTTGTTGCTGATAAATGTTGTTGTAAAGGTGATTGTGTTGATCCAATTCCAATTGCATTAGCTGCAAATGCTGCAACTTTAGCTGCTGTTATTATTTGTGCACTTGTCATATTTGACATTGTCTGAAGTGCTGTTTCTTTTTCATCAAAATGATCCTAATTTATTTGTTTTTTTTTTTTTATTAAATAACATAAGATGTTTCAATACATGTGTGTGCATGTGTGCGCATTTATTGTAATTTTTTTTTATTTTTTTTTTGTAATCAGCAGTTGTTATGCAAATAAATTTTTTAATAAGACAATATTTACGATTAGTTTAAAATAAATAAAATTAAAAAAAAAAAATAAAATTTATTATTTTAAAAAATAAATAAAAAAAAATAATTGATTTAAAAATAATAGTTAAGACAGTAGAGACAGTAGATTTTCTATTTAGAAAAAGAACATATACATTCGAAGATAATTATATTACACTCCAATTCTATAAGGTATCTTGCATTGAACTCAACATAATGATTTAAAACTGTTGGTTGGCATTCTTATACTGGTCAAAAATGAAAAATATGCCTGTTAAACATATTTAAGGGCAGAATTATACTATAAATTCAAGAAGAAATTTATAATGAAAGAAGAAATTTATAATGAACAAAGGCTATATTATAATAATAACTATTAACCAGATCGAAGTGAAGAAAAGAATCGAAACATTAATCAAACAACTATCGAATGAAATGAATAAATGATTTAATTAAAGCTTTTAACGTTTTCAAATGTTCAAGTTTTTAATTTACATTTTTCCATATTTTTTAACAATATATGAAATATATATCGGTTACCCTTAAATATATATATATATATATATATAATTTTTTTTACATTTATACCTAACAAAACATCTATGAAAATATTTTTTTAATATTTAACTTCTGGGCACTATTGCATCAACCACTTATCACTTATCAAATAATCAAATAATTAATTTTTTTAATAAGTGATTGTTTTTTACTAATCAAAACTTTATAATTGAGTTATTACCAAATATGGGTTTGGTGCAACAAAAACTTTATCAACAATAAAGCCCTACTCTACTTCTATTTTAGCTATAACTATTTTTTAACCAAAAAAAAAAAAAACTAAATAATCAAAAAATTATTATTTAAAGTGTACAAAACAAAAAAAAAAAAAAAACTTTTAATTCTACAATCAATTGAAATGATTTTAATTACAATTTGTAATTAATAGTTGAAAATTTTTCTTAAAACTTTTCTTTTCAAAAGAATTAAGGAAAAATTCAATTAATTAGCTTAATAATCAATATCTTTCTAATTAAAAAAAAAACAAAAACATTAAAATATATATGTATATAATAAATAAACCAAAAATGCTAAATATTTCTTCTATATATAAGTATATAATACATATATAAAAAGTTATAACTATAGAATTCAATATTCTCAAAAACTATAATTAGATAGTTTTTAAATTAAAAACTTAAATAAAGTATAAAAATACCAAAATAAAAGAAAATAAAAGAAAATTACAAATGAAATAGCATCATTGTTTCAATATTTCAATTTCATTTATTTTAAAAATTCTTTTTACTTTTATTTTTTTTTTTTTTTTTTTTAAATTTTTTATTTTATCGTTAATTAAGAACATTTTGAAACACTTAAGTAACTGAAAAAAAAAACTAATTTTCACTTTTTCTACTATGTTTGTTTACTTTTTTTTTTTTTTTCTTTTTTTGTTTTTGTTTTTTTTTTTGTAGTTTCGATATTTGTTTTTACTTTTAACTTTACTATAATATGTACTGTCCAGACTTTAGAGTTTATTTATTTTATAAAAATGTTACCAGTTTATCATTATAATATGAAGAGGTACTTTATAGGTATAGGTACTTTTTAAACAAGGCAAAGAAGTAATTTTAAACTACCAAACATCAAACATCTGATTGATTAAAAATGATGATTAAAGCATAACTTTATAGAGATTAAGCGAGTCCTATAAATTTTGGGTAAATTTTAAAGACAATAACATATTTTTTCTCTTGCGGCCTATGAACCCTACACTGACCAAATTTTTCGTGATTTAATTTTGATTTGGGGAAGATTATTCATTTAATTTGTGGAGGTGATATTCAAAAGTGAATCACTATTTGCGATCAAAGTGAATATGACATAGAATTTTTACCTTCTATCAGCCTATAGTTTTAAAAATTTTGATTCAATATTAAATGTGATAGCACTTACTGATACGATTACTTTATTTATTTAATGTTTAAAGTTAGATTTTCCTGAACTTCTTCTGCACACTTTATATAGAAATTAATTTTTTACGTTTAAATAAAAATAAGGTATTTATCTTTTAAAAAACGGTCAGATTTCGAATATAAAACGAATTACAATAAAACATATGGGCACACTTAAAATACAAAATTTTAAAACATATGGGCACACTTTATTTCTAATTCTTTGTATTTTATTTCTTCGGTCTTTAATTTTCATTTTTTACTACATTTAAGTTAACTTTACTTTTCATTTTGTCAACTCGTAACTATTTTTTTTTTTCCTTTATCTTTTGTTTGGTTTAAATTTTTTTGTTTTTTTCTTTTTTACGTTCAATTTTTATTTGAATTCTTCTCTTTTCTTTATTATTCTGGGATGTGTTTTTGTGACCTGAACTTCATTTTGGTTAGATCTTTTTCAACGTCATTCGTTCTTTTAAAATTAAAGTAGAGAAAAAAAAAATGTAAATAAAAAAAAAGTAATAAAGAAAAATAAAAACTTAAAACTTTACCATTAACTGCAGTTCTTGCACTAATTAAAAAAGGAAAAAAAAAATTGTTTTCATCTCTCTTTAATTCCTTTTGACCATTTTTCTAAAACTTTTTTTTTTTTTTTTTTTCCTATACATAAACTGCTTGTGTTTTTATTTTTTTTTTTGGGTTTTTTTTTTCGATTTCTTTACTTGCTCGAAACTTTATGGATATATTAAATGAGTTTAGCGGAATAATTTATAACATAAATTTGTATTGTAGTTTATAATAAACTTTTTGTATTGACGTTTGACAGTTGCTGATAGTTTTTTCATTGATAATGATCGATTCAAAATTGTTCTTATTGGCGGGTACTTTAAATTCATATTAAAACAAAAAGCAGTTTTACAGTATAAATTATGTGGGATATAATATGGTATATGTAAGAATTGTGGTGTATATAAAAAGAAAATATCTTAATAAGGTCGTAAATATCTGCAGCATTTCAAAAAATCTTAAGGTTAGATATTTATTTAGTACAATAATATCTGTTTCCGTTTTATTTAATTGATATCAGTGTTCTCTGGTTTATTTTCTCGTATATTAATAACCAATAAGTTAAGTTAAGCAAACATTGAATATTCGATTGTGTAATATCGCATATCAAAAGTATCCTATAATTGTGTTAAATTTTATCAAAACAAAAAAAAAACAATTTTTTTTCTTTACAAAAGCTCAATCCAATTTTAATAAAATTTAAAATATGCGCATGTGTATGTGTGAATGTGCATTAAAAAATCCTTTTAGAGTTTGTTAAAAACAAAATAAAAAAAAAAAAAAAAAAAATTTCACTTGCGGAACTATTCAGAAAGTCATCCTGAATTTACTGGTTTAAAATAAAGAAAAGTCAGGTTCTTTTTTGTTTTTTTTGGACTATACACTTTTTTTTTATAAAATAATAACGGGATTGTTTTTTTTTTTTTTCCAAATGAAATGAGAGCAAGAAAAAGTTTACAAAAAAAAAACTTATTATTGTTTTTGTTTTTTTTTTGTTTTTAGTAAAAATTCTATTAATTCGGACATAGTTTTTGTTTTTTTGGTACAACTTAGTCTCAAAAATAGTTTTCGTTTTTAACAAAATAAAATATATGAAGAAAAAAAAAGAATGACTTTTGTTTTCTACAAACATTTTGCATTGCAATGTAAGAGAGCCATCTATTGCAGAAATTTTTTTTTAAAATTAAAAGAAATATTTACTTTTTTTTTTTTCATTTTGTCATAGTATAGTTGTGGTGAATTATTGAAAATGGATTTGAGGTCAGAGATGTGAACAATAATAAAAGTAATTATGGTGTTGTTTCAATATTTTTTATCAATTTACTTTTTGATTTTGTTTAATGGAAACCATTTACTTAGTTTTTTTTTTTCAAATAAAAATAAAATTTTAGAAAAACTGCTTTATTTAATACTTAAAAGGTGCATGCATGCTTACAATTAATTAAGCACCTAATTCCTAAAAACTTATTAATAACTGTTGGTGTTATTAAAAAAAACTCCAACTTCAAAAATTATTAAAAAAAACTCCAAGTTTAATAGAAAGTGTATACAGGTGTAAAAAGTATATTTAAAATTTCATCGTTAGTAAAAAAAATTACTTTAGAACTTCTTAACTTGTCACATTTTTGTCAATAGTTTTTCAAAAAAAAAATTTTTTTCATTTTATTTAAATAATTTTTAGTGTGCAGCTATAATCAAAGTTTTTTTATGTCCTTTTACACCGATCTGCGCCGTGTACAAAATTTTTTTGCCACAATATAAAAACGTTTGGAAGCATATAAATGATATTTATTTTTTTTTGTATTTAAATTTGTTTTGTTTATGACACAGCCTTTCCTGTTCAGGCGTGGCCGTAAATGTCGTAAGGTGGAATAACTCTTACGACGTGTGTACATTAGACATTTCAAAGAGTATTGAGAAGATAAAAGTTTAAAGTTAATCAACTTTTTTCCAAAGCTGGATAAGTAAACATCATATTTGTAGTACCTTCCATGCAACTCAATACATTTTAACTTTTTTGGCAGAATTTATAACATCGATACACAAAATTCCGTTAAACTACAAAGCAGTATGCTTTTATTAAATTAAATATAATATAAATTAAATATTATCATCATTATCGTAAATATTTTTTTACAATTTTCATGAGAAAGTGTAAAAAAAAAAGACCTTAAAGAAAATAATGAAAAAAAGTCATTAAACCTTAAACTTTATATAGGCATTGATTATGCTGATCATTTAATCCTATAAGAGCATTCGTCGCTAGAAGAGAATTAATTTTTGTCGAATCTGTTGATGGATACAGTTTCTAAGAAGAATGGTATATACTAGCAAATTTTGTTATATAGTGAAGGAAGTTGTTTTGTGTATAGAAGTATAATCATTCATTGGTGTGCTGTTAATAAATACTTCAAATTCGAATTGTCCTGATAAAAATCATTATAGTGATTCAAACTGAGATTTAGAAAATTTTGAGAATGTAATAAATACCAAAGTCTTAAAAAATATTATTTTAAGCAATGAAAATTGTATTAAATCAAAAATTAGGATTATCGTATATAAAGTCAGATAATTAAAATGTATGGTGAAAGGAATTTTTTTAATTTTACATCGTCAAAGACTACGAATAATCGAAAAATTGAACTCAATAATTATTATAGGTTTTTAAGCAGTTCTCTATTCTATTCATCTCCTCAATCTTATACTTGTATTAATTAAATAAAAAATTTACCAAATCTATATTAGCAGTTAGCAGTAAAGAAGCAAACATGTATTATTTAATTGCAATAATTGCATTTAAAATCTCTCACAGCAGTTGGTATAGAATTCTAAAGGGCAACAAATATATAGAGTTTTGATTTCATTTTCTTTTAAAATTCATTTATAAAACTTACGATTATTGATAAAATTTCATTTCAAAATTAATATAAAAATAAAAAAATAAATATTTAAAAAATAACAAATTAATTTATTTGTTAATTTATAAACTTATGTTTGGAAGATCTTAAGATATATTTTTTTTTTTTTTTGGAAAGTATAAAATAAATTTAAAACTTTTGTTTTTCCAGATTTTTACAAAAAAAAGGAAGATTTACCAAAGAAAAGGAAAAATTAAGTATTTTTTTTTTTTTGGAAAAACTTTTGTATTTTTGTTTTTGTTTTTTTTTTTTTGTTATTATTACAGCAATACTTACAACTTTTATTTTGGCTTGAATTTCTCTTAATTTTCTTCTGGCTAAAACTTGAATATGTGAACTGACTTGTTTTCTTGTTCTCGTTTTTCCTGTTCGAAGTTTTATATAACGTGCTATTAATTCATTTCGTCCTGGAAAATAAAAATATTTAAAAAAAAAACATTAAATTATAGAATAAAAGATTTTTAAAATGTAATTTTGATTTAGATTAAAAACAAAAAAAAAAAAAAATAGATACTAAAAAAATAACTTTTAAAATTGTAGAATTTTAAATTGTGGTATGGGGCGATTCTAAAATAAAGAAAACAGAAAAAAAGAAAAAAAAAAACAGCCTTTTGGCAATTTTTTAAGCATTTTTTTTTTTTTTTTTAAGTTTTTTTAATTTTTGTATTTTATATAATATAAACTTACAGATTTAAAATTGTTTTGAAGAAAAATATATTTTAAAAATGAAATAACTAGAGGCAACAAATCTCAGCAATAAGTTTTTAAAAAAAAATTTTTTTTTTAGATTTGAATAAAAAAAAAAAAAGTTTTTTTTTAAAAGCACCTTTGCAACAATAGAACTTTTGTATAGTACATAAATAATATTAGATCTGCATTCTATTTTAAGTATAGATTGAATTAGAATTATTCTTGCCACATCAGACACAGTATAAATTTTGAACATCTGTTATAAATATTATACTTGAGCATATAGTGACTTTTAAAATCTTTATCTTAATAAAATTTTAATGCTTTTTTATTGGTTAAAGTTGAGAAAAGAACAAAAGTAGATTGCTTTGAGAGAAAAGTTAAATGCAAACTCTTGAAAAGTTCGTATTATTATTGGACTTTTTAAAGTGTTTTCATTTTCATATATTTTTTCTTGAATTTTAAACATAAGTTTGCTCATTTATAAATGGTTCTTTTCAAAATATAATTATCCCATTATAACTGTTGAGAATTGGAGAATTGCCTTATAGCATTATAGTGGAGAATTGCCTTATAGTACTAACTGTAGCAGAATCGCCGAACTTTCGCGTCTCTTTCCATCTTATTTTGAAATGTAGTAAAATTACCTGTACCTATATATGAAAATTCGCAAATTTATGGAACTTTCCATAATTTTTTTTAAAAAAGCCTAAAATTAAAAAAAAAATTCTATAGATTTAAACATCAAATATTTTTAGTGAGTTGGGAAGGGGGATATTTTTTTATTTTTTTAGAAATTGTTAATAAAAAAACAAAAATATTAAATATGATTTTTGTTTTTTTAATTAAAATTTATAGAATTTTGATTTAATTTATTTTTTTTTATGTTTATTGTTATTTTATATTTTTTTTTTTAAGTAAAAAAACACATAATTTTATTGATAAAAAAACTTTTTATCCAAATAAAAAAGTTACCTATGATTGAATATTTTTTGGAATTTTTTTTTTTTTTTTGCAAACATTTATTTTTTTACTGAGAAATTCAATGTTTTTAAATTTTTTTTTCTCTTTTCTTAAAATATTTTCAATTATTTTTTTATTATATTTTAAATATCATTTTTTTTTATTTTGTTTTGTTAAGGATAAGATAAATTTGAATTTTATTTTTAAATTTCTTTATAATATTTTTATAATTTTTGATTTGAATTTTGAACTTATATAACTAACTATATTATAAATTCCTTAAAAACGGTTAACAATTGAGTCTAAATTTATTTCTTTGTTGTATAAATTGTATAAATTGGATATGCATGCTTATAAGTACAGTACAAGTAAAGTTTATTAAAAGTTATTCTCGCAAAAACATGATTTTCCTTTGATTATACATTTATTATCGTCCCTACAAAGCTGCTGTTACCCTTTAGAGTTGTTCAATTGATATATGTATTGATATATGTATATACCGGGTGTTACCGACTCGAAGGTCTTCCTTGAAGTGGGTGATCGGGCATACCGAGACGATCAAAACATTGTATTGAAGTGGGGTCTATTCTGGACCCTTTTCGAGATATGAGGGGTTAAAGATTTTTTAGGGACTTTTCAGAAAAAAATCTACAACTTTTGAACGGCTTACTATAGAGAGATAAAAAAAGTGTCTCTTATAGAGTAAGTTGTTAGCTTTAATTTTTATGCCCTAATCATTTCACAATCCCAACAGTTACAAAGTTAGGGAGGTTTAAAATGATTTAAAATCAAAAAATTATGATTCAAATTCAATTTTCTTTTGAAACATCCTGTATTTGGGGTACTTTTTATAGAATATTCCGAGACAGCTTTTCAAGCCCTCTCCAATACAATTTTTGTTCGTCACGGTATGCCCGATCATCCATTTCAAGGAAGACCATCGAGTCAAAAACACTCTGTATATAATATATAGTGCGTGAAAGCTCCAATAAACGGACACTCAAGGGATTTGAATTTTTGTCCGGTTAAAAGAGATGTCCGGCAATAAGAATGTTTTATAAACATATGGCTTTAATTTATCATTTTATTAGGCTTTAATCAATTATGTTTTCGGTTTTTATTCACTTAAAATTAAATACGAGTATTAAAAATTTATTTTACAGGTTTTTCTTTTATGCATCTTTTTGAAAAAAGTTATAAAAATTCCTGATAACGGAATGTTCTTTCTTCTTGCTCTTGAAAACCATTCTAAGCACATTTTGTCAATGTTAAGCCCTTCTGGTTTCAAAACAAGGTTTTTTTTTATTTATATTTATTCCATTTTGCCATTCAAATCTATAGCTTTATTTTTCGATATTGCAGTAGCTTCGGTTTTTTACCAATACGAAATTTAGATGTTAGAGCCCTTACTGAATGCTTGTCTTTTTCTAAACAATTAATTACCCCCATTTTTTCTTTTAATGTTAACATTTTTTTGTTTTGCTAGCATTTTTTCCAAATTTAATTTAACATTACACGTTATGAACAAAACTAAAATAATTACTACTTGTCGTCTATTATCAAAAATTATCAAAACGTTTTTTTTTTTGCCATTCAAATTTGAATTGTGATTTACCAAAGTTTATTTCATAACAACGAACATGTGGTAAAAACAAATGCATATACATAAAAAAAAAAACCAAAAATTCTTTTATATGACAGTCCGTTTATTTGAGTTACGTGTCCGCTCACCGGAGATTTTAAAATTCTAAAAGTTCAAATTTTATGCCCGCCTCCTTTTATGCCCGCATGTGGAAGTATATGCGGAAAAAATAAAGTTCGTTTATTAGAGCGAAGTTTGTATAGGAAAGTGTTAAAAAATAAGTTGGTTCTTAAGATTCTCGTTTAAAGGAAATGTTCGCTCTAAGAGGTGTCCATTATGAGTCCTTTCACATATATAAAAAAGAATAAAATATCAATTAGAATGAAGTGATCCCTTACATTTTAAGTTCTTTTAACAATTTGAACCAACATGAAAAATCTGAAATTTAAATAATGTATGCCAGCTTTCTTTTCTTCATGTTTAAATATTAAAAATATTTTTTTGTTAAAATTATTTTTTATAGAAAAATTTTTATACTCAGTTTTACCAAAACTTCATCCTTAATTAAGTATAGTAATACAAATAACAAAAATATATTAAATTTTCTCTAGTATTTTCATCAGGAATACCTTGATACAATTAAACAATTCAAAAAAAAAAATTTATTTGTATTTTTTTGTTTTTTTTTTTCAAATTTTCAAAAGAGGAAAAATTCATTTTTTTCCTCGGAATTCTTTTTTATATTCGAAAATGAATAATAAAATAAATATTTTTTAATTTAGTTTTCTTTTATTTGTTTTTTTTTTTTTTTGCTTTAACAGAAGAAAAATTTCAGATACAGATTTGAAAAGAAAATAAATATATTATATGTATTTTTTTAATATTTTTTAATAATTTTTTTTTTTATATAATGGGTTAATAAAAGGATGAAATATTTTTAGTATCTTACTTTTGTTAGGAAATTTTATTGATGCAACTATAGATATTTATATAAAATTAAAAATTAAATTATTACTGGAATAAATTAAAATTAATGAAAAGTTATAAGTTATGATAATTTTATTAGAATGTTACACTTAACTAATTTTGGAGGGGAATACAAAAAGAAAAGGTATTGCTGAGCCTTATATTTAGTTTCAAATTAAAAAACTTTAAAGTAAAGTAAGAAAAAAAAAATTGTGGTAAATTATGTATGTTATTATGTTTAGGTACTTCTTAAAAGTTCTAAAAGTTTATTCAGCTCAAAGCTTATAATTCAATTCTTTAACTCCATATTTAAAATGAGTTCGACGGTATTAGAACTAAACGTATTTTTTTTCTTTATAATTTAACGTCTAGCAATTTTAGATAGAATTTGTTAAGAATTTTTTAAGGAAACAGAAAAAACAAAACGCTTAAAATATAAGAGTAGAAATGCTATAAAATATTTTATTTTTTCTCATAAAATGATTAACATGTATAAATTATATCATTAAGTATATGCTCAAATTGCTTTTGGTAGTAAAAAGTAAAAAAAAAATTACGTCGAAATAAAATTTGAAGTAAAGTAAGTTAAGAAATATTACATATAATCCGAAGTTTTAATTTTGAAGTATATACTTATTTGAGTTGATTACTGTTTATATATACTTATAGAAAAGGATGCACACTTAGGCCAACTTAGGCTCGGTCTGATGCGATAGATAATTTTTTCTTCTAATTAAACCATTGAGGGGTTATTACAAAACCAGCTCCGACAAATTAAAAAGATAATTTTAAAAGAATTTTTCCAGAAATTTTATTTTGTTAGAGAAAAACTATCTCCGGGATATCACACATAATATCGAAGATTGATTGCTTTTCATCTTTACAGAACAGATCGTTAGTTTAGTAAAATAGAAGAATATTTTAATGCTTGACCATTATAGGCCACCGAGTCCCCCAAAATAATCATATTTAGTCCAATGATACATTATTTAATTGCATATTTTTAGGATTGGCAAATGTTTTTATTGTTGACGAATTAAATTGGACATAAGCATGAAGACTTAATATTATATTAAAGGGTATTAAAAAATAAAATTATATTAAAAGCTCATTTGAACTGTAATTTCGGGTTCAAACATTTTTTTAACATAAATATATATTAACAGAATACTATATATGCATACAATCCGTTTTAGGCATAAAAAAAATAAAATTTTAGAAATTTTCTTTCAAAAATACACTTTTTTTTCCTTAAAAATTTCCTCCAATTCCAATAAGGTATATACGTTATACAATGTATATATACAAAAAAATATTAAAATATATAAAATAAAATATGTAAATGTATACATTATTATTGTATAACAAATCTATATAGAATAACTATGTACAGATATATATAAATGTATGTATTCTTATAAAAGTTTATCCTTTCTAGATTTAAATTTTTTTCATTTTTATTATTTTTATTTTTTTGCTTTGCTTTTCTTTTTATTTTATATTATAATAATATGTATATTGTTAAAGATATTTTGACTTTTTTGAAAAAATGAAATCAACCATCAAATAATTCCCTCCTCTATATCCTTAAACTCTTGCCTTCTGACATTATTGAAATAAAGAAAGTCTCTAGTAACTCGTAAAGCACGCTTTCGTTCACTCACTAATTGCACATTCTTGGCATAGTTTTGTCGTTTTCAAATAAAATACCAGAGAATTTATTTCTCATATATTTTATAATGTATATATATGTAATTATGTATATTTATATAAATATATATATATATATGTAATATGTATATATATAAAAAATAAATACGTAATAGAACTTTCATATAATATATTTTGTTTAGTGTACAAACTTATTTTAATTTAATTTTTTTCTTTTAAGCTTTAACTTTTCTCAGAGCATTGAAATAACAACAACAACAACAACAAAACAAAAAACTAATAAAACACAAAAAAAAAAAAGCAACAACAAGAATATAAAATTTTCACCCCATCTCTTTTTTCTCTGTTGCATTTGTTGTATATTGTTGCTGCTTTTATTATTCTTGCTATATTTTCTATTGATGTCTAAGAAAAATATTTCTTCATTCCTTTAACAAAGCAACTGAAAGAGTTGTAGTCGTTTCGTTATTATACAGTATATGTATGTGTTTATATAACAATAAATTTATTATATTTATATATATATGTATATGAATATATAATAATATATAAAATTGTATTCAACATCATCAAAAATATTGTCGTCCTGTTTGTATGCATAAATTTCGTTTTTGTCCTTGTTTTTTTTTTTTGTTTTTGTTATATTAAAAGGACATACCGAATGAAAGGATCAAAGAAAAATGAGATAGAAGGGAAAGAAGTTATTTATTTCTTGATTTTCGTTTATATATATAAAAACTTTATAGCTATTGTCGAGTTCAGAAAATTGCATTTTATTTATTTATTTACAAAGTAAAAATTTGTTTTTTTTTTTGTTTTTTGTCATATTTGTAATTTGAAGTTTTTAAATTTTTAAAATTAACAATTCGGAGCAAAAGAAATTTTATAAAAAAAAAAAAAAATATTTTTATTTTGAACTTTTTTGCATTTTATAAATTAATTTCACGGTTCCTTATCGATTCTTTTTATTTTTATTAACAAATTTTTAAATTATCTTAATTACTTTACACTAAAAAAACACTAGAAAATGTTAATCATCCGGTGAAAAGTTAAAATGCTTTAGTGGTAAAAATTTCTGATATTTCCTAAATTTCAATTTTAGTAATTGAGAACCATTATATTAGACTGTATAAAATTGGGAACCATTATGTATGAGACTGTTGAAAGTTAGCGGCAATAAAAGAAATAATAAAAAGCATTTTTACCCGCAGGGATCAACAAAAAAAAAATGAAATATTTTAGAAAAGAAAAAGGCATCGAAGAGGTTTCGATAGCCTTGTGGTTAAGGTCGCTGTAAACACCGAGTGAGTATAGATAAATCCCACACACGTTGTAAGAATATCTTGCCTTTACTACATTTACAGTCACACTTGAAAAGTAAATGTTGTAAAATTTCCTTCATTTATGTGGCAAAGGAAATTAAAAAGAAAGGCATTGAGTCGAAAAAACGGCCACAAACTACTTGATTAAACACTATAAAGAAGGGAATTTTTTAAATAATATAATCCTAGTAGCATGTTGAAGCACGCGGAAAAACACCTGGGGAAGTTTTATAAAACGAAGAAAACACACCTCAGATAGGGAAATAATTAAAAAGGTTTCTGATTTTAGCCAGAAACAAAATAAAACATCTTTGACTTATAGTTTATTATTCTTTTTTTTTTTTTACAACGTATGAGGATTGCATTTTTCTAAAAAAAAAAAATAACAAGAGGTAACCAGAAAAAGTCTTTAAATATATGTATTGTGTTTTAAAAATAAGAAGGCATATGTAAACAAACATTAAAAGAAAAGATTTAAATAAAAATTTAATTGTTTTAACTGGTTCAAACCAAAAAAAAAAAAAAAAACTTTCTACACAAGCATAACAGAGCACAACACAAACATTTTTTTATATTGTATCCTTGCCAAAAGGATTAAAACTTTTAAAAGGAGATATAAAAAAAAGAAAAAAAAAACAGATAAAAACTAAAAGAGAATTATCACATTTAGTGAAGTTCATAAATGCAGTTCTTCTTTTTTTTTTTGTTTTTGTTTTTGTTGAAGGGGTATGGCATTTTTAATTCTTTATGAAATTTTCTTTTAATAAAAAAACAACAGAAGGGAAAACTTTCACAAAAAATTAAAAACTTTACTATAGAATTTTTGTTTTTTTTTTTTTTGTTTGTATAATATATCAGTTAAGAACAATATTAATAGCACATTTTCTGTAAAAGAGAACCGGAAAAATTTTTTTAAAAAGATAAATTTTGGGTGTAGGATATTTTCCTTTAAGCACATTTTTGTAACTAAAATTAAAAACAACTAAAGAACTTTAACTTTTGATAAGAAAAATAGTACAGATAAAACGAAAAAAAAATTCATATGTATGTACTATGTATGTATCTGTATGAAAAAGAAAATTTTGAATATTTAATTTCTTTATATAGTAAAATTTTCTTACTGATTCTTAAATAAATACAATTAAGTAAAGGTTTCCTTCAAATTGTAAAGTCGTTGCAGTTTATTAAGTCTAAAAACTTGACGACAAACTATTATGCACTATTTAAAAAAAATTATCACTATTAAAAGCTCTATAACAATAATAATTGTAATTTTTTCTTAATTATGCTAAATTTAAGCTTAAATTTTTGAATCCTTTAATAAATGTCAAATTAATTTTTTTCGAAATTTTCAGAATTCGTATGGTTAAGCACATAAGAAAGTGACAGATACTTTAATTTTGAAATCAAGTTCTTTTAATTTGAAACAGTTTTATTGTTTACTAGCATTAAACAGATTAATTTGATATGGTAACACTATGAAACAAAAAAAAAATAAAAAATAAAACAAAAGAAGTTGATGTTTTGATAAAGTATAATATACAAAACTGTTTTAATTCTGTTTTTCTTTTTGTGAAAACTTTTTTCTGTTTACTTAGAGAATGAGAGGGTAGAATTATTACAAGAAAGTAAAAAAAAACAACAGAAAAACAAAAAAAAAAAACAAAGAAATAAATTGTAAAATTTATAAAAGATGAGAGGAAAAATTGTTGCCTAAATTGTTTAAAATTGTTTTGAGAAATTTTCAATGAATAAAATGAAAGTTTAATTTTTAGAAAAAAAAAAAAACAAAAATAAGAAATAATCAAAAAAAAAAAAAAACAATTTTGGAGCAAGGATCACATTGAGGTGAATTGTTTTTTTTTTTTTTTTGTTCGTTTCCTTCTAATGTGGAATGGAATAAAAAATAAAAGAAAAAAAAAAATTATAAAACTATAAATTGTCAAGGTTGTCTGAATATTTTTTGGGTATTTTCTAAAGAAATTCTTTATGAAATTGGAGCGTGTAAATTATTTTGTTGTTTTTTTTTTTTTGGATTTATTCAAAAATATTGTTTTTTTTTTTGTTTTAAAATTAAAAGAAAACATAAAAGAAATGTGTCAAGATTTATATTTAAAAAAAAAAAAAAAAGAGTAAAAAAAAATATATAAAGTAAAAAACTTTAAGCATAAATTTTTAGAATTAGGATTTAAACTGTATGATACATTCAAAGCAAGTGCTAAAAGGTACAGAAATTAAAAAAAAGATTATAATATAGAAAATGGATCATACACCGTATAACAGTATAAGAATTATTATAAGTATTATATAACTAATGTATAAATTGTATTTTATTTTACAAATGGAGAATTGTATTTTAGGAGAACTTTTTAAATCTGTCCTGTTCGAAATTTTATTTGAATTTTTTTTTGTATAATGATTTATATGGAAACATAAAATATAGGTTGTATTTAAAAGAAATCTAAGACAGTTTATACATAACAAATACGAAGAACTTAATATACTGAAACTTAAATATAATGAATATTTTATTGATTTTTTTTTTAATAAAAATGAAGACAATTTAACATGTTTCTTTTTAAACTTCATTTTCTTTACCTATAACGAAGTAAAAAAAAAAATATATTAGAAAGTAAATTAGTTATTATGACTTTCTAAATGTTCTTATATATCAGTATAGGGTATTAATTCAAAAAAAATGCCCTTGATATAAGTAAGTTCTACATTTTTTCAAAAGTATCTACAACAAAAGAATTGCTGTCACTGGATTTTAAAACGTCTATAGAAATATTCTTAATTTAGGAATATTTTATCTATTTGTATTCGATTGTGAGAAGGCTATAAATAATTAATAGATAAAATGTAATTGTAAAAGGAAAATTATATCCAAAATTTTATTATTAAAAATAATTTTCACCTGTGTCAACACATATATTCAACATAATAACCGTAAGGAACCCATAGAAAGTCTACCCATAGAAAAATCTGTTTTGTTATGATCTCGAAATATTTTCTTCATTAGAAATTCCTAATCAAAACTCTGAAATTCTAATTAAAATTTTTGTTATTTCTCATTTTTTTTTTTATTCCGAATAACTTTTTATCTTATAATCCTTGAAATTTAATAATTATATTAATTTAAAGACATTGTTTTTTTTTCTTTTTCGTAAATCTTTATTAGATTTAGATCCTTATAAATAATTTTGTATCTAATAAATACAAAGAAAAAAAAGATAAAAAGAAAAAAAAAAAAAGAAAGAAAACCTCAAAAATTGATTTGTATTCGTGCAAGATTACAAAAAAATAAATTCAATAAATAAAACGATTGTTCATATGAATGCTTAATAGTTTTTACATTTCTTATAAGAATGTATATTTGTAAATATATATATACCTATATATATATATGTATATATATAAAAAACAAAGAAAAGGATGAAAAAATTTATTAAGAAATCATTTATTAATTAAAGTAATTTATTATATTATACCAGAAGTGTCCTTTTTTGTTTTGTGACTCCCTTTTTTTTTTATACTCAGTATACATTTCACCACTTAGTATAGAATAAATAAATGTCTAATTTTTTTTAAATAATTTAGATTACGTTTCATAAAGCAATGCTATAAAGAATTTGATGAAAATAGTTAAAAATTTAGTTATCATTATCACATTTAATAATTTTCTCATTGCTGTTTTTCGAATATTTACAGAATTATGGCTGAGCTGATGAACAAAAGCAGGTATTAAGAGATTAAAAATATAAATATACGATGCATGAATTATTAGAGAAGCCTTTTAACAAAAAGGGTTTCTTTTTTTTGAATAATAATGTAATAGAAAAATTGAAAGATTCTATATATGATTTTGTTTTCAAGGTACACCTTAGGTAAAGTTAATAAAAAATGGAAGGATTTATGAAAGATCCTTTATTTTATTGAAAAAAAAAAAACTAAACAGTATATTGATTTATATTCAATTCCTTGATATTTCGTTAAATTTTAAAAATTCTGATCGGTAAAGTTCATATTATAGCGATGAGTTGTGATTTCACATTTACAAAGAATATGTTGAAAATGTCCTTTAGTGCTCTTCACTATTCTTCTTAACTATTTTTTTTTTTTTGAAATTAATAAGTGCGATAATGGTTAGAAATTTTTTTGTTATATTCAATTCTGATCTACGGTAAACATATTCTATACAGTCTTTAATAAAAGACGACATGAAAATAATATAAAAAATTGTAACAATGGAAATATTCTTATGGTATTTTGAAATTAATAAATGGACAAAAATTATTTTTTCTTTTATTCTGTTTTTTTTTTTGTTCTTTAATAATTTCCATATTTCGAAACTAATTAATATTTTCTAGAAACATTCTATAACAATATATTTTTCTTATATATATGTATATATATATACCTAAGATCAAATTACAATTAAAGGATGTTCTTTTCGTTCCTCTTTTCCCTATAATAGAAAACAAATATCTATTACGTACAAATACCAGGTTTCTGGGTTTTTTTTTTCTTTTTTTTCTTTTTGTTTTTAATTTTAATTTCGCATTCCAATGTATGATATGTATAAGAATATGTAAAAGCTTAGAGACATTTTATAGAAAAGTAAAATTGAAACCACAGTAAACGTGAATAAAATGAAAATATATAGAGGCTGAGACTGAGGCTGTATAGGAGGATATATAAAAAAGACGACTGAAACTGAACCAAAATGAAAAACAATGAAAAGGACTAAAAGTAGAGGTATTAAAAAATATATAATTCATTTTACCTATTTGTTGTACAAAATAGGATAAATTTATTATATTGCATTCCATAAGGCCAAAACAGTAATAGCAAAAAAAAAAAGAAAAAAAAAGAAGATGAAGGAAAAAAACTTTGGAAAAAATAGAAAATAATTTGTTTTTTTTTTTCGTTTTATGAATGTGATATAAAATGCATTATACCAAGTCCTTTTTGTTTTTAATTTCATAAATTATAAACATATATATACCAAAAATATAGAACAAAAACAAACCATAATAAAAACAAAAATAACAAAAAATGTTTTGTTTTTCAACCACCAGATGTCAAAAAGACTTCTTCTTCGTTTTCTATTGTTGGGTTTATGCAAATTTTTTTGACCCTTAAAAATTATATGAAATAATATCTAGATTCTAGTCTTATAAAAATTAAAAGAAAATTATAATTTTTATTATTTTTGTTGTTGTTATTTTTAAAAAACGTCATGGATGACATTATTTATCACCTTTCTAAGTTACTGTAATTCTACACTTTAAAAGAACGGAAAATGTTCTAATGTCTTTTTCACAAAATCATTTTGACAATTATTTTCAATGGTCAGTTTTTAAGAATTTTAAAATAATATGTTAGTTTTGGTGTTAAAGTAAATTGATCAGGGTGCAAAAAAAAAAATAGATTTTTAAAAATAAATAAAACTGATTTTAATGATCGATTTATGAACTATAAGAAACCATTCAAAAACTAGTTCTAGAACAAAATTTTAACAGCTCAGAAATTCAGGGGAAGAAATATTAATACAAGTGATTATAAATGACATTTTTTGAGGATTATGAAATCAGAGAAGCTTTTAAGGTTTTAAATTTATAAAAATCTAAGATGAGTTTCGTTTTAGATTTTATGTCATATAATGGTCTGATTTATTGACTGTACCAAATTTCGAAGCGAAATTTCATGTTTTATAGTTTAGTATGAGTACAGGCCAAATTTTATATCCAAGTCAAAAATGGCCAGACAAAATATGTATTTTGTTTATAAAATCCATAAAAGTCCATTCTAACTTTTCATTACATATTTTATCTTATTAAAGAATTTCTATTTCATTCTTTATTTTCTACTAAGTAACAATGAAGGCGTGTTACAATAGAATGATTTTTGTACAAAAAAAAAAAAACTGCAATGCTTTAAATCATTTTTATTGTCAGTTACTATTGCCTCTATATTTTGTTAGTGTGAATATATGCTTGTTTATAGAAATTCTTGACTCATAAATTAAAAGTTTTCTTTTAAATATGCAAAATGAAGAATTTTTTGTTTTGTGGTTTTTTTTTATATTATTTCTGGACAAAGACGTATTGCCTTTTGTTTTTCATATAAAATTACTGCATTAAATGGTATACATCTAAAAAAATTATGGGTAGGTGCAGTATAATTTCATATTTTTCACTTGTTGTCGTTTGTTGTTGTTGTAAGTCAAGAATGTGACATTATACAGTTTAAATTAATGTGATGAAATATTCTCAAGAAACAAGAAATAAAGTACTATATATTTTGTTTTTTTGTTTTTTTTAAATTTTAAATTTTCTTTAATTGTTTCACTTTTATTTGGAAATATTAAAAGAAAATCCTGTTCTATCTAAAGAAGTGAAATAAATGAACTATACTATAACTGAAAAGCCCTTAATTGCAAAATTTTCTGTAGGTATTTCCACTTATTAAATCCTCAATCCTCACAATCCTTAAATATTATTAAACCTTCTCATTTTAAAACTCTTGATCATCGATTTCTTGCTTGTGAACAAAATAAAATAAATAAGTAAGTATAGAAAAAGTGAATTGAAATGTTTTCTGCATTTTAAAATAAGTCCTTAAGGTCCTTAAATGTTAACTACATAGTCATTACAAATTGAATATAGTATAGTGGGCTATAAATTTTATTAAGTGGGATTTCCTTTTATTAGTTTTTTAAAACACGGTGTTGTGCATATTAAATTGTTTTTTTTTTTTTTTAATAAATTAAGATAAATTTCATTAATAGAAAATTAAAAAAAAAAATCTATTTAAAGAAAAGAAGATTCTTTTTTTTTTTCATTTTTGTTTTTATTTTATTTTTTTTAATTCAAAATGGAACATGAAAAGGACAGGATAAAATAAATGGAGAAGACCTTAAAAGAATTAAAATCTATTTTTATCCTCTTATTTTTATATTGTAAAGACATGATGAAAAAAAAAGGGAGAAGTTAGACAGGAAAAAGTATATGGATAAATTAAATGAAAGATTTCCTCAATCAATTGAATTTTGTCTGTGACAAGTAATAAAAAAAAAATCAGTAGTAAATCGTATGTACGTAAGTACATACATATATTGAAAGGATCTTAAGATTTGATCCCATATGCAGGAGGAATAAAGAAAAAAAAAATCGATTTTTGATAAATTTTTTATAAATTTGCGTTTTGCTATATTCTATTTTTATTTTTTATTTTTAGAATTTCATATCCATCTCATTTCGGATTAAAAACCAACAAAATCTAAATTTAATAGGGAAAAGGGGAATAGAGAAAGGAAAAATCAAACAGAAAAAAGAATGAAAACATTAAAATATTATAAAGTATTTGATTCATTTAAAAATCTCCTGTAAAACTTTACAAGTTGTTATTAACACAGAAATGAAATAATTTGATTTGAATGTATATGGTATCTAGCTGAATTATTAGAATAAACGGTAAATGGATTACCTGATAAAAAATATAAAATGTACAGCAAAATGATTAGAATTGTTAAAAAAATAATTTCTAATAAGTGAAGAGGGCACTGACTTTCTTTATTTTCCTTTTTAAAAATCAACAATTTAAGATTAATGTTGCTCTTCCTTATTCTCTTTCCTTTCTTCATCCTATGTCTTAGCCATTATACTGCTTTGCAGTTAGGGTGATTAGCCCATTATACTAGTTTTAGTGGGTAAAAATCCCATATACTACCAAAGGAGCCTTGGTTTTACTTGGTGTCATTTGAAAATTGACACTTCCCGCAGAAAGAAAAAAAACTGCTTCCGAAATATTTAATGGACTTTAAGAATTTTGTATTGAACAAGAAGAATAAAATATCTTGAAATTTTATTGGAATTGTTAGAAGTTTTTAGATTAGATTATTAAAATCCTTTTCCATCTTTAGTCTTAATTTTTACAGAACTTCAATAGAAAATTTTCAGATATCCGATATAAAATATTTAGTTTCTCTTATTGACTCATTTCAATAAAACATGAGGTGCAAGTTGTACAAATTTTCTAGTTTCATAACTACCTAGAATTCTGCAGACAAATAGTATCTCGCACATCAAATAAGGAATAGACAATTACTAATCTCCAGCAAAATCATAGATATATAATATGTTATGACGAGTAATAACGTTGAGTAGCGGTTATGACAATGGTAAAGGTTGTCATTCATGATCAACTGTCTAGACATAATTAAATAAAAAAAATAAAAACCGAACAATTACTTTACTAAAAAACTTTAGTAGTGTATTTTATAAAACTGTTTTCAGTATAATTTCTGACTTAATTTATTAATACAGATCCCATATTAATATCTTCAAAATTTATTAAAAGAACCCAAAAATCTGCAATCTACAAACAAAAAATAAAAAAAAACGAAAACAAAAACGCTGATACTAAAAATGTAATGAAGAAATAAAGAAATATATGACCACCGCAATCACAAAGAATTTTAAGGACATCATCAGAACTATAACATACCCAAAAAAAAACAAAGTTAACGATAAAAATTAAACAAAAAAAAAAAATTAAATTGACATCCAACACAATCAACAAATACAACAAAAAAAAACATCAAAAATGGACAACAATTAAGTTTCTTGAAATTTTTTTTTCTTTATCTTTTCTCTGTTTCGACATAAGGATATAAATGTCCTTGCTATTCATTTTAATGAAATTTGATTCTTGATGTTTGAATATATATACTATCATCGAAGGACGAAGAAAATATGTTGCTGATGTTGCTGAATTAAAAAAGATGAACAAATAGAAATAAAAAATCAAATACAGATAAAAAAAAAAAAAATTGAAACCATCAAGAAATTTATCGTCAGCCTCTTGAAATATCCGTAAAATTTATGATTTTATTTTATAGTTGTTGTTTGCCTTTTTCTGATATTTTTTAAACTTTGTTGTCAGCAGTTAATTCTGCAACAATAAAACCTCAATAAATAAAAAATAAACAAAATTGAAAATGAAGAAACAAAAATTTGAAACAAAAAAAAAAAATTCTAACCTCAAACAATTTTTAAGCAAAAAAAAAAAAAAAAGTTAAAAAAATAATTTTGTTTCAACCTGTTCTAGGATATTTCTTGAAAAATGAAACTTTTGTTAAATCTTTTTAAAATTTAGTAAAAGAAAGAGCGATTTAAGAACGAAGCGTTTTAAGAACGATTTTGCATATTATTGTCTGCCGTTGCATATCATTGTCGTTTTGCCAAGAATTACTTAAAAGAACAGGAGAATACCACAAACAGTGGATTCAAATATAAAATCTGCAAAGATCCAACTAAATTTTCAAAATCTTATAACTTGCTAATGACTTAAATGGAGAGTAACGATTTGTGTCCAATTAACGGTACAATTAAGAGAGGAATTTTAGAAAACATAAATAGAACTATCTTTGTAGGACATAAGTAAGGACATAGGTTTGTAGGACATCTAAGAGAGTAATTAGATGTTAGATATTCTATGTTTTATCCTAACTTCAATTAACTTCAGGACGTTTGGGTGGTCACGATATATAAACAAGCACTTATCAAAAGTTTAGTTAAAGCTTAAGACAAGATTTTTTATCCGGAGTAACGAAAAATTGTAAAATATTTAATAGTTTAAAATATAAGCATTTTTTTATTTAATGTAATTTAAAATAAAAATTACTATTTACAGATAGAAAAAATAGCTAAAAATCCTAACAGTCCCAACAGTTAAAATAAGATAGCCATCTAGTTGATATATTCGCTAATCCATTATTTTTTAGTAAATAATAAGAAAATTTTTTTCATACAAGGGAGATGGGAAGTTTCCAAATACTTCCTTGTTAGTGACAAATTTCTATTTATATTTAGCCCACCTACTCGCCTTTAGCCAAATAATGGGGTGAAACTTTTAACTGTCCACGCAATATATTATGGCTATAGGTAGTAGAGTTAAGAAATGATAAACATCCTGAAGCAATAATATTATCAATAATATCAATCGAACAATATTCTCGAAGTCTACAAACACGAATGAATTAATTATAAACAGAAATTGTATTATTGAATACAAGAAGATTTATTTCTATTTGAACTAGTAAAAAAAGTTATATGGAAAAAAAGAAATCTAACATTTTACTATAATGATCATTCCTATATTTTTCTAAGGATATTTTTGGTCTCGTTTGTTTGTTTTCCTATACCTTTATACTCGTTATACTTTTTTGTCTTTCTTCTTTCTTTTTTTTTCTTCTAAAATTTTTTATTTTCTTTTTGTTGTATGGTTGGTGGTTTGTTTTTTTTTTTTTTTGTTTTTACTGGTTGCGGTTTGTTTTCTCAGCAGTGACCTCTGCTGCCAGCAATAGGTAAATTATTCACAAAGATTCATGTTAGGACAAATAACTAATGGAGGAAAAAAATCAAGAATATGTTTAGAAAGATGTATTAGATAACAGTATATATATATATATATATATATATATATAAATACACATATGTTTATAAAGTTATATTGTAGTATAAGGAAAGAAATAAAACTGAAAAAAAAAAAATAATATAATATGTATAAATAAAACTGGCAGGACATTTCAAAAGTCATTAATCAGCATAATGCAGAAACAATTCATCTTATGGTTAGGACAACTTTTCTAAAGACATGTTCTACATTTTCTTTTCTTTTATTTTATCTCTTTAATTTTTTAATACTCTGGTATAAGTAAATCAAATTTTGTAAGAAAACTACAGAAAGGACAAAAACAAAATGTACTTTAACGGTAATATAATAAAATTATTGGGGATTTTACCATTATTTAAGTTGCAGAAAAAAGTGAAGGGATTCCTTTTTTTTGTTTTTGTTTTTTGGAATATGTTTAAAGTAATGAAATAAAATTTTCATTTGATAAATGAGAAAGAAAGATAACAAAATAAAAAAAACATAATAGGCGAAAATGTGATGATAATATTTTTATTGATGTATGGATAAATTTAAAAGATTTGTTGCTGACAAATGAAGAAAATTGGAAAAAAAAAAAAATTATTTTCATTTGTCTAATATTTTTTTCTCTCTTGAATAAATTTAAAATTAAATTGTAATTGTTTTAAGGCAAAAAAAAAAAGACAAAAAGAAAAACAAGAATGTGAAATTGATATTTAAAGTAAGATTAAAATTAATCTATTGTTACAATATACATATTTTCAATATTATTTTATAAACGTTGTTGACATGTAGTGTCACTCTTGTCCGTGTTGTCCTTCTTGTGGATTATTGTAACTATTATGAATTATTTTTGGGGAGGTATCAGTTTTATGTTTAAAAGCAGAATAAAAGTAAATACGATAATCAAATTTTTATAATTTTTAAATTTGAAGGTTTCTTATGTTGATTTGCGATTTTTAAAATTTAAAATTTTACGTCTTTGTACCATGCCTTGTATATTTAAACTGGCCGTGGACCGGTATACTCACATTACAAGTCGTATTATTTTCGGCTCAAATTACAATAATAAAAAAAACATAAATTTTTTTTTTTTAACATTTAGGTTGGTACGTTAGTTTGTCAATTAAACAAACGTGCTTTAATTTTTTATACATTTTTGTTTTTAGCCTGATAAAAGACTTTTTTAGGTATATAAGTGATAAAAATAAATTTTCATCTGAAATGTCAATTAAATATGTTGTTGTTTTTTGTTCTGTGGTGAGCCAGCAAATAATATTTAACACAAAATATTTTCAGTTTTTTCAAATATTTTATTAAAATTTATTAAAAATATTAATGATAAAATTTCAGTTAACAAATGGAATAATAGAAAAAACTCAAAATTAATTTGGACACTTTAAATTCTTGTTTTGATTTTCGTTGTTTTTTCTATTATTTATGTACATACTTAAATATTTTTATATTATTATTTAGCAAAATAAAAAGGAAATTCATGTTCTTTAATTATTCTAATCCAATTGTTCATATTTATTCTTTTCAGTGTGCCAATAACATAAACTTTTACCTTATAAATAAAAAAATTTTAAAAAAATATAAAATTTTTTAATGCAACTCGTTAAGTTCTGTCCTTCGATATCGGAAAATAAAATTTTCGTCTAAACCTGCCCAAAAATAATATCTTTTGAAAAGGAAATTCACCATATTATTTACCCATAATTTGGATATTATTTTTACTCAAATTTTTCAATATACCAGACTGATACCATAGCATTGCTTCGTAATTTTTTTATTTGATTTTCCAATAAAAAAAAATAACTTTAAATTTTATTTTATTTTCATTTCATAAATAATTTTTAATTTTAATTCAAACAAATTGTTTATTTACAGAAGTTGGAGAAAGTTAAACAAAAAAAAAAAAAAAAAGAAAATTTTATTCAAATATATGCATATTTTGTTTAAAATTGTTTTAAAATTGTATTAAATTAATTTTTAATTCATAATTATTCCATTTTTCTTTTGGAATTTTTTCAATTATTACATTTCGTCACCATTTTTATGATTAAAAAATGGTTAAAAGATGCTTAAAGATTATATTTACATTTAAAATAATTTTCTTTATTAATATGTACAATACTCTTCCTATAATTCATTGTGAACCAACTAAAAAAGTCAAGAATAAAAAATTTTAAAATTCCTTTATTTCAAAACTTCGATTTTGTCTTTTCATCCTTTATTTGGATGAAAATTTAAAGGGTGAATAAAGTCCAAAAATCAGCTTTTTAAGTTCATTATATACCGATTATAGATTATTTTTTCGTTTATAAATTATTTTAAAAGATATTTCAATCCTTTTTTAATATTTTTTAAAGTTCAATTAGCTGGATACTGAATTTTTTAATATTTAAACTCTGTATATAAAAACTCTAGACTAAGAATTTAATAAATAGGTTAAAGTTCTATATAAAAAGTAATAAAAACTTATAAATTGATAATTCCTTTTATAAATACTCAATAAAATCAAACTTTAGAAATTAATTTTTATTTCTATTAATATTCAATTTAAAAAAAAAGAAATAAAAAAAAACACAAAAAATTAGCATTGTCTTAAAAATTTTTTCAAAAAACTTTCTTCAATTAAGTTGAATTTTTTTTCTTGTATATTATTTAAGATGAAAATATTTTTAGAGTTGAATGATAGATAAAGTTATGAAATTAAAATACACATATATCTATATAATCATATTTATAAATAAAAATATAAAATAAATTTTACAAACTTTTATTGAAATAGTTTTTTAAGATTATATTAAGTAGTTTTGACTATATAGTTTTCTTTACGAAGTGAGAATCGTTTTACTTTGAAAACGTTTTATCCATTATGAATTCTATTTAACCAACACCTACTCAAAAAAAAAAAAAAAGAAAAATTTCGAAAGATATGATTATTATACAATATAAATTCCTTGGGAAATATTAGCATTAAGTGTGTCCTCAAAAATAGGCAATATTAATTGATGATATCCTGTTAAAATTAAAGTTTAATTTATTTTTAGTCCTTCTAATAAATTTTCCATATTATATTATTAAAGGTTTTGTTCTTTAAAATTTTAAAATATAATGTTGAACGTTCAAAGTTGGTTTTTTTTTTGTTTTTTTGTTATTTTCTTTAATTGTATAAAGTTTTATTATTAAATAATTTTTTTTTTTTTAATTTTTATTGTTTTTTATTTTAAATTTTTCTCTTTGTCTTTTAAATGATGCCCTTAAAATCATATTAAATACCATTCAAGGTTTTTGTTTTCACTCCCTTTCCACTATCAATATCGACTTAATTAAATTTCAAAATGTTTTTCTTTTAATTTTCTTTTTTTAAATCTTTAAAAAAATGTCTGTATTTTACTGTATTTGAATTTATATAATGTATTTAAGTGTATATAAAATAATATAGATCTGTGAATAAAAAAGGACCTATCCATCATGGGTATATATGAACATAAAAATATAAAATGGTACAACAAATTTGGATGATGATAATGATGATGGGAAGAAAATAAATTGAAATAGAAAGAAAGAATCTTGGCATCACTTTAAGTAATTATTTGAAAATTTGATCAGAAAATAAAAGAAAAAATCTTTGAGAAAATTTATTGTTTTTCTTATTTTTTCTTTTCTTTTTTATTTTTTACCTACCTTTTATTTTATTTAATTTTTTTTTTTAAAATTCGATTTTTATAATGAACATTTTCCGCATCTTTTTAAATTATAAAACAAATGTAGCTTAACTGACCTTCCTCAGAATATTATCGACCATCTACTCAAAATTAAAAATTTCCCAACTACGGTTAATTCTATTATCAGTTTAATGAAAATATTCTGTATGTAGGTTTTTATTTTTGTTAAATAAGGGCTCTTCTTTGAAAATCATCTCATCTTATATTTTAAACTTTTTAATATTTTCCTGGCATTTTTTTTTTTTTTCTATTATTTTGTTTTTGTATCTTTCTGTTTAAGTGAAATTAAAATTTTAAGGAAAGACATTCAAAAGTTTATAGGTATAAATATAGAAGCAAACTTATGTAGATATATATATGTTACAGTTAAATATCGAAATTAATTTGGAAACATTTGAGAAAATTCTAATTTTTTATAACGTTGACAATTATTTATTCATTTCTTGTGAGCTTTTTTTTTATATATATATGTAAACAAAAAAAAATGAAAGTTAAGTTTTAAAAGTTATTGTAAATTGCATATTTTATGGCGCACTGTTTTTTTTTTTTGTCTTTTACGCACGGTAAAATACAATTTTCTTTTATAAATATTTTGCAACTTTATACTTTTGTAGAACAAAAAAAAAAAAAATTTACGAAACTAAAAATATTAAAATAATTTCCGACATGTACTGTAACGCAATAATAAAAGAAAAAAAAAATAAAAGAATATTTTCCAAAAAAACAACAAATAAAAAAAACCCTACAGGATCCTTTAGAAGAAAAATGAAATAAAGAAAGACCGGGCAAAAAAAAAAAAAAAAATGAAAATTATTTTTTACTTTCTATTTTCCAAGAAAATGATTTTCAATAAACTCTCCTTGGATTTTTTTTTTCTTCATATTCTGTTTTTCTTTTGTTTTGTTATCCTTTGAGTCTTTTAAAATAAAAATTTTTTTTTTGTGTGTGTTCCTTTTTTAACTCTTTTTGTTGTTTTTTTTTGTATTTTTTTAACGGCTTTATGCCCTTTAATTTACAATGGAAGCTCTCAACCTTTTAAGTAATTTTTTTTTTGTTCCTTTAACATTGAATACTTTTGTTCCTGTTATACCCGTTGGTACTGTTAAAAATGATTTTTTTTTTGTACATGTTTTTTTTTTTTTATTTGAGATGAAGGGGACGAATAGTCTTTATTATTTTTGCCATTGTTTTGAAACAGAAACCCTTTAGTTTAAAAATGTATTTTTAAAAGAAATTATAAAATTATTTTTGTAACAATAATAATTTTAAGGACATTTATATGGTTAAGCATTGTTTTTTTTTTATTAATAATAACCTCAATTGTTAAATTTTTTAAATATTTTTTTCAATAAGAAAAGAGAATTATTACAATAGTACAAAAATAGAAAATTTTGAATAATGCTAAATAAAAAAAACAGTGGTTTTTGCTATTAATAAAAATTTAATTTTTAAAGGTAACATGTCAACAATTAACAAAAAAATTGATTTTTTTTTGGGAAAGTATTTAAAGGAGGAATATATTATTGAATAATTAATGATCAAAAGGCGTAATATTTTAATTAATTTCCTATTATCAGCATATTTAAGAAGATGTAAATCAGTATTTTAAAAGATGGTAAACCATTTATATGGTTTAGTTGCAGCAAAAAAGATCAGTTTCAAAATTTAAATGACAGAAAAATTGTCAATCAGTTAGAGTTAAGACATGAAAAGTTAATCATATAGGATCATTGAATACAACAGAATTTATTAAGAATTGTTTTGCCCTGACCTTAAAAATGATATCTATAATGGTTTGTATTTGTTATTTAAAAAAAAATATAATTTGTTCAACAAATGTAAAAATTTGATAGAAAATCAAAAAGATACTACAATATTTCTTAATAAATAAATAAATAAATAAATACAAAAAAAAAATATTTAGCTTGTTTAAAATAAATTTAAACGAATACCAAACAATTATAAGGAAAACAAAAAAATAAAAAAAATAAATGCCTTTTGTATTTATCTGTTTGATATCCTGTCAAAGGAAATTTTTTTTTATTAAGTTTTTTACTTTGCAAATAAGAAAATTTTCCAATTTATCTGGTTATTCATTTTAATTGAAAGAAAATATAGCCTTAGGTTATTTTTTTTAGATGTTAAGAGATTGTTTAGAGATTTTTTTTTTTTTTTTCTTAGAAATTCTAAAAAGCATTTTTAGAAAATTGTAAAAAAAAGGAAAATTGATATAAAGTATTTCAGGGTTGATTAATTGTAAGGATAACAAAGAAAAATTCTTATTTTTATTTGTTTTGTTTTTTAATTTTTTTAAAAGTCAATATATAAATTTTGTATATATATCTAAATAGAAAATTCGAATATTAAAGTTTTAAATTTTATTTTTTTAACATTTTTGCATTAAAACTACATTTTGAAATTTTATTATAGAAATGGGAGTGTTTGTGGCTTTTACTTTATTAATTTTCTCCTATTATTTCATTTTTTAAGAAATTTTTTTTAATTTTAAATTAAATTAATAAGGTACATAAATTATAGGTAAAATTAAATTATGTTTCGAAAATCAAATCTATTTTATTTTATATCTCTATATAAAAAAGTATAAGTTGCCACCTCAGCTAATTAAAATAGAACAACAAATTAGAACATACAAAATATAAATATATGAAAATTAAAATATATTAAATGCGCATTTAAAGCTTAAAAATAAATAATAAATTAATTTTTCAAACAATTTAAAGATTATTTGGTCATAAATTTTTAGGTTACTTCAAGTTTGCTAAGTTTTAAAAACTGATCACCTAAAATACGCTTATATTCTTAAAAGGTCATCTTTTATCATATATAAGAAAAAACCGTACAAAATTTTAATGTTAATCATAATGAAAATTTAGCCCAAAATTAAAATTGAAAAAATAATTGGTTTTTAACTAAGGAAATGACCATAATGAGTATTTAAATAAACATTGAAAAACCTTTATGACCTATGATAGGTTCTTAAGTTTTTCATAGAAAAAAATAAATACATAATAGTTTTTTTTTTTTTTTTGGTGTCATATGAATTTTTCAATTTTATTGTTAATTTTAAAGTGCTGAAAATTTTTTCGTGAAAATTTAGAAAATTTTAAAATATCACTTTGAGTTGTGATAGTAAACTATGAGGTACTCATTATTATTGATATCTTAATTTCAAGTTTCAGACTTCTTTTAGATTTTATGGTTTACCTATTTTTTTTTTTAATGCTTAAATTGATTACAGAATTGATTTTCTTGACAATGAAAATTTCCAACCTATATTAGAATCTTCAAAGTTTCAGGTTAGGTCTTTTTTATCTGTTCACTTGCTAAGTATTTGAACATTTAGAAAATTAAATGAATTACGATTAACTGAACATCCTTCAGATATTAACGGGAAAAATTAAATTTGTATGTTCTGTTAAAGTGAAAACTTTTTTTTTTTGCAAAGTTTTGCCCAATAATTTCAGTTCCAAGGCTCGCAAGCTGCAGATAGCATTCAATGTTTGGAAATCAATTCGTTAATGATGTTCTGGGGACAGCCAATTCTGGCGATAGTTAGGAATATGTCCAGATATTTAATATGTATGTGCGTTCACTTATGTCAAAGTAGTTTATGATCGCAAAAAAAATATTGTAAAAACACTTTCTTTTTGTACAATATTTACTAAAATATCTTACAGAGAGTTAAAAAGAATTATCGTATTCTTTATTAAAAGAACTAAAAAAAAAATAAACAATTCTAAACGAATCATTAAATATTTAACAGAATTTTAAAATTATTGTACATAAAATTTAAAATATACATATTTAAAATAATTTTTTTTCTTTAATGCTCCCACTTTATTTTCACGGAAAATTGTTTAGTTTTTCCGAGGTGTACCGAATCATTTTAACAATTCAATTGACAAATATTAACAAAAAAAAAAAACAAAAAGAAGAAGAAAAACAAATTATAATAAAATATATATGTATTTGTGTTTTAAGACGGAAAATTTTTGAAAATTTGCATATGAATGAAAATATCTTTTTTTGTTTTGGTCAAAAATTTGTTTTTGTTTTGGTTTTTTTTTTTTTTTTGTTAATACAAAAAGAAAGAAAATTTGTAAGTTTTCATATTATTCGGTCGGATTGCCCTATTGACTGGTGAATGCTGTTAATTTTTAATTCTTATTGTTTAATATTTTTAAATTTCTTATTTCTTGTGGGTTTCTTAACAAAAATTGAAACTTAAAACTTTTCCTAAAGAAATCCAAAAACAAAATTTCAAATCATTTTTAATGTTTCTTTTTTAAAGAAATTTAACGTATTTCATTTATATTCTCACATTTACTATAAGTTAAATACAGACTTACTGTTCATTTAAATGTGAACGAATCGTTTAATGGTATTTAAAAAAAAAAAAAAAAATGAAAAAGAAACAAAAACAAAAACCCATAATAATCGTTCAATAAACCCAAAAGAAAAACAAAATATTCGGAAAATACGATTCAGAATTTAGATTTTCTTTTTAGCTTAAAATATAATTAATTTTATGAGTATTTTCACCAAATAATATTGCCATGTAGAGGAAATATTTTTTCCTTCTTCATTGCCCCATTGTACTCTGTTGATTTCCGTTATTTTTGATGCTAATCGCAGGATATATAAGTTGTGGATAATTCCATTTGAACTGTTCTGAAACTATTTCTTTTTCTCTTATCTAACAGATTCCATACATGAAGAGAATGACAAAATTTAAAAATATTTTAAATAAAAATCGCATGTGTTGTAATAATTTAAAATTTTGACCACTTTTTATGACGAACAATTATTTTTTCGAAAAGATTTTCTATAAAAACAATCTAAAAATTGCTAGAATGTAGAAATGAAATCTATTTGGTAGTAGGGTTCAATTATTTTAAAAAGATGTTTTATTAATTAATCAACGTTAGCTTCTTCCAATACATATGTAATTTACAAAAAAAAGGTAATAATATGAACTGAATTCCTGAATTCCTTTGATTTTGAAATTTATTCGGGTTATAAAAGTGTTGACAGAGGAGAGTGTGGTTTACGGAACCAGTAGAAAAACTGAAAGAACAGAAATTAATGAATATATTCTCAAGTAAACTTGTTTCTTCAACTGTCATTCCAAAATTGTTCCTGAAAATATGTTGTAGATCTCTGTTTTATTTTATTTTCTTTAAGCTAAATTCCCAACCCTCAAAAATTTCCATTTTAATATTCTATTTCAGCAAATTGAAAGAACATAGTTACATATATATGTCATATTCATAAATACTTTTATATACTTCTATTTATATATATACATATATTATAATTGGAAATTTGTCAAAGAAACGTCATAATCATATTATCAACCATATTTATAATATTAAAATGACATTTAAAACCAAAATATAAAAAATAGACAGTATTGAGTCTAATGACTCAACTTTATTACTTTGTAAAAACAAAATCTATAATTGTTTTTTCTTTTTTTTTAATTTTTCATATTTACATTTTTGTTTCTTCTTTTAAGCGTTTTGACATTTAAACTCTTTTGTAGTTGTTAACAGTTATTAAATAGGAAAAATTTCGAAAGGGAAATGAAATTTGTGTATACATACATAACATTATTGGATATGTACATATATACATGTAAATATAATATAGTGAAATAAACATAGTTGATTTCTTTTAAAAATATTCAGATTTCACAAATACAAGTTTTGTTTAGAAAAGGAATTTCCATGTATTGTTTCTTTCCTTAGTAAGTATAAAAATATACAGAGTGAATTTAAATAATGTTGGGGAACTTTATAAAAATGTATCTAGACTATATAAGTAAAATTAAATAATGAACTCTTCTTTAAAATATTGGTTAAATAATAATTAACATAATGGTTAAATTTATCTGACCCCGATTTACGACCAGTATGCGTTCCTGAAATGATGAGTGTAAAAAAAAAGAGATTTAAATCGAAATAAAAAATTTATAAACTACTCTTCAACTTCAAGTTAATAATTTTAATTTTTGATTGAAAATTAACGTAAAACGAAAAAATTAGCTTAAATAGAAAAAAAATTGACAATAAGAAATTGAAATTGCGTGTATACCATTTCAATTACATTTCAAAATACCATTTGGGTGTAAATAATAGAGGAAAGAGCGTAAAATAAAAAAAAAAAAAATACGTTAAGTAAAACTCAAGATGTAAATCGTAAAGTTTTAATTTGAAAAGTTGTAAATCGGGGTCCGGGTGTATCTCACTTTATTTAATTTATTTTTAAATATTTATCCTTCTTCATTTTCGCTCAAGCCAATAGTATTATAATTTTAAGCCACAAAGATTTACTATCTTACATGATGATGTATTCATTTATTAAAAATGTCCTCTGATCTCCTTTTTATTTTTACCTTACATATATATGTACTTTTGAAAATTCGTATAATATCGAATCTTTTTTTATAAATAGATATAAAATATTATTTTTTTGAGTTATAAATAGCTGGTCAGAATTTTAAAAACTATTTCGCTAGGACGTGGTTCATAAAATTATTAATTCAAACTAAAAATCCATAACTAAAAATCCGATGACTTAAGCGAAAGTTGGCGCCCTTCACAATATCCATTAGTTTTACTGTTATTAGAAACCCTGTATTTTCTTATACATATATTTTTCTTATTTTTATTTAACCATTAGATATATTTTATTCCAGACAGACCCTAAAGTATACTTTCGAAAAAAAGAAAAAAAAATACACACATTCATTTAGGGAAAAAATAAGTTCCAGTTTTTATCGCATTTACATATGAGGTTCTTATTGAATACTTAAGATATAAAACAAAAGGAATAGTAGTAAGCTAGACAGTCAACTGAATGAAATTGAATCTTATTAACCTTTTGACCCAGAACTAGTTACAATATATTATATACTTTTTATATTTTATTTTTATTTCAATGAAATTTATGGAAAAAAGGAGATTTCTTTTTTTTTTTGTTTTCATTTTCGTTATATAATAGTTACGTTTAAATGCAAAAATTAAATTGAAAAGTATCAGAAATCCTGAATAATTTATAAAAGAAATTTAAAAGTTCGTTAAATTATATTTTTAAGATTATAATAACTATATGGGTGTTTTACAATTAAAAAAAAAAGAAAAGGGGTTTTAAATAACGTATGATATCTGATTTAAAATTCTTAGAAAATATTAAATGAAGTTTTTTATGGCAAATAGCAGTACTTTTTTTTAGTATTTGGAAAATGTATCCTAGTAGTTATTTTTTTTTTAAGTTTTCATCTAACATTTGTATTATGAAAATTCCTTAGCAACTGGCAGCAACTTGAGTTTTACTTTGTATTAGACAAGTCGCAAGTTGATGTTTTTAAACTTCTGGAATATTGAGAAAAAATCAAAAATAATATGAGTACATCTGAAATACTATGCATAAACAACTCTGCCAATATAACAATAACAACATTTTATAAAAGATTTTATTTTAATCTTTATATAAAATAATATGACTGAAACTTTACTTTTACAAACAAATACATATGTATGTACTTTTCATAATATCGTAAATAAATTTTATCATTTGCCCATAAGTTTTTTCAGAAAAGCTGGATTTTCCATTCAAAATACTTCAGTCGTATTGAGTAATCAGAATTTATAAATCGCCTTATAGTGAAATAGCGTTGTATTAATATTTATGTTTCACGACGAGATTTATGCACCAGCAAGCAATTTTGTATACATACATAGTATATTATGATCTTTTCAAAAAAGCTGTAAAGCGCAGTTTAATTTGATAATTCCTACATAGAAATAAAGAGGTATAAATAAAAAAATGACAATTACTTACAGATCTACGTATAGTATGTATATATATTACCTTAAGAAAAAGTTATTGTAACATATATGTACAAGAATACATCATATACAGGGTGGACGACTGAAGAAAAGTATGTTATTTTATTTTTTTTTGCAGATAAAAAATTTTATAAAATTTTATAATGCCAGCATACTCAGTGTGAGAACGTGTAAAAATTGTTGAATTTAATTATGTTTCCGGACAATAATTTTTTTAAACAATCTCATTATGAACGCAGCAGTGTATCGGCAGCAATTACACTCTCTCAAAAACACTGTTTGGTGTGGAATTATGGCTGAATTGTCGATCCATATTTTTTCGAAAATAAACTAGACATCCAGAAACCGTATCTGGGGCGGTATACCGGACTCCGGATCATGTTGAAAAACGTCCAGTAGTTCTCAATAATCGCGACATATGGTTACAGCTCATACAGCAAGAGAGTCAATGGCGTTTCTGCGAAAATTTTTCTATGACCGAATAATTTCGCAAAATGCTGATTTCGCGTGGCCACTTCGTTCCCCAGATTTGACGCTCCCTTATGTCTTTTTGTGGGGTTTTTTGAAGGAACGTTTTTACGCCAACAAACCACAAAACATTCAGGAATTAAAGCAGAATATTTGCATAGAAATTGCACAACGTAATGCAAAATCTATTAAAAAGAGCCATTGACTGCCAATAGGAAAATGGAAGCCATTTAAAGGATGTCATTTTTCTCACTTAGGTTAAAAAATATTATAATTTATACTTTCATTTAAAAAAAAAAATAAAATAAAAAACTTATTTTACTATAAAAATTATAAGCATTTGAAATCAGTCAGTCCGAGTTGGCCCACCCTGCATATAATCAGATAAAAAAAATTAGTGTTTTTATTTAAAAAGAAACATGCTATTAGATATATACATACATTTGTATGTATGTATGTACTAATAGAAGCGAAATAATATTAAAAATATGGAACTTAACCTAAAAAATTCGCTACCAAATTAAAAAAGTAATTTTTTTTTTGTGATTAATTATATAAATAAGTATGTAGGTACCTGTTATTTTTTAATTGCTAATAAATATTTGCCAAAAATATTTATGTACATATTTATGTACAAAATATTGTTTTTTTTTGCTTTGATGTGTCAACATTATAAACATAAAAGTAATTAAAAAACAACCATCATTAGAATTTTTTCATAGTTTTTTGAACACACGTCTTTTGACGTGTGCAAATGTTGGCATAAATATCTTAAAACAAAAAAAAATAATAATAATTATTATTTATTTTTATTTTCATTTTCATCTGTCATTTTAATTGAATTTTTAATGCCATTATAATTGCGTAGAAATTGACCTTGAAACTTTATTAAAATAAAAAAAAAAAATGTTTTTAATCAGTAAATTGAGTTTTTCTCTGGTACTTATTATGTTCCAGTATTTTGTGTTAGTCATGCTTCACATGTCAAATGCTATATACATTAGTAGTTTATTAGACACAATTTATGCATCTTTTAAATAAAGATTTTATTAGTTTTTAAATACAAAATCAAGTAGTTACATATGTAAAATTTATAAAAGTAAAAAATTATAATTTCGCATTTTTAAATACAAATTGTAATTTGGGTTTTTATCGAAAAACAAACAAAATTTTCAAATGACATATAATTAAAATGTACTAAACTAAATATTGGCAGGGTTTTGTACATATTTTAAAGCTTAAGTGGAACTTTAAAGAGCGTTAATAAAATGGTGAATTGTGGTATCATAGAGTTCTCTTTAATATTATTTTAATATAATACATGTATACATACATATGTTTTATTCATTTTTCTCGCTTCAAAATTTCTCATTTAAAAAGTCAATATTGTATGGTATGGTAAGAAAATATTTTCAGTAAATTTTGAGAAACAGCTGAGTGAACTGTGCTTATGTAATGCTTTAGTTTCTTCAGAAATAGTTTACTAAAAGAAAACTTTCATTTCTAATTTTTTTAAGAATTTTATCATTTATTTTGTTACTTTACAACTAGTTAAAATTTTTATTAACCTTAACTAAATTATTTTAGAAATAAAATAAGTAATATAAAAACTTAAATTCTCTTAAATGGAAATGGTTATGAGAAACTGGTTTACTTTCAATGCTTTATTTTCATAAATATAAACAGCTGAGTGAACAAAATTTATAAATATTATAAAACGCATACGTATTTTTTTGACTGAATAGCTAATGAAAGGAAAACACATAAGAAAAGAGACGACTGCACCTTTCTTCCCACCTATTTGTGATATATCTATTATCTCAGATAAGTAGTTAGTTTTTGATAAACGAATATAAAGGGAAGCATTTTGGAATTTTTATATTGCCATATGAATTGGAAAGAAATCACTGATTTCTACTAAAACATGAAAATAGTTTAAGTGTTAAGTATACTGTTACTTCTACATAGAATAAAAATTAGGAGATGTTTCTTTCATCAACACTACTGAACTTATCGGTAGGCATGCAGTGTTGATTTGCCTAGACAACTCTTAAAATTTAAGTGTTTCAGCTAGTTCTATACTTCTGTGAAATTTGTTATTTTATGTCAAACAATAGAAAAAAAGGTAAAACGACTTTCTTCTGAATGAAAATTAATCTTTGACTTAGTTGGTAGAATTTATTTAATCGTTTCAATTTGGTAAAATAGAAAACAAATTACATTTTAATATTTCTTTTCTCTGTTTATTACAATTGTAATGCTTCAAACCTTATAGACTGATCATTTTGAAGATTTGGAACTTACTAACACAGATTCAAATCACTTAAAAATTTTTTTTTTTAAAATTTATAACTGTAGGATTTTTGTTTCTTTTTCAAATTCTTAAAAAAAAACAAAATAAAAATTTAGTTTCAGGGTTCAAGAAATTTCACCTATAGTGAAAAAAAAAATGAATCATTTTTATTTTGCTGTTATCTAAGCGTGACAGTGCTAATGTCAAAAATATATATTTTTTATATTTATCATTTTTTTTTCAAAATTCAATAAATTGGGACGTGACAATTGACATCTTCCTTGTTTCAGTCTATTAAGCACGTAATTTGCAAATTTATGTATAAATATATATGTAAAAATATTTATATTGACAAAAATCAGGTAAATTTGTTCTTTTATTTTTTGAAAAATTATTAAGAAAAAACAAAAAACCAAATTCGTGTCATTTGAAAAATTTTTGTGAGATCGCAATGGTTGATGACGGCGTAATTTTTGTGTTTTAAATGTATTGTTTTAAGTTTTTCTAAAAAAAAAGAATGAAAATATATTATGAATTATGATAAATGATTATGTTGATGTATGGATTTATTTTAAATAAATACATATACATACATACATACAATACCATAATGTTAGAAAAGATATTGTGGCTGATACTGACATATTGACAGTCAATATTTTAATTTTATATTTTATTTTCATTATTTTTAACTATAATTATATTTCCGGTTATTTTTATTTTATTTATTTTCATTCTATATATTTTTATATAGATATTATATACATATATTATATTATAATATTTAAAAAATTATTTTCCTTTTGTTTAAGTTTTTAAAAATTGTCAAATTGTGCTGCCTCATTGAGTCTTGAAAAATAAATTCAAATTTTTTTTTGAGATCTTTAGGTATTTTATAAAATTAAGTACCTAAACTCTTATTAATTTATAGGAGTCCTAAATCTAGCGGGTGATTTTAAGTAGTAGTGGTTTCTAATGTGTGATTGAGGCATAAGGAATAGATAATAAAATTAAGCATCTAAAGCAACCTTAAACGTTTGAACATAGCTTGAAAAGCTTATGCTACAATTACAAAAATTTGGCAGCATGCATTTGCAAATTAGTATTTCAGTATTCTACCGGAAGCTTTGTGGCTTTTTTAAATATAAGACTAACAAAAAAAGATCATATGCATGCCTAAAGTGCAATAAACCCATTTGTGATGAATATATGGTTAAAGGTTGTCTATACTGAAAATTGATAAAATTCAATACCGTAGCAAAACTCTAAGGCTGTGTTAATTTTAATGTTTTTTATTTTATTTTTTTTTGAAGAGCCGAAAAAAATATGAATTGAGGTTTTTTTTTATTAATTATTGTTATGAAATTACTCTTAAATTTTTTTAATATACTAAAGTTTTCGTGTACGAGAATCGAACAAAATAAAATTCTGCGCAAATTTATTTATCAGAAAAAAATTGTTCTTCCTTATGTTATTTAACAAGTTTTTTTCCAGGTAAAAGGTTCAATTTTTAATGTTTATAAAAAAAAATTTAAAAAAATTATTTTATATATACTTTTATTAACTATAAATCGCAAGGGCAAAAATGAAACATGTGTACACTCACCGTTGTAAAAAATAATTATGCGCACAAAAGGTTAACACCAGCTACTGAATTAATTAATTGTCAAATCAAAAAAAAAAAAAATTATTTTTAAGAAATCAAAATAATTTTAAATTAAACTGAATTTTATTAAAATGTTGATTATAATAATTGAAACTAGTAACTTTCACAATAAAGATTCATTATGACAAGTGTACACCATTGCAATTATTGTTCCTTTCAAATGTCATTAAAAATTGAATCTATTTAATGCAAGTATAAATATACTTTCTTAAATATCATTATAACATTACAATGTAATGCTCTTTTCCAACTCGTATTCTGCCTTTTAATATTGTTTTTACATTTCTTAAAGAAGAACTAAAAAACAAAAAAAAACGAAAACAATAAATCCAAAACAACTTTGTAAATTAAAATAAATCTTAAGAGCGTTCTTCATTACTACAATTTTACTTTGTGTATTTTATATGCTCTCTTTTACAATATTTTACATTATCCACCAACCATTTAACAACTATTCTATTATACTTATATCTTATACTATATTATAATATTCAGCAGTTGAGAGGATTAGAAATGGTTTGACTAATAGACCATTTTGTGTTATTATGAACAATAAGAGTTTGGTTTGTTGTAATTTTTTTTTTTTTTTTACTTTTATATTTTTGTTAGATGATTCAATGATACTAGATTAACTGAACGAAAAATAACAGTAACAACTATTCTAACATTTATTTCTATTTTTTTTTTTTTGTCTTCTTTAATTATTTGTTATTTTACGATTCTTTTTGTAACCTTTTAAGCTCCATTACACTTTAAGTAGTTTTGTCTGGCCTGCCTTTGCCTATAAATTAAGGCACTAGCAAAAACGAAAAAAAAAGTTAAAAAACTAAAATCCTAAGGCAATCCTTAATTCATGTTACCTATACAATATTCTATCTGAGATAAATATTTGAACTCTTAAATGTTACAAAATACGAGTATAGTATAGTATATAAGTAAATATCATATTATCATATCATGTTACAGTGATGGACAATTTAAAATTAATTTTTATATAGAAATTTGATTTTAGTGTTAAAAATGAATTTTGTATATAAATTGTTTTTTAAAGGTTCCGCTGCTACAATCAAACGCAATTTTGCGTATATCTATAACGCAAGTGCTGTCAAACTAAGTTAAAATATAGTGAGTTGCATGAAAGATGCTACAATTAACATATAGTCATGACGTTTACTTTTGCAGTTAAGGATGAAAGTTAATCAAATTTTAACTTTTACGTTTTCAATATACGCTTTGAAAATGTCAAAAAATGTGTTATTGTCATATTTATTCATCACATTAACATTCATAATATTCATATTACATATACAAGTATATACATATATTTGAATTTTTTTTTTCAACTCGTTTTTTTTTAATATGAAATTAATTGAAAAAGTAAAAAAAAAATTGGTTTCATTATGGCAGCAATTTTTACATTAAGTATCAATCGACGTAGATGGACGTTAAAAAACGCTTATAGCTTACCGTGTGTAAGTGTAAATTGAATTTTTTTTTTGGTTGTATATTATTTGTTATTTAAAGTACCGTACCATTTTCTTTCGGTTCCTTTTAAAAAATTTAATATTTCTTTTCAATCATATATTAAGGTTCACTTTTACTTTAGATCTGCAGATCTAAATTAAATAAAATTCATTAATTAGAGCACATCACTGTACATATATTATGTTACTTGTTGTTGAACTATAATTGTTTTATTTTTGTATATAGTAAAAATTAAATCAATTACTACACCAATAACAAAAAAAACAAAAAAAATCAAAACAACAACAAAAAAATTTTTAAATTGCCCTAGGAAGTAAAAGGAAGCTTAAAAATTAAAACTAAGGTCTAAAGAAAATGCAACTAAAATAAAATTAAATTGGGATTTTACATCCTTCTGTTTAAAAACAAAAAAAAAAAAATTTTGTTACTGTTGTATTTAATAAATGCTGACTGCAGTTATTCTCATCATCTTAAAACGAAGAATTTTAAAAATAAATGAAAGTAAAATGGATTGGAAATTTTACACAGAATCATCAGTATCATATAGATTATGCAACAACAACGGTAAAAAGAAAAATGTTTTAAGAAAATATGTTTTTTTTTTTTCTGTTTTTTTATTTTAAATTGAAGAGGCGATAACTTGTAAATTCATTCTATTTCTTATGAATTTTTCTCTTTGTTTTACAAATAAACTAAATAAAAAGTCATTAAATTAACTTTTCTTAAAAGGTGGAGTTTATGTAATGCTTTTTGTTTTTTCGTTATTTCATTTAATACGTTAAAGAATCAAATAAAGAAAAATAGAGAAAGGATATAGTATCTACTGTGTCTATACAGACTATATTACAATGCAAAATTTCTGTTGAAGAAAACATTTCTTACTATTTATATTTTCTTTTTGTTTTGTTAACTGCTTAAAATGCTGTAAGGAAGAATAATTGCAACATGAAATGAAAATATTGTTTTATTGTACAACATCGCGATATGTATGATGATAGGAAATAGTTAAACGATATATATAAGTATTTATGTATATATACATATATATTTATATATTTAGGTACATATCTTTATGGATATATAAAAGAAGATTTCATTTCATCATTTTTGTTGCATGAAGAAAATACAAAAGTCATGTCTTTAATGTATATAAATACATTTATTATATTATATATGTATATAAATACATTATATATGTAAAATTATATAATATAATATTTAAACATATGTGCACAAAAGTTATAATAAACATGGTGTTTTACAAGTTAGTGATTAAAAGGATGAACATATTATGTTTAAAAGCTAAATATGATTAATAAATGTTTGCATCATTATAAGATATTAAATATGAAACAAAAGTAAAATTACTATCCAAATAACATAACATAATATATAATATATATATATATATATATCTTAAATATGATTTAATACCAATTAAAACTCTTCTGGCTAAGGAGCAGGTTTTATCTATGCATGATTTATCATTTACAATAGTTTAAATGCGGTTTATACGCGGGTGTGCGGTTTTGTTGTTAGTATAACTGTTCTAACTAGATAACTAATAGTAACCAACTTAGCTAATTTTTAACAATAATCTAACAATTTAAAAAAAAATAATACATAACATATATAGTAAATAAATGACTAACACACACTAACACGGTTAAATAATGACTAAATCAGTTAAGTATGATAATTCACTAAATTAATATGCATGCATTAAGCATAAATGATGTCCTTGTATATTAAGCATAAATATCTGATACTAATAAAATGTTTATTGAAATTTAGGTAGATTTTTTTTTTGGAAGTTCTCAAATTTTTTTTTTTGAAGCACCAAGTGACGTGCTACATTTAGTGAATAAGAAAGTTTACTCAAAATTTTTAAGTAGATAATTATGTGCCATGAGTTTTTTAGTAAAAAATTATCGCTATAATTCTCATGTATTGTTATGATTGTAACAGATAGATACTATAGTTTTTAGTTCATCCTTATAATTCATATATCATAAGTTTATTAGCTACATATTTCATATTCACTTCATTAATATTTCAAACTTTTACTAACAAGTAAATAATAAGGAAATAACAAGACATTTTTACTCTTTCAAAACACCAAATGTATTGGTAAAAAAAAACCACTGAAAAAATTTATTTTAATATAACCAAAATACAGTTAAATATTTTTTTATAATAGGTCTCTATAATAGGAGAAACATAGTCCGACTGCGATATGTTGAACTGAAAGAAGAAAGCTAGAGGTATCATACACCTTTTAAAATTCAAAAATTTCCAGCAGATGCTAATGAAAAGCTAATTTTATTATTTAATAACGTAATTTTTCAATATCTTCTTTTCTCGAATTTTTGTTTTTTACTGTTACACTTTTTATTTTCTCCACACCCTGTAAATTAATAGGTTAACATGTATACAGAATATGTATACTGTTTTTCTAAGTTTTAAAAGGAAATTGTCATGTAATTTATAATGAAATAAGAAAATGTTGAATATGTTGTAAATCTTGTTGCAGCAAGAAATAATAACAACAGAAGAAACATTGTTCGTTTGATTTTTATTTTAAAAAGTTATACTTATTATATAACATAATTGATATATTTGTAGAGCCTAACAAAAATAATTAAACCATTACACCACAAAATGTATATTTTTTTATAAAAGGAAAATAGTTAAATATGTCGCATTTGTGAGATTCTGAAGATAATCCATTTTATGATGGTTTAAGAATGAGTCAAATATATAAATTTGTCTCGTACATAAGGTACACCTGAAATTGACTGGCAAAAAATTATAAGTCTTAATATAAGTAGAGGTCTGACCTAAATTAGAATGATCTGATGACCGAAATGAAATTTCTTTGTGTTAATTTTAAAATTTTTCTTCAAATTATTTAAAATGTTTATATTCAGAGTAATAATTACAAAATTTCATTTTCATATATGCCTAATAATAATTGTTACTTTACTTACCATACATCTTTCCTTCATCTGATAATATAATTTTTCTTCGTCCACATGGCGGGTATATGGCCAAAGCTTCTTGAAAACTTTGTTCAATATCTGGACTCCAAACACCTTCGGCATCAGCTGATGATAAATCTTTTTCATCCTGTAAAAATAAAATAGAAAAAAAGGGCAGGAAAAAATGATAACCAAAATTATTATTTGAATATTAAATTTGTTTTTTCATATTTTAATAAGGCAAATATTTTTGTAAATTAGCCTATCGATTATAAAATCCACACATTTAACAAAATATTTTACTCACTTGCATCAATTGTATATTAAAGTTATGTTTGAAAGTAACCGAAAGGAAATTAATTTAAAATTGGAATTCTGTACATGGGATATTGCAAGTGAGATATACAAAATTTTAATTTCAATTGTATATTTTTTTGTTTTGTTCTTAAAAGTGAGATCTAAGTAGAGAAAATAACATAAAAACTGTGGGATTTTGTCATTTTAACACCATTTCTAAGCAATTTCTATTTCCTATCATTCAATATATAATTTTTGATTTTTGGCCTAATACGAATACTCATCACTCATATAACGAAATATAGAAATATAATTATGATTTAATATAACATTAAAATAAACAAAAATTAGGTTTATTAAAAATTTATAGAAATTATGCAACAAATTTATAAATTTAACTAGATTTTTTTTATATTTAAATTAATAATTTAATTCAAAACCTTTGTAAATATATACTTACTAGGTATATAATGATTACTTAAAAATATGAAATTAAGTAACAAAAGTTATAAGTTATTTATCAAGAAATTAAAAACAATTTTAATATGCATCCTAAAAATATGCAAAATACTACCGGACTTAAATTTTGTACAGGTAGCACATATTTGTTTTTTTTTTTGTTAACCTGTTGAACTAATTGTAGTAATATTACATTATCTTTTGTGATTTGTAATTTGAATACAAAAAAAAAAAAAAAATAATTCTAACAACAAATAAATTGAAAGGAAATGTAAATTTTAAAACTTAAATAATTTTTCAAATAGCCTTTTTCATTTCTTTTTTTTAATTTCATTTTTCTTTATTTAATAAAATAAAAAACAAAACAAAAAAAAATTAAATTTAAAATTAATGATATATAATTAAATTTAAAAAAAAAATTAAAAACAATTAAAAAATAATAAAAAAACAAAACTTCTCTTACATCACTTACATCACTCATGTCACCGACATCTAAATTTTTACTATCTGCCATAGTACCGTTTGTGTCTGCCGGCCCTAAAGGGCCTGGTGGACCGGCACTTACTGGTGTCCACGGTGAGGCTATTGTGCCAGTTACACCAACACCAGTGTCTATGAAAAGAAAAAAGTAAAAGAATACAAAAATAATACCAAAATAAATATTTTAAGTATTTTTCTTTTGTTAAATTAATTACAATTTCAAATTAAATTTTCTTAAGGAATTAAAATATTAAAAGTAAATACACATATTTATACAAAAACATATAAATATATATTAATACATACATATATATTATACATATATATTAAAAATAATTAAAAGAATGAGCAAATTTTCATTTATTTTTTAACATAAAAATAAATTAAAACAAATTTATTTACCCAAAATTTCATTAAAAAATTACCAAAAAAAAAAAAAAAAAAAATAATAATAAAAAAGTGAAAGAAAAAAAACATTTTCATTTTAATAAAAATAAAAATAATAACAACAGGAAAAGAAAGAAATTTGTAATTTTATTTCTTTCTCATTTTTTCAGTTTTTATTTTCTTTTTGAAATTAATTCTTCCTGATGGCTTAGTTTGAATCATTGTCGAGGTGGATCACTTTTTGTTTTTCTTTGAATTGTTGTTGTTGTTTTTTTTTTTGTGTTATACAAAAAATATTCACCCAAACGGCATTAGTATTTAACATTTTTCATTTACCTGGTCTTTTGTGTAAATTTTCATTTGTTTTTGAAACATTTTTTTTTAAAAGGTTTCATTACAATTACATAAGTGACTTTGGAAGTTTAACCAAAAAAAGTACACAAAAGCTCAAAAATACATGGTCCTTGAATGATAAATAATAATAAGATTTGAAGAAAAATTACTATTTGATAAGATTTGATTGAAATAAGAAATTGAAGTGGTTAAAAGAAAGTTTATTATAAAGGTAATAATATTAAGAGATCTTAGAACAAATTGTAAAAATACTTAGAGATCTTGGCCATTTATATTTAAAAGCCAAATATACTCTAAACTAACTTTATTTTTTTTTCATTGACTACTTTTTTTTTTTGTAATGTATTTCTCTGCCACATAAATTATTTTTTTACACAGACTTTGCTGTTCTGGCGTGGCTGTAAATGTCGTAAGGGAGAATAACACACTCCCTGGGTGTTTACAGTGTATTTTATACGCTCTTACCCACTAGGCCATCGAGGCCCCATTGTTTACTTTTACCTTTAATTTTCAAAAATCAAAAGTATTGTGGGGATCTAAGCTTGAATATTAAGCACAAAGAACTTTTTAAGATTTTTTTATCTATTAGAGATCGACTATATTTGTCTCTTCTATGTATTTTTTTTTATGATTAGCTTTGTAATGCAGTTTTTTTTAAACCATATTCATAAAAATTCATTACATTACCGTAATTTAATTAAAATAATTGGAAATAATAAAATTAAAATTTAGTGATGATAGTAGAAGAAACAGTTTTCAGTTGTACCACACTATATCATACAATTTAGTTTGATGATAATCCTTTTTTTTTTTGTTTGTTTATATTTTTGTTTTAAATTTTTTCGACAACAAAAAAAAAAAGAAAAAACAAAAGAAAAAATAAAAATATAATTTTCCGTGAACAACTCCCTCAAGAGGAAACTCTTTAAAATAATATACCAACTTTTCCAAAATGTTATTTTATTTTTCTTTTTGTTGTTTGTTCCTCTGACAGACATTCAGCAGACAGTTTTCATAATTTATTTTCCACTTTTCTTTTCAGATTTTTTTTCGTTATCTTTTTCTTTACTTTTTTTTTGTTTTTTTTTTTCTTTTTCGATCCTTAGTTTTTTCTAGATTTGCTTTTATGTTTGTTTTTGCTTGTATATCAGACTGTGTTCAGAACAACTGTTTCCACCTACAATTTTTTTTTTATTTTGGTTTTACTGTGTGATATGCAGGAAAAAAAAACAATTAAACTCAAGAAATAAAAGAAAGAAAACTGTTAGAAGAATAAAAAATAAAACAAAGTAAAGAAATTGATCCCCAAAGAATTTATGAGCTACTAATTTCAACAAGTTTCAATAAATATATGTATATTTTAGGAGTATGTATTTTAAATAATCCGGAATCTCAAGATTTATTAATAGATTTTAATAACTTTTATAATTTTTTTAAAAATAATAAAGTTTAAGTTTTTAAAAAAAAATTTCATTGTAAGACAAATGACAGATATGACTTTATCTAACCTAGAATTCATAATCAAACTTGGAATATTAATTCTCTAATTTAATCTAAGATTTTCTTAACTTACAATATGGATTACTAACTTTGTTGTAAAATTGAATAAAAAAGATTAAACAGATGCTGCAACAGATAGAGGATACAGGCTGTTCCTCTTTATATGATCAGCGTTCCCTGATAGGGAAGTAATAAAAATCAACTAGTAGGAATATTTTTGAAGAACCAATAACTCAATCCTAGTATATATGCCAAAATTCAAATGTTATTTGTATTTGTTGCAACTAAATGTTTAAATGTTTTTTTAAAATATGGATCTGTTATTCTGTTTCCACTAAGAACGAAATTTTTTTTCTCATAAAAGAATGGGGAATTAAAAAACAAAATAAAAAATAATTTTTTTTTATTGTTTTTAAGATAAAAAAAGGTGGAAAAGTTGTCTGCAATATTTTTCAGGGTTTTTGTAAATTTTTTTTTTTTTTTGTACTCTTTGGTGTTTTCTGTCAATGTTAAAGAAAAGACAGCAAAATATTTTTGAATCCACAATATTTATATTTTGCATATTATGAAAAATAAAACATAAAAAAATGAATTTTATTTTTCTTTTGGAGATTCTTTTAACGGTAACGGAAATTAATTTAGTAAAAAAATGTGGAAGATGAATATATTTACCTTTGTCAATATACTATAAACTAAAGAAACAATATTAACGGTTGTTAATGTTGAACATATTCAAAATGGGTTCAAATATTTGTATAGCAGCTACTTCAAATTTTAGTTCAAATAATTTCAAGTTTTTCAAACACTTTTGCACTGTTACCTTTCTTGTATATTTTTAGTTTCTACTTTTAAGCCTAATTAGCTCCAAAGATTTATATAAACTGGGTGAAGAAATTTTTATGGCGTCTACTCAAGGCTTTAGTTCGATCTGAAGTAAAACTAATGGTGGACCTAAAAATTGTTTTAACAATATTTTGGGTGAATTTCATGACTGTAGTTTTAGAGTTACCGAGATGACAGATAAATAGACGCAGGACCGAATAGACACACATAATTAAATCGACCTATACTTGAGTGTTGATATAATTACAATTACTAGTTCTATATGCGTTGTAAATGGAAAAGGAATTTTTATATATCCGTACGGATATAAAAAGGTTAAGTTTTAAAAATTAACAATAAATTTAGAACGGTAGTACTATTTTTTGGCAATATTATAATGACGTTAAATTTAAAGCTACCGTTATGAATTTTTAAGGTACATGTTTAACCGAATGGTTTTCGAAATTCTTTGGCTACACCAATATATATAAGAGTTTTTCTGAATGGAATATAAAATATTTTATTTTATAATATTTATGTTTTATTAACATTCATAGAATTAATTTCATGTTTAAACATCTGATATATCACATTCTTCAAATTTTGGATTATCTTATATATTCTTATAATTGAAAAATAAAGTTATTGATCTAAATTCAAAATAGGGTGCATTAAACTTTAGTACGTATACAACAGAGAGAAAAGAGTTATTGTTATTTAGTTTTGATCTAAATGAAAAAAACAAAATAAAATAAAATTAAGCAAAATTTTTATTTATAAAGAAACCGCGGTATCTGTTAAATGTAAACACGTCAACACAATCTTTATTTTAAATATATGAGCTGACATAGAATTATAACAAAATAAACTATATTTAAACATTCCCCTTTGTAACAGGTTTGATTTATTTAAAAACAGCAACCAACCCCTAGAAGATGAAGTGTTTCTTTTAGAATTCTACTATATGTACGGCATTCTTTCTCTTTCGATTCTTATTACGAAATTAAACCCTAACTACTTATTATAGTTCTTAAATTAAAAATACAAAAATTAATTTTAATTTACTAATAAAAAATTTTTTTTTTCTTTTTATAAAATACAACTTTTTCTATGCAGTTTTTTTTTTTTCACCCTTCCTCTTACAATTAAACAATGGGATACAGTGTTGTCGGGTTTAATATTTCAAAACCCAATAAAATAACATTCATTTTATTTTTTATAATCTTAAGTGTATTTCTAAGAAAACAGTTTTTCCTTTTAAATGTTTATTTTTGTTTTTTTTGTTTTTTATTTTTTTTCATCTTCATTTCGTAAATTGTAATATGTTAAAAAGGAAAAAATAAAGAAGAAGTTGTTTTTTTTCTTAAGAAAAATTAAAATGAAATGTTTGAAAAAAAAAAAAGAAAAGAAAATTAAAAGAAAATAAACAATAATATCAACACTGAACATAAAAAAAAGAAAGAAATGATAATAACAGAAAAAAAAGAGAGAGAAAAGATAAAAAATCGCGCGTTGAAAAGGAAAAACATTGTGCACAGGTAATAAATTTCATTCTATTTTACAAATTTTTCTTTAAGAAAAGAATGGGCCAAAAACAGAAGAAATAGAAAAAAAAAAACAAAATAAAAAAAAACAGGTAAAGTAAGAAAATTTAGATGTGAATAATCTTAATTTATTTAAGTGCTTTAAAAAAGAGAATAAATAGAATGAGATTTTTTTATCTTTTGTTTTTTTTTTTTGTAACATTTCATTGCCATAAAATGACTGACTTTTGAAAACACACAGTCTTTAAAAAAAGCAAAAAAAAAAAAAAAATATTTATTTTTATGTAAAAGAAATAAAAAATACAAAAAGAAATTATATAAAAAAAAAATCTGTTTTTTTTTCAAAAACATTTTATTGTTAAAAAAAATTTTTGAAGTTTTTAAACTTAAAAAGCATTTTAAATTTTTTTTCTTGTCTTTTTTCAAATAAAAATTAAAGTAAAATTTAGGGCCTTAGCTATTAAAATTAGTACCGTTATTGTTTTATTTTTTTTTTTTGGATAAATTAAAAGTTATATCAGTAAATATTAATCTGGATATTATCAGTTATATCACATACGATGAATGATTTTTCAGGAGATCGTACCTATGAAAAATTTATAAAAACAATTTTTTTTTTAATTCTTAGATTTTTAATGGGAGCGCATCGAAATGACATAATCTCGTTTCTAAAAACCTCGTGCTTTTATAAATCTCACGTTTTTAAAATCTCGCGAAAAAGTAGACCTTGAAAAAATATAAGAATTATGGAATGGGAGCCAGTCTTTTGTTGAAAAGAAATATCGAATAAAAAAATAGCCAAAAAAATTTAAATATAAATTGCCGAAAAAAAAAATTCGAATATCTATGTTATAAAGCATTTCGACAGTTTTTTTTTAAAGTAAATTTTAGAGTTGGTTACACAATCAGCTTTTATCAATTACAAAATATGTCCATATGTAGAAAATTATGTAAAATTTTAGAATCGGATACAAAATTTGGATTTCAATAATATGTTTAGCAGAGGATTGGGGGCGGCAGCTATATTATACACCTTAAAATATCTATATATAACAAAAATTATTAGGAAGGATTTTATAGTTGGTTACAAAATCATGGTTCCGTATAATAATTTGTTTAGCGATGATTTGGGGGCGCAACCTCTCACTATTTTAAGTTTATTTTTAAATATGTATGTAAAAAATATAATTAGGAAGATTTTAGAGTTGTATTCAAAATCAGGATATTCGATTTTTCCAAAATATTTATATTATATATGCGAGATTCTCAATTATGTGGAATTTTAGAGTTATATTCAAAAGAAGAGTTATACGCTTTTTCCAGAATATTTATATATATATTTATATATGTGAGATTCTGAATAAGAAAAGATTTTTGCAGTTATATTCAAATTTTGGGTTGCTCTCTTTTTCTAGAAAATATCACCTAAAAGTAGAAATTAATTAAGTTAATTAAAAGTAGAATTTTGCTTTTTAAAAAATTATTATTCAATTTTTCAATATTTTATATTATTTCTTTTTCAGTTGTAATATTAGAACAACCAAACCTATTTGATTAATGAAAAGAATTATTTGGTTTTAAAACGCGAGAATTTGTGGCATGGGATTTTTACACATGAGATTTTGAGACACAATATTTTAACATGCGAGATTTAGAAATACGAGATTTGATTTAGAAAATGCGAAATTTGAAGCACGAGATTTTGAAATACCCAGATTTTATGCAGAGATTATGTAGCCAACCCTATTTATTTATTTACGCATCGTTTCTTCATGTAAACTAATTTGACAAAAAATGCATTTTTATTTACTTTATTTATTACTTTATTATTTACTTGTCTGCATAAAATTTTTGTCAGTTAATAAAAATATAGAACAGTACTTTTGAGTTTGATAAAATAAAGAATAGTTCTTTAAGTCAGTTATATCAAGCCTTCGTAAAGTTTTTGTTTTGTTTTGATTTAGAATTAAAGATATTGGACGTGTAAGATCTCCTACTACGTATGCAAATAATTTAATTATAAATGTAGCATAATTAGTGTATGTATGTATATATAAAATTTTGTTCGTCTCTTAAGAATATTTTTTTTTTCCTTACTCCTTAAGAGTCCTTACTCCTTTTTCGTTACCTTAAGAAGCATAGGTCATCCATTAAGTCATTTATTATTCATATTTGACAAAGCTTTAGTTTCTGGACTAAGCCGTTGATTACTAGTACTAGCCGTTGTAGCTTTTGTACAAGACTAGGCGTTTCTTTAGTTCTACGCCATCTATTATGTTGCACAAGAATTATATTTTTATTATTATTTTATTATATATTACAATATGATATTAATTATAATTTATAAGACACATATACTTTATTTTTAATTTAATTATATTATACTAATTATATATTATAAGAAAAATCTATATTATTTTATTAATTTATATGACGTAGCCGGGGTTTGAACCCGAGACCTTTCGTATGAAAGACCGGTGTCTTAAACACTACACCATTTGCTGGATTCTTAAGAATATAAGGATTCTAATAAACATCTAATTTTTATTCTACCCCTTCCTTATTACAATTTTTGTTATCCTTAATGTAAAGAATATTTTTCAAACTGACAACTACATCCGTTGTTGCTTCTTTTAGTATACTAACCACTTACACTTACTTTCTTATGATAGAAGTTTCAATATTCGTTGATGCCAATTAAATATAATTATTTTCGATCACAGTATCATAATATTATATTTTTTAACATGAAGTGATTATTTGTTAATGAATACAGTTAATCAATTTTCGATTTATTAAAGATATTTAAGATTTAGTTTACAAATGTTTTATTTATCGTTATTGCATGAAAAAAAAAACAGAGATAAAATTTTCAGTATATATTGATTAGATTTGTTTTAATAAAGCGTTTGATAGTATAATTTAGTATTTCAAAACCATTAAAAAGAAAAATGCGTCAATTTTACAAAATATCATTAACAACCGTAAAAAATTCATCTGAAACCACGTAAATAAGAATAAAATCCAACCACTTAAGCTCTAAAAATCACTTAATATTTCAATAAAATCAATTTTAATTAAATTGAAAAAAAGCTCATTATCGAAATATTTAACATTCATAAAATGAAAATTATATTAATTTTCATTTTTATTTTCATAATATGTATATTTTTTTCTAAAAGATATTTTCGAAATATAACAGAAATTTCTTTAACTTTTTATAATTAATATTCAAATGATTGCTACTTAAATTTTTCAAAAAAAAAAAAAAAAAAAAATAATCATAAAGCAATAACATTGGTAATAAAAATGCAGTATGTAATTTTCTATTCAATATAATATGATTCATATCTTATGTATATGTATATATGTATGTATGTAAATATGAATTTATTAGTCAAAGCTTTAGTTACATTGAAATATAAAAGAAAATCCTTTGATTTAAAATACGAGCACTTATTTACTACAATATTAAATCATTTTTCACTATGCAAAAATTTAAAAAAAAAAAAACAAAAACCAAAAAACAAAAAAAAAAAAAGTTATAGGAAAAACTTTGACTTCTGTATTTTAAGTTGCTTTGAAATGTTGTTTTTGCATATCATATATATATATATATATATATATATATATATATATTGTTGCTTTTATCCTATATTTTTGTTTTTGTATCTGATGTATTTCAATGTTGATTAAAAAGGTAAGTATGTAAGTATATAGTAGATTTTTGTTTTGAGAGAAAGAAATATGGAGCTACATAATAATATAACATCAAAATTTTATTCTATAAAATTTCGATTGAATTGAAATGCAGTACAGTAAAAGGGTAAAGTTAAAGTAGATTAGTATATATACATTGAATCTTTCGTGAAATAAATTTCAAAAAGAAAAAAAAAAAAAAAATGATGGGAAAATAAAACCCTAAAACGTGGCAAAGCTTTTAAATGGAATAATAAATTCCTTTTTTTATTTATTTTTTATTTTTTATTTTTTTTTTTTTTGCCTTTGACTTATAACTAAATTAAGTTTTCATTTAAGCAATTATTTTGTATTAAATATAGTAAAAAGAGACTTCTGATTTTTCACTGTATAGTATAAGTTATAGTGAAAAATCAGAAGTGAATATTATTTTTTTTTTGTTTTTATTTGTTTTTGTTAAATGAAAGATGGTTTGGAGGATTCAAAAAAAAAAAAAAAAAAATTAAAATGTTTTAAAGTTAAAGTATATGTATAATGTATATATATATATATATATATACTTAATAATACGATATCTTCTATATATACAGAGTATCTCGATTAATAATCTATAATTTACTATTTTATTCTTATTGTATCTTTAAAATCACAAAGAGAAATTTTTTGAAGCAAAGGATTAAAAATAATCTTAGGAATAGTAGAAGAAAAATTAATTGTTTCCGATGTAGAATTAATGAGTTCGAAAATTCGAAATGTTGCAAAAAAAAATGAAGAATCTACATTATAATCGACCAGGTAATAATTGAGTATTGTTTTGTCGGATTATAAACATATAAAAATATTAATATTTTCTTTTACAATTTCCTTTCATTCGCAAATCAGATTACAGATTCCAAGCTATTTTATGTTATGTGATTAAAATTGATTAAAAGCTTAAAACACCAAAAAAAGGGAAAGAACTTGCAGTGGATTTTATTCGGAAAAAGAAAAAAAAAAACAAATAGTATCTATAAAATAATTTTTTTTAGTTTTATCTTATATTTATTGCCAATCATTTTATGTATTAAAAAAAATTATCTCTTTTTATTTTTATTCACTCTGTACATTAAGTAGTTTTTGGTAAATTATATTTCAAAGTACATTTTAATTTATTTTCTTTTTGATTTTTGATATTTTGAGCCCTATAAAACAAAGTTTTTGTTTTTACCATTTTAGTGCTATTTTTTTTTTGTTTTTCTTTTTTCTTTTTTGTATATCATGCATCCAACGTTTTTGAATTGAACGATGAGCGAACCACAAAGTTTTAAAGATTTTTTTTTTTTTATGTTACTTTCTGGTGCTTTTTGATGATGGAGGAAAAGATTTGGTGTTGAAAAACCGCCATACAAAGTGATGAGCACAGAAAACTAAAAAAAAAAAAAAAAAATCGAAAAAACAAAAAAAAAAGAGAGAGAAGAAAGGATTTTTAAAATAATTTTGGTTGAAGGATCATTTTTTATTTTAGTTTTTTGTTTTTTTTTTTTTTTGTTTGTTTTATTCATCCCTGCAAACAGAATAATTCTATTTGATTTTTTCTTTTGCATATAAAAACAAAAAAGAAAACTAAAGTAGAGGAGGATATGCGGTATCATTACATGTGCACGTTTTATTTATATCCATAAGGATAAGTATGTGTATATATGTAAATGTAATGTATAAAAAGATACTTTTGAATGAAATGTGTTGTGATGATAATGAGCTGTACATCAAAGGATTTTAATGAATTTATTTATTCATAGATGGCTTTATATATATATATATATTTTTTTTTAATAAAAAAAAAACAAAAAAAAAATAAAAATAAAAAAAGGAAGATGCAATACCCTGGGAACACTTATTCATCTTAATCATCGTTATTAATATTATGATAATTTACACTAAAGATTTTATATTTTTGGGCTAATGAGGAGTATAACATATGCATATAAGTAAATTGTGCCTACTTGTATATAAAGATTTGAAATGTTTCAGAATTTATTTATTTATATTTTATTCTTTATGAAGAATTGTGAAGGACATTTAAGATAATTTCAAATGTTAGAGAGGACAAGAATAATTTTATGGTTATAAAAAAAGATAAAGAAAGCAAAGGATGACAACTGTATATATAAAGAGATTTTTTTTTCTTTTTTCAAATAAAGAATTTCAATTTAATTTCCTTTTTGTTATTTTTTTTATTTTTAGGCTTTTTAAATATTAAAATTTTATAATTTAAAAAAATACTTTTATTAATGATTAATTCAATTATATGAAAATGAGCAAAGTGTTAAATGAGAAGTTAAGTATAATAATATTAACTTTTCAAGAATTTATTAAAATATAATAAAAGCTTACATACATTTTTGATAATTCTAATTTTAAATGTGAATTTTATATACTATTTATTAATTTTTTTTTTATCTTAAGCCTTAAAAGGATCACTAGTTAAATGTTGTTTTAAAGGCAGTGAACGATAAATAAAACAAAATAAAAAAAATTAAAAAACAAAATTGAAGTTATTTTTCTACATCACAGTTTGATAAGACAATTTTGAAATAAAACCTTTAGAATATTATAGTAAGTATTGTAAAATTAGGTAAACATATAAATAACATCTATTTTTATAAAAGTCTGAACCATAGTTACTCAGCAAAATCATAGGTATCGTTTTAAAGAAACATTTAGCAACAAAATAATGGTTTCGTAAGAGTCATTCCCTCTTATAACATTTACAGCCAATTCCTGAAAAGGAAAGGCTGTGTAATTTCTTTGTTACATTTATGTGGCAGGGAAATGCACTAAAAAAAAAGAAAACAATGGTTGTGGAGAAAAGAATCTTTTAAAAACTTCTAGCTGGGAAAATAAACCGACACAAATTATATGCAAACATTTTTAAGATATACGCAATTATATGTTTTCTGTAGCTCTGTTCAGAAGAAGTTAAGTAATTGTTAAAAAAAATGTAATTAAATCTATAGAACAAAGCTAAAAAGGTAAACCAGGTTAATGAAGATATCTTCAGCTAAAAGAAGAATAAAAATCTGAAATTATTTCCTTAGTTGTATAGATTAAAGTAAAGGAATAAAGACAAAGAACATATGGGTGTTAAAACCAAAGTAAATTTAAAGTATTATATAACCACTTTAACTATTCTGTCAAAGTCATGTCAGTGATCTTATAATTTGTGTCGTAAAAGAAAATAATGGTTGATCTGAAAGTTCTGTATTATTTAAACCATATGATTAGATGATAAATATAAGTAACACTTCATTTTTGTAAACTTCTCTGCGACTTTAAACATTTTTTACCAATATGTACATTGAAATTATTCTGAATCCATGAAATTATTATGAAGCTTTAGGTAGGTTTTTATAGTTGTTCAACTAAAACACCAATTCTTTTTTGATTTAAAAAAATTACAAAAAAAAAGAAAAAAAGGAATTTGGATTAAATATAAAATTTATATACTTGTAAATATGGATTCTACAATAAATTAATTTATATCTATCAAAGAACATTTTATATACTAGAAGTAAATATTATTCGTTATTGTTATTGAAATTAAAAAAAAAATTAAAATGAATTTTATATAAATAGTACAATAATATTTAATATAACATTCCAAAAATGAAATTCTTCTAATCATAAATTAAGATTTGCTTTTTTTTTTTTTGTTTTTTTTTCCAAAAAATAAACCACAATACATATTTTTAGAAAAATAAAATGTTCTTAATTATTTATTATTATATTACTTAGTAAATTATTTCAGGTATTATAACCTCAAAAATAATAATTTCTTTTTAGTTGAAAAACAAAAAAACAAAAAATAAAATAAGTATATTTCGCAAATTCCAAGTACACTGTACAGTTCTAACATGCACAACAATAAATATAAAATTCATTCATTTTTGGTTCATCTTTAAATTTAATTATCTTAACCATAACCACTTATTGTATTTGTTTTATACTGATATGTATACGTATATATAAATATTACGTAAGCATATTATATATATGTAATGTATGCGTACATACATATTTATATGATATACTTACTCTTAAAATTCAAGAATTAATTTCATTTAAAAGAATTTCGAATTTCATTAGAACACTTATTAACAATTTCGAAATTAATATAAAAAAAAAAAAAAACAAAAAAAATTCTTTCTCTTTCTTCTATATACATATGTATATATATACCAAAATATTTTTTGGTGAATTACCATAATACAATCATTTTAAAACATTTTATAAACCACGTTATAAAGAAAAGACTTCTCTAATGTATATGGAATTTAACTGGTATAAAAAAAAAAAAAAATATTTATGAACTGCGTTTAAAATAAATGGATAAATATTGTGGTTTTTAAATAAGAAACCGCACCATTCGTATATGAAAAGTGCCATATTCTTTTATACATTTCAGCCATAACAATAATATGATAGTAATAAAAATGGTTTACTTAATGTTAAATTTAGAAATTCTGTGATTGGTATAAAAAAAAAAAAGAAAAACTCGCGCGCAAATTTATTTAATATTGCGGTACTTTAACAAAATTGCTTATGTCGATGTTGGTTTATCCTTAAAATTTAGTACAAACAGTAGATTTATAACAGTAAAATTTAGTACAAACAGTAAAGACAATATTATTTGTAAGGATTTTCAAATGAGGAAGAATGCTGAAGAAAACATTATGGCCTAACAACTTAGGGTGAGTTTTAGATTGATTTAAAATTTAGATTTTTCACCTTATACTAAAGATATCATTATATATATACATATATATACTATATTGCTATAGATATGTATATGTTTTAAATAAAATAATTTAATATTGATTTACTGTATAAGACTAATCCTTAATTTAAATCAAACTCAATTTACCAAAATAAAAAAAAAAAAAAAACCAATTGTTTAGATTTTCTTTCTTTTGTGAATTTTTTTTTTTTTTTGTTAATTTGAAAGTTTCATTTTAAGACTCTAAAAATGTTTGTAAAAATCTGCTTATTAAGTTTAATCTTGTTTCCACTCTATAGCCGTTTGTCAGTTTATAATTATTGAACATAAATATGGACAGATCCTATCCTATCCTATTAAATTACTTTATTTAATATTATTATTATTTTATTAGAAAAGAAAACTACAAAAATTAGTTTTATAAAAAACGTTTTAGTGAAGAGACACGGGTTACAGTTTTTACAGCTTTCTAACTTAGAAAAAAACCCTTATATTTAACCCCTGCTAATTTAAAGTAATATAAATACATATAACGTATTTACCGTAAATTACCGTAATTTTAACAATTTGGTTTATCTGATAAATACATTTTGTAAAATTCTCAAATTAAATATGGTCTGAAATAGCCTAGAAATATACTCTGAAAATGGTTAACTTCCAACTTTACTATATACAATTTTAAAATAAGTAGTAACTTTATGATATTAACATTTTTGTAATAAGTATGGATCCTTAAAAATCCTTGATTTTATATGAGTGCATATTATGATTTCTTCATTTTGTAATTTAAGAATCAAACTAAAACAACTTTTCTTGTTTAATAAAAAAAAAAAAAAAATGTATTTAATTATTTGAAACTAAGCCCAGCCACAAAATCTTTCCTTTGCAATTTTTTATACTTTAAATGGCGGCAGAGGTGAATTAAAGCAAATATATACAATACTTTATTTCTAATATTCATTTTTTTTTTTCGCATTGTTTTTCCATTCCATTGTATTAAAATTACATTTAATTAAAACGAGAATAAAATAGAAAACAAAAACAACACAATAAAATAAAATAACAGGAATGGTTAGGAACAAAAGTCAAAGCAAATAAAGTAAAAAAAAAAAAACAAAACGTGGTGAAAAAGTTCATAACAATTAAAGTCATTTTTAATTCACAACACAAACATAACAAATAACAAAACAAAACATTATAAAGAGGGTGGTGAATTAAAACCAAATTAAACAAAAAAGAATTGTGTAGGGTGAAATTTAAGAAAACATAAAAAAAAAAAACAACGAAATAAAAATAAAACAAATTGTTGTTAATTTTTTTTTTTTTTTTAAAATGAAATAACTTAAGGAGTCAGAAAAAGATTAGAGGGAGAGAAAAGATTAAAAATTGGATATTGAAAATAAATTATACGGTTTTTGGTGTCTTTAAAATATATTGACATATTATAGCATTTAAGTTTAAAATCAATTTAAAATTTTTGAATATGTGATTTATTTTCAGAATTCAATAAAATTTTAAATATGTAAAACAAAAAAAAAAAAAACATAAAATCGATAAAAGATTATTTGTCTGTTATTGTTTTGTTTTATTTTGTTAATAATAAATTGGGGAAACAGACCTTTAAAAGTTTGGGGAAATTTAAATATATGTATGTATGTATATAACTATAAACTTTATAATTGAAACCTTAATCAATGTGTTACAAAAATCGATCCTAGTGTTAATCGATTAATCGATCCTTGTGTTATTATTACACTTTAAAAAATTATTCTGTATTTAAGTAATAAAAGGTTTTAGTTAAGGTTAGTGAAATAACAAGTAGAACTTTTAAGATATTATAATTTTCGATTAAGATTTTTAATTATTAAAATATTTAGAAATTACATTTTTTTTAGAGATCCTATGAAAACTTCCACAAAATAACATCTTATTGTACTTCTTTAAGAATGATTTTCAAAATAAAAAGTAAAACTAGAGTAAAAATTAAGATTAGTAAAAATCAAGATGATAATTTTTATTATTAATATTTCATATTCTAAATATAGCTGGATTAAATTTCAATACCTATTCGGCATGGATAGAACTTGATCGGAGTTTGAACTCAAGATCTTTTAAATGAAAGGCCGACGACTTAATCATGGCGTCATTGGTTGGATAAATCAATAATGGGCTTATGATTTAAAACGCACGGAAAACGTTTTCAAAACGCTGTTCAAAAAAGATTATTCATCTTCACTTTATGTTGGCATGATTGAAAACGCGTGGTTAAATTTTAATTCGGAATTAAATGACAGTTGTCAAAAACAACTTTTATTATAATATAAACGTCAAGTATAGGTATAAACTAGGAGAGAAATAATAAATAAAATTTTAGAAAATTTTAGAATTAAAAATAAAAATAAAATTTTTTTTTTGATAAAAAGTTGTAATAAAAAATTTGTATTTTCTCTAAAAACAGGTAAAAAATTTATAATAAATAATTGATTTTAAAATGTGAATAATTTTTTTTCCAAAAAGAAGTTTCATTAAATTATTTTCTTTTACCCTTCGTACCAATTCAGCGTATTTGTCCTGTTTTGTTATTTTTCTCCTAATCCAAAAAGGTTAAAGATTAGAAAAGTTAAATTAAAAAACTTAAATTTTTCATTTTGTTTACTTAAAAGATTTAAAATAAATTAAAAACTTACACACTTAAATGTTTTTTTAATTTTATTAAAACGCGAACATATCCACGCGTTTCACTTATATACAACAAACTAACGCCGTACGTTTTCAATCGTTCAAATAATTTAATTAAAACGTTTTAAATTACTTTGATTAAAACGTTTTCCGTGCGTTTTCAATCATACGATAATAGTTAATTTGACATTTCGGTAGCATTTACGTTTTCCGTACGTTTTCAATCAGAAGTCTCAATAATTGAAATCAAAATTAATACATTATTTCTTTATATTTCCAATTTTGCACCAAATAAGGCGACAATTGGTAAATATCTTTTTAATTTTACTTAAGTTAAAATGCTTTATTGCAGAATTAGTTATGCCTGCAACGGAAGGAAACCTTTTATTTTTAAATGTTGATAAATTTCTTAAAGTCAAATTACGTTACATAAACAGCGTAGGTGATTACCTATACACAATAGAACGTTACTGGACCAACAATTTTAATCATCATTTCATTTCCATGCATTTTCAAAACAAAAATAGGTTAAAAACCAAAAAAAAAAAGAAAAAAAATAGAAACATATAATTATTTGAAAACCTATAATTTACTTTTAGACATTTTTTTTTTTAGGAAACTGATAAAAATTAAATGAAGACAAATAGTTTCAAATTTTTCCAACAAATTAAAATATTTTTGGTATTAAAAAATTTTTATTTTTTTTTTTTATTAAAAGTGAGACTTTTTGAACCAAGAAAAATAAGTGCTAGTTGGATTTTTTTTTTTTGTATAGTGCATGATTAAAAGAAAAACTCTTCAATAAAGTTAAAATATGCATAAAAAACACCAGTCATATCCTATATATCCTGAATATAAGGACAAAGGTGTTAAAAATTCTTTTTATTTTTTTATTTTAATTTTAAATTTTTATTTTCTTTTAGTTTTTTACATAAGGAAAGTGGAAATTTTGGTTTTTTAAAAATTCTTTTAACATTTTTGTTTTGTTATATTTTTTCTGTGTTTCTATTATCTAAAAAATTTTTTCTTAATTTTTGGTGGTGTTTTTACATTCTATTTTTGTTTTTATTATACCAGAGGAATTTTCAATCAATTTTCTGGAAAAAAAAACCACATCATATGAAAAGGAATTACACTATATATATATATGTATACTGTATACGTATATATATTTTATATTAATATATAATAGGAAATACTTGTATATCGCTACATATGCACATGTATATGAACATAATATTTATAAAATTACCTGAAGATATTAAAATGCAAACTAAGCGCTTAAAAAAATTATAATAGAAAAAAAAATGCAATAAAAAAAAAAATAAGTTAAAAAAGTGTTTTCCTTGATTCATAATTCAATATTGAATATTGAACTATTGAGTGACGAAGGTTTTGTTAATAAACACTGAAATTTTGTAGTATTAGAAGATATGCACAATAATTCTGAGTGAAGTGAAGTTGAGTGAAGTAACCACTTTTGGTTATGTAAGTAATATTTTAGCACAAACGTTCGTATAAAACCTACGCAATTATGAAATTTTTAAAGCACTTATACGAATGCAGTATTGACAAGTCAATTTAGGAGAGCATTAATTTTAGTTTTAACATTTAAATTATTAAAAAAGAGCTATAGATATTTAATCCTCAACTTAATTGATATTCAAAGAACCATTGTTTTCTATAATTAAGTCAAACTTATTAAATTTACAAAAAATACATTTTAAAAAATAATTTCGACCATTTTTCTTTCAATCTCCATTAATCCTTTTTCTGTAATACAAATTTTTTGTGTAATTTATAAAATCCTATTATATTTTTTAATTTTTATGTCAATCACAATAACAATTTTCATTCAAATGACATATTGGTGCAAAAGCCTCAATATTATCATATTACTACGACATATGATCGCATCATATCTACCCTCGCAAAATAAAACTTAACACATTTTAAATAAATATCGATAACTTTATAACAAAGCAAATATTTAGCATCAATTTCTTATACTATAATTTAATATTATAAATATATATATTGACAATAATACAGATTAAAATCTATGATCCAATTTTTATGACAACATGCATTTTTTTGTTTCATATTTTTTAATAAAAAAAAAAATATCATTTAACAAAGTCACCACGAATAAAACCGATCCCCATATCATACCACCTTAAAATTCATCTAAAACCATACTCACACTTAATTTTAAAACAATAACTTTGACTATGACTCTGACTTTGATTCTGACTTTCCGTTTTATTTGTTCTTTTTTTTTCTTTGCATTCATTTTTGCTATATTATGATTATAACAACAAAAATCAGCAGGTGGCAGGTGTGAGCTCTACTGTATCCAATAAAGCATATCACATATTGAATAGAGATACCACAGAATATATAGCGTAAAATTAAATTATATGTACGTTTTATAAATCTCAAATATATTTAAATATCAGTATGTATGTACTATATATGCTTTTACATATACATATATATATATTTTGTATAAAATATATTAGAGAGATAGAATCGGAGCAAGAGCAAAATATAACGAGATCTAGTATAAATATTATACGATTTGAAAGGATATAGAGATAAAAAAAAAAATTAAAAAAAAAAGGTAACAAAGAAAGAAAAAAAAAATAATAATTTGTCTCTCATCACACTGTGTTACCGTCGTTTATTTATTTTTGTTTTGGTGTTTTTTTTTTAACTTTTTGTTATGTTTCTTTGTTTTTTTTTTTTATTAATATCAAAATATATTTATTATAAAGGCTATATAAATATAAAAGGATATAGAAAGGATATAGAAAATATAGAACTTTTTTTTTTTGTTTTACAAAATATAAAACTATAAGCTATAAATATACATAGCTTATATATATATGTACATAATGTATTGGTTCATATATTTATATAATGAAATAATATAAATACATATAAAGCATACGAATTAAAAAAAAAGGGACCAGGAGTATAAATTTCAGGGAAAAGTGGAACCAGAGAGCAGCAAAAATAGATAAAGTGAATTTAGAGAGTCGAATAGAATAAACGGTCTTTTGAAGAAGATGCGATACGATGCGATGATGAAAATTCTATTTGCCGCACAAAAAAGCAGAAACAAAAAAATAACGGGAGCAACTTGGTTTTTTATTATACCATTCAGAACGAATAAATAGACAATAGCAAGATTCTCATATTTTCCATCTCTTTTTGTTATTGTTTTGTTCATTCTATTCAGAAAATTTAAATTAGATGGAATTTTTCATGACGATACTTTTTTTTTTGTTGGGTACAAAAAAAGGACGTTTTTATTTTTATATTTTATTATTATTATTGTTAGTTTTTGTGTTTTGTTTTTTTCGGGTAAAATTAATATTTTAGAACCGATGAAAGGAAAAATGTTTTATGATATTTTAACTAAAAACATATGTATGTATATTTTTTATTTTATAAAAATTGCAGTTAAACTCTGCTAAATGGAATTTTTCATTGCAAGTTTTGTTCATTTACTCATTTTTATTCAAATTTGCCGTGTCTTCAATCTTAAAATTTGAAATCAATAATGGCTAAATATTAAGTTAACGCTCAACATTATTTGGATCACATATAATATGGTTGAAGAAAAGTCCATAGTCATTGTTTAGTCATGGCATTAATAACATACAACAAATCTGTTCACACAGTGGTAACACTCGATCTAATACTCAATAATATTTCAACTCTCTATCAATATCTATAACTATACGATAGTGAAATCATTTTGAATTTGTTCAATATTTGCTTGTAAATATCTATACTTTAAATTTTGAATATCAATATATGACAAAAGTTTTAAGTAGCCCTATTCAATCAGTATTTATAAGTTTTTTCTTTTCTGTTTCAGTTACCAAACAATTTTTACAATGAAAAAGATAAAGATTAAGACTATACCTTAAAACTTAAAAGTATTAATGAATGCTCTATTTATAAGAACTTTAATCCAAGTTATATATGGCCAATGGTGCAGTGCTTTAGTTAGCATTCTTAAATTTCATGATCAGATAACTGCCACATCAAATTCAATACAACCATATAAAATTTATAATAGTACCTAGCCTACATCCTTACATCCTACACCTCGAAATTTTGTTCAATTATTTATAAGTTCTCCTGTATAAATATATTTTATGTCTAATAAATAAAAGTAAAATATTTATATACAATGGTATGTAAATAAATAAAATTTTAGATAAATTTGAATACTAAAAATTTGTGCCAAAAAATTTAATGATAAAAATACAAAATTTATCATTTTTTATTGCAAACATTTTATTTTAATAAAGTTTAAAATTTTCTCATTCTTATTTTCAAATTATTTTAATAGATATAATATGCATTTTGACATTTTTAAAGAAAGTTAATATTTTTTATAAGTAATTGTTTATAAGTATTTTAACCAACTTTAAAGTAAAGTAATTTAAACAATTTTATAAGTAATTTTATAAGTAATTTACATTAAAACAGTTAAATATGACTTTTGATAAAATAATACATACACAACATTTTGTAATTTATTTTCTAGTGCTGGAATTATACTCGACGTTAACGACTTTTCTGTGAGGTTTCAGAGTGTCAAACAATTATTTAAATCAATAAAAATATGTATATATACAACTGATTACTCTGAACGTACTTGTAACGTCGCCGGCATTACTATTTACTAAGGTTGAAAAGTATATTCATTTAATATAATTTCGTTTTTACAACCCTTCGGAATGTCAAATTAAATGTCAATTTAAAAAAAAAAATTGTTATTACTTTTATTAATTTTTGTTTGTTTCATTTTAATTTTTATTCTTAAATTTTTTTTATATTTAATTAAAAAAAATGAGTTTTGAAAAAAAACTTATCGCGCAGTTAAAAAAGGCTCATTTAGGTTTTGAATTATTTAAAAATATTAAAGCTTGACACACAAATTGCTGTAAATATTAAATATTATAAGCCGTATATATAAAGTTTATATTTAATTTATATTTAAAATAAAATTTTTATTTACAAATTCGTCTTTTGAACGTCAACAACGTTGAGAGTAATGAATAATCATAAACAAATTCGTTTCTAATGACGTCGCGTTGTTAACGTCGCGTATTCGCGTTAACGTCGCAAAGAAACTATTTTAGTTGGTATTGTTTCAAACTTTCAAAGATGTCAATAACAGTATCAAGTGTCAAAAAGATAAGCATAGAATATGCTGTACTTACATACTCGTCATAAGTACACTATATTCGTAGTGTACTTATTGTATATTCGTAGTGTAGTTATTGTATCCTTTATCTTTATCGTAGTCGTATTGTATCCTTTATCTTTTTAGTACATTTTCGAAAGAAAAATTAATGTTTTTTAGTTACAACATTTTTCGTGTGTTCTTTCGTGTTTCTCCTTACAAAACTTTCCGACTGCCTAAGATAAGAAAAGGTACTTTCGACCATAGATGCCTAGGTAGATTTAACTGTAAGAATAATTATTTTGTATAATAAGTTTTTTATAAGTTCAGTTTTCCCAGTTTGAACTTTTTAAGATATTATTTTAAGATAAGTCAGCAGTTATATTTGAATTTGTTAAGATTAATTTTTTTTAGATTTTTTTTTAAGTTTTGGACTTTTTAGATTACTATTAAATTTTTGCTGAATATCATAGAATTTTATTGTTTCCAATATTTATAAATTTCAAAAATGCGTCGTCGAACTTTTAGAAAAGAAAATTTATTAACAACATTTTTATGTATGACTCTTTCGTATTTTCTTTATTAATTATTTTTTTTTTTAATTTTTTGAGATGAAATTAATTTTTATTTTAATTTTAAATTTTTTTTAAAACAAATTTGAAAATAAAAATTACCTATACTCTTAATAGTTAATAAAAATGGAACATTAAATTTCATATTAAATGCAATCATGCATTATTTTTTTTTTTATTTTTGTTTCTATATCTGGTTAATTTCTATTTAACATATTTGGATAATTTTTAAGTATTATAAAATAATTTTTATTATAAAATAAATTTATAGTTCAGGAATTGAATAAATTCTATAATATAATAAACTTATAAACTTAATGTATATGTATGTATGTATGTATATAATGCTGAATTTCTAAATGGTCGATCAATAATTCAAAACAAATTCATTTTCTATACAAAATTTTAATTACAAAACAACAAAACAAAAACAGAAATCATAAATTTTATAAATTATTGGAGCAATAATTAATTTAAACATAATTTATAATATTTCAAGCAATTGAAATTACACAAAAAAAAAAAAAAAAATTGTGTAAAATTTTAAATTACATTTTTTTTGATATAAAATTTAAAAATTATAAAAACAAAAAAAGCAATTAAAGGAATATTTATAGTAGTAAAGGAATAAAATAGTTTTTATTTTTTTTTTTTACAAGCTATCGCCTAGGAATGGATTCCTTTAAACATTATTGTAAGTTTGGATAAAACGGAAAGAATTTGGAGGGAATTAGAGATCTTCAAAATCAATCAAAAATCTTTTTGAAAAGATAAGTAGTAAATTGCCATTCTACATTTCCATCAAAGGAAAAAACATTGGATGGAAAATTTATCTATATACAAATACGTAGTTACTAGTGCTTACGTAGTTGTTTTTAAAAACATTTCTTAACGTTCACTGATTAGGGCTGAAAGAGTTTATAGAAGGCAAAAATCTTTAAATTTCTTTCTTAAGGCGCAAGTTATAGCTATCATTTAAATGCTTCCGGAAAAAACGTTTCATTGAAAACTTATACTTTTTTCCGTATAGGTGATTATAGCAATCAGAGAAAATTGTCAGTTAAATTATTTGTCAAATGACAATAATGAAGGCAAAATAAAAATAAATGTAATTTAAATTTTTATTAGCGTTATTTCGATATTTGCAAAATTATATTAATTTATATTTTATTATTTTAATTTATTTAATTATTATTGGTAGAAAATGGTACTAATAAAGAATAAAGAAAGATTATTCTATTTAATAATGACATTGGCTGAATTGAGAAGAATAAAATAAAAAACTATACATAAATTTTCTAATATTTCTCTCTATTTCTAAAAAAAACTATAAATTAATTTTTTTTCTTTTACTTTTTTTGAAATTTCCATTTTAAAACTAAACTTAAACAAAATAATAAAAAAAAAATGTTAAGTCTAAGCTCATTAAAATACAAAATCATAATGAAATATATCAAGAATTGCATCAGAATTTTGTTCAATGACAAACTGAAATGGGAAGAAATGAAACATATGTCATTGGAACAATTTTGTTTCATTAGCAAAATTACTGAAAAGTTGTTCATGAAAATAATTACCAATCCGGAAAATCATAAAATTGATTTTTATTTTAAATATTTAACTCAAAATTTAAAAATTCGTAGCAGAATTTATTCTTTAAAAATTATTTAATCATTAAATCAACACTTTTGTTAAATTTTATATGTCTTTGCTGCAAAAAAATTGAAAATAAACATTTTCCGGAAGCAATTTCAATGATAGCTATAACTGGCGCTTCAGGTGGAAAAATTTATTCGAGAAAATTCAGGGAAGAGATAACGGATTGTCAAAATTTTAAATATCACTGATTTATTAAATATAAACCTAAATTTAGATAAATTGCATGATTTGAAAATTATTTGTATAATGTGTGTTTAATGTTTATATAATGTGATGCCTAACGGGATTTTAAATTGAGGATGGGTTTTTAGTAAGTTTCCTTTTTTTTTTCGAATGATTGATCTTTAATTTTAAAATCTTTCTTTTAATTTTTTTTTTGCCAATTTTTTTGCCAATTTTTTTTTTAAATTTCGTTTCTTTTAGGATTTCGTTATAATCAGTATTATTTACTTTATTAATATATTTGTTTTATATACTCCAAGAATTATGCAATTAATTGTTGCCAACGTTTACACAAATCTATAAGAAAATAAGAACAATATGAGCCTCGGTGATCTAGTGTTTAAGCACGTGCCTTATTAGCAAGGCAGTACAGGTTCAAATACTGAACAGGTAGCAAGCTTTATTAATTGAAAACAAATCTCTCTTGCTACCAAATATAGTGTAAACATATAATATATGGGGGCTTCGGTAGCCTAGTGGGTAGGCGTGTGGCGTATTAACCGAAAGAGTGTGGGTTCGATCCCTTCACAGGTTGTAAGTGTTTTTTTCTTTACATACCCCCTTTACGACCAAATATAATGTAAATATATAGTATACAATATAAATAAAATAAATAATATTAGTATATTAGTATATAATTTAATAATCGTATAAGAATCTATAATGGCCTTAGTAGCCGATGGTTCAATAATATTGCATTACATTTATGTATGTAATATTAATATAAATAAATAAATTAATATAATATATATAATAAACAAAATAAATAATATTAATGTATAAATTAATAATAACATTCGACTTATAATGGCCTTTGTAGCCGATTAGTTTGTAATATTGTTATATCCTATGTATCTGATTTGCAATATTAATATAAATAAATAAATAAGAACATTATCTAATAGTTTCGTTAAAAAAAAAAATAAACACATACTTTTTGCATATCTCTATACTTTACAAATTTTTGTTTTAAACAATTAAAATAAAAATATTGTGATTAAAGTCATTATATTTAAAAATTAAAATACTAAGTACTTAGGTTAATTTACAATTACAAAAAAAAAGATTTTTTTTTCTTTTTACATAATATAATGTCATTTATTTAATCTTAAAACCTGTCTGTTAATACTTTTCTTAAAGTACTATATACATATACACATACATACTACTTTTTCTATTTAATTTATATTAGAACGTTCAATTCTATCTCCAGCATTATTTATATAAATATCTAACTAAAAATAAAATAATATAATTTAATTTTATAGTAAATTAATTGCACAAAAACAAAAATAAATGTATATACATTTATAATTTCGAAAAAAAAAAAAGACTTACATTATTTAATGTTTAATATAAAATTATATATACTTATATACATATGTATATAAATGTATCTGTCACTAAATTTCTTTACTTATATTTTTTCTTAAAGACCACTTAAATTTAAATTTTAAAATTTTATAGAACAGATATTAAACTACAAACACATTTAATATTATATTGTACTTAATACTTATATAAATTATTTTTTTTTTTAATAATATTGTACCATAAATATAAAAAATTAATTGCATTCTTGCAATCAAACAAATTGTTCACTTAAATTGAAAAAGTAAAGTGCATCATCAAGACATAAGAAATAAATGTTTCTTTAAAAAGGAAATATAATTTTAATATTGAAATATTTTATTAAAATTTAGTTTAATTTTATAGTTCTTTTATTTTAACATTTTTATAAGATATAAATTTAAATTCAGAATTTTCAGTTTTAAATAGAGTTTTTTGTTTTTTTTTTTTTTCAAAATTAAATATAAGAATTTTCGTTTTCCTTCAATAATGGAAAACAAAATTATATATACATAAATGTATGTACATACATTAAAATATGTAAACAAAAAAAAAAATTTGTTTAAATATTTTAATTTATTATTTAAACTTTCTTTTCTTCAGATGTCGTAATAAATTTTTGTAAAAATAAAGCAGACATATTTAATTGCAAAACGAAATATGTATGTATATTGTGTGTTAAATTTTTGAGTCACTATTCTATTCTTCAGGCGTTTTTGAAGGTAGGTATCACATTTATACTTTATGATCACTCTTAATATGATGGCCCAATGCTTACTTTGCTTACTTTACTTTGAATACTTTTTCAAAGTATCAAAACGAAATAAAATTAACAAAGTAAGTGCTGGCTCAATGATTACTTTGCATTTTTTGCTTTGACTTTTGTTCATGGATGACTTTTGAAATGGATTTAAAAAAAATTTTAGAAATATTTTTATATAAAATGTACAAATTTTTGTATTTAGTACCAAATAGGAGAAGATTTTGGTTTCGGGACATTTATAGAAATCGTCAAATTTATAGATTGTAAGAAATCACATTCCCACCTATTTAAAATTTTTCCCACCTATTGAAATTTTTTTAATGTTTATGTAAAAAAATTCAAATATCATTGTCAAAGTATTCAACGTAAAGTACAGAATTGAAAATTCATCAATTCGGTACTTTGCATCGTTTGCTTACTTTGAATACTTTGAGGATTTGGTCAAGAACCATAAGAAATAATGTAATACATTTCAGCTGTCAAAGTTTTCGAAGGAAGTAAAGGAAGCAAAGTAAGCATTAGGCCATCACCTTAACTATTATTCTTTCCGAAAATATTTGAATATAATTCTATTTATAAATAATTTTATTATTTAAATAAAATTCGGAATAAATTAATATTACTGTCAGCTTGTGTTTAAGTGTATTAAGTAAAATGATAATTTCTATAGATTTGTTTATTTTTGTTCTATTTATTTCTAATTCATTAGTTATTATTTTTATCGACATTGATAAGTTGATAAAAAAGTATTTAAAATTTAATAACATTAAAATTAAAATTTAAATTATATAGTTATCTTTTTTCTATTAAGTAGATCAAACCCATCGTCCAATTCATAGTTCTTTTAATATATTTAATATATCATACATATTTCTATGTTCTTAAGTGTATATATATATACATATATATGTATAGTTATCGCGACGACAAAACATTTAACAATTTTTAAAGAAAACAAACATAGTTTTGTATTATAAATAATCGAGTATTTAAGATCCTGCTACAATCAAAAATAATTTTGCTTGCCAAGTCATAACGCAAGTGCTGACAAAAAAAAAATTAAAATGTATTGAGTTGTATGGAAGGTAGACATACAATTAATGTTGTCATAAAACGTAAGTAAGTTACGTTTTTAATCATGTCAACTAATGACATGATTAATGAACAACTAATTTAATCATGTCAAATTTATCGTGTTATCCTATTTGTCATTAAAATCACCACCAAAAATTTCAGTTTAAAAATAATAAACGAAGATGGTCGCCACAAATTAGTTTTCCGGAAAGAGGGACGAATGAAAAACGTAATGAAAAAAGTAAACTCGTAACGATCAGTCTGAAAAAGCGCATTGATATTCATAATATTCATTCTTTCTTCAATTATTTTTTTTCTCAGATAAAATGGATTTCACAGAGAAATTAATTGATAAAAAATACGATATTAGGTACTTATACAAAAAAAAAATTAAATTTTTCAGAATATACCTACAAACTTTCAAACCAAAGCACAAAAATAAATGCTTTACGCTTCCAAGCGTTTTTATTGCGATTGCAATATTTGTAAACAGCGTAAATTGACGTACATCGACGTAAATAAGTGTAAAACAAGTAAATGTAACAGTAAGTCAATGCAACCGACTTATTTATACCCTACACCTAAAAAAATCAAATTAATTTAAAAATCCATGTTATATTAATTAGGTATTTAATATAAGCTAAAAAAAAATTCCTTTAACAACCTTTGTATAAAATTTCAAGTTTCTATCTTTATTAAATTCGAAGATATGCTTGTTAGGTCTTGGGAAGTGTGTGAAGGCACCCGGACCGCCACCCCAATTCATCTTAAATTTCAGGGACGTCATCAGAACAGGGTAGAACACTATTATACTACACTATTTCAAGTTTTTATATTTATTAATTTCGAAGATATGCTTGTTTGGTTTTGGGAGTTGTGTGGGGGGTACCCGAACAACCACTCCAATTCATCTCAAATTTTAGGGATATCAGCGATTCAGGAAAACACAGCCTCGTACAAAATTTTACGTTTCTATCTTTATTAATTTCGAAGATATGCGTATTCGGTTTTGGGAATTGTTCGATTTCGCCCATTTGCAATCCCCGCCTTACTTTAGTTATTGTATAAATTTCATCAAGATAGCATTATTATTTTTTGAGTTATTGTGCGTATAGACGGACGGACGGACGTACATCGCTAAATCGACTCAGGAGGTGATCCTGATTCAGAATATATATACATGCCCATATCTAACTCGCTTCCTTTTAGTTGTTACAAATACCATACCAAAGTTAATATACCCTATACTTTAGGTGTATAAAAATGTGATTATATTTAATTATTAATGAACATTTTTAAATCAACGTATAGTTCTTTTATTATTTCCAAGCCCATAATTACACCATTTAGAGTAAATATATGTATACTAAAATTTTTAATTTAAATATAATTATAATATTTCAATTTTTAAATAATATTAAGCATGTATTAAAAAGAATTATAAATAACCCTTTATAAAAACCATTAAATAAATAGTAATTTTTATTCACTTTAAATTCAAAATTAAATAAACCACAAAATTTTAAACATGTACCTATTATACAAAAATTTATTTTAAAAAATACAAACAAAAAAACTTTTATTAAGAATTCCGTTCTTACTTCCGTTTCTCCAAAAAAAAAAAGAAAGAAAAAAAAAATAGTAAAAAATAACTTAAAAAACTAATTGGGAATTCCATAAATTTAATAAATGATTGACATATCGATAAAATCATACAATTAACGAATTTTTTTTTCACCTCCACTACTGCTACTAAATTACTTGGAAAACCCCTGAACATATTTTTATTTTATTTTTTTTAAAATTATAATTATAATTTTATACAATATAATTACAATACAAGTAAATTTTATTTTATATTTTTGTTTATTCAGGTACGTCAACTTTTTAATTCTTACGTCACTGATATGACATTTCCATTTTAATAAAAAATAAATAAATGTATTTGTGTGGTTGTATTTGCATTTATAATGTAATTCTACTTATTTATTTATTATATGAATTTAATTCTAATGTTTGTGGTGACTATGGTGAGTTTAAATTAAACATTCTAATACGACGTTAATTTGTTTTATTATTACCTAATAAAAACAATTGTTTTCTTTTTTATTGTCTCTATTATTTTCTTTTTAACGAGGTGATAATATTGAATTTATAATTAATGCAAACTGTTTTATTATTAAAATTATAAAATTTTATTATACATATGTATGTTTATTTTTTTAAAGTTATAGTTATTAATTATTGTAATTATATTATTATAGATACATATATTAGTTTACTTACATATGTATATTTATCATAAAAAACGATTGATAAGTTAATTAAGAAATACTTTTATCTAGTTTAGTATTAATCTGATGATCATCAGATATAATTCCTTAAATGCGTTTAAATTGATGACACATTAATTACTATACTGTGTAACAAAACAATAGAAAAAATCAAATATAGTTTTAATATACAAGGGTGTGGTTTCATAATTAACTGCAGTGCATAGAGTATAGACCATTATGAGTAACTGCAAAGGCGCATTTGCTAATAGGCAAATCTATAGGCAACTGCCAAGAAACGACAACCGAAAAGGGGCACTTGAAATTTGATTTTCTTTGGGAAATTTTATAAGCATAATTTTTTTCACATAATTAATTTTAAATTTATTGATAATTAGAATTAAATTATGTAATCGAAGTTAAGAATTGAAAAGATCGTTCTACTAAGTAAAAGTGCTATGCGTGAGATGCGGGCGTACGACATTAAATAAAATATGGCAATTTGTCGTTTTTATTATGTTTTTATTTTAGCAATTTATTGTCGTGTTTTTAAATTCGTTGTGTCTGTCTGTAAAATGAAAACCTAAGTTTATAGAATAGGTGTTCAAATTTATTGAAAATACAAATTGTAGTAGGCTAAATTTTTGAAAAATATTCCATTTTCATGTGAGAATAATTTAAATTGGTTCACAGTAAGTTAGTTGTTCAGTAATCAGTACATCTAATCGAGATAATATTTTCTTTAATAAGGTGAACATTTTAATGTGCACACTATGATATTTTTTATTTTTATTAAGTCAATAAATTAACAAAAATAACAGATAATTAATTTTTATTGTAGATATGTATTGTTTTAACTTATATTACGAGTTATAGAGCCAGGGCGCCTTAATATTGCATTGCCTAGCGTCACCAAAGATACAAATGCGGTAATGTGAGTAAGTAATGTTTTTGTACGGGCGGTTAAGCTGAGGCTAAGTTCAAGATATAAAAACTTAAATGATTTTTTTTAAACAGGGTGGTTTCTTAATTAAGTGCATATATGCTATATGCTATAAATATCACTGCGTAGATCATTATGAGTAAGTAATATTTTTGTATGGGGAATTAAGTTGAGGCTAAGTCTAAGATATAGTGACTTAAATGATTTAGTTTTTTATAAATTAGTATCTAACTTCCGTGTCTAAACCATAATTATATTAATCTGTAAAGTGAGTTTCAAAACTCAAAAAATCTCTTTTAAACAAATCTCATTTTTCTATAAATATTTATTTGTCTTTTACCGTTTTAAAACTACGGGCTTCTAAAGTTATAAAATGTAAAAAAAACATTTTTTTTTTTTTTAAATGTTAATATTATGAAGTAGTATAAAAAAATTTCAAAATTTTACAATACATATATCTAATCTTTATAGTTTCAGTACAATACTTTTTATTTCATTAGCTTAAAGAATTTGGGAGATACAGATTTATTTATATACATTTTTTGCTATTTTTTCTTGAAAAAAAAATTTAGTTTGTAATAGAAATTGTATTATTCTTTTAAGGGTAGAAACAAAAATTAATTATTAAAATTCCTATGTACATGCAATTATTGATAAAATTTTCTGAAGATTTCATTTATTTAAGGCCGGAATATCTTGAAAACTAGAAGAGCTTCAGCCTTCAACATATCGTCAATACCAAAAAAAATCATCTACACATAAAGGTCTACGACGCGTTATATAGCAGTGTAGTTAACTAAGAAACATCCTGTTATATAATGTATATGTACTTATGTATATATTTTTGAAATATGAAAAATACCCTATACTTAAGTATAATATAATATCTTCTATATTGAACGATAAAAAACGTTTTGTTTAAATCTTATAAAATACCTATCTTAGAAGTCAACTTAAGTTAAAATAATGACATTGATGTCTTAACGAATAACGCCAAATACTTGAATGTGGTTTAGACTTTAGATTTTTGAGGTTTAAACTTCAATTTAACTAATGAAAATTATTTTATTGTAAATCATATTATAGAACAAACAAAAAATGCTTAAGAATTTTTCAAAAAAACTGTTTAAGATTTAAAAAAAAATTTCTTAAATGTTAGCTTCATTCCAAAATTTAACATCGGTTGACAATTAATTTTCTATATATACCTATAACTTATACAAATTAAAACTAAGTTATACCTAAGAATAAAAACTTAAAATTTAAAATAACCAAAAAAAAAATAACTTTTTTTTTCTAGGAAAATTTTTAAATTGAATTAAAAAGAAAATTATATTTCATTATTAATTTCATTCTTTGAACAAAATTTATTTATAATTAGAAATAACAAGAAAAAATGTAGGTACGTTTTTTATTTGATTAAATCGATCGATTCTTAGAAAACAAAAAAAAAAAAAATAATTTAAAAATAAAAAGAAATAATTTAATATTTAATTTTTGTTTTATTTCTTTTTACCTTTAATATAAAAATGAAAAAAAAAAAACAAAACCTTATCTATAAATATTATTTACCTATTCACAAAAAGTCTACATCAAGTCAAACCTAGTTAAGAATTTAAAGAATTTCTCTTGAAAATTTATAATACACTTGGCCATAATTTTTCCACTTTATATACATGTACATGTACATATACATATATATTATATTTACATAGTTATTTATATACTATATGTATATAGATAATTTTATATTGTTATTATAAATACATGTATAAATATTTATAGTTTTATATTAAATACACATATACATAAATATACGTATATCAAATACATCTCTTAAGAAACAATTAATCTCCAGACTAAAAGGAATTTTTACCTTTTTTATTTTTTATTTTTTTGCTATTGTTCTTTATTTTGTTTTTTTTTTCTATTACTGGTTCTGAGTATCCTGTTTTCAATTTGTTTTTTTTTTGTATATTGTTATTGTTGTTGGGAAATTTTCATTAGGAAAATGAAAATCCTGTCAACAACATTTTTAAATTCCATTCGACTACTACTACTGCTATATAATATAGTATACATATATTATAATGTATATATAATCAACCAAAAATTTTAAATAGATTTTTATATATGTATGTATGTATGTATGAATGTTTTAAAGTGTGTTAATGTGTTTGTGTATAGAAGAGCAAAAGGCAAAAATAATTTTTAACAATAAAAATAACAACAACAAAATAAACTTTAGGCATTTGTTTATTATTTTTCATGATTTTTATTTTATTTTAGTTTTTGTTGTTTTTTTTTTTTTTTTTATTCATGACCGTATAACAGAATTTACAAGAGTTGGAAAGGACATATCTCAAAAATATATTTTTTACTTACACAAGAATTTTCTTGTTTTTAAAAAAATTTTATTTTTTGTTCTCTATATTTATCTATATTTTCTATCTTTTTCTTTTCTATTTGTTGAGTGGGTTTTTTTTATTTTTAATTTTTTATAAATAAAAATCTGCATACATATAATAAAATAACAGTACATACAAACACATATATACACTGTAAGCGGACAAATATAAAAAAAAGAAAAAAACAATTCGACCCATAGAAAAAGTATTTTTTAGTTTTAGTTTTTTTTTTTTGTTTTGTTTTGCTGGAAAATTTATAATGCATTATCCTTTTGACATATCCTTTTTTATTTATTATCCTTTAAATGGAAAAATAAGGACAGAGAGAAAATGTAATAGAAAGTGTAATAGAGAAAGAAATAAAAAAAAAAAAAAAAGAAAAAAAAAATCGAATATGATTAGAATACGGTCAGGGAGGATCTATTTTACAGTTGCAGAAAATTTTTTTTTGCATTTACATAACCTCATATTAGAAAATAGATTAGATTATTATTAAATGTTATTTGATAGTTTGATTCAGTTTTAAATTGGTTGTATTTGTTGGTGGTGTGATAAAAAATCATATGAAATTATATCCAAATTAATTTATTAGTATGTATATTATGTATGTATTTTATTAGTATAGGCAATATATAAGTGCATATTTTGAATTGTATAGACTATACAAATAAATAATATTATTAAGTGGTTGCAGGTTTGCTTTTCAAGACGATTGTAAAATTTGTTTCAATTTAAAAGCTGCAAAGGTATATTTTCTCTTAATAAATTTCTTTTTGAAACGAAACTTGTACGAACACAAGTTATGCTTATAAAATTTTAATAATTAAGTAGCAAAATATATTTCTGTTAATTTTAAAGTTGTACTACAGCTGCTTGTACAAAACTTAAATGCCACAAATGCCACACAACCTATTGCTTAATCATCTTTTATAAAACTTCAGATGTCTAGTTTAAAAATCTTAAAAAATTCCAAGCTATGACAGCTATCCGCATCTATTTTGCTAGAGCAACTAAATTTTGCAGTAATTGTTAGCATAATTTCTCTTCAAAATGGTAAAGCTACACGAATCCGCCCGTTGAACTTGGTCAAATTCAATAGCGAAACTAAGAATTTATTTTTAAAAGATGAAATGGTATGAAATATTTCAGAATCCTAGCTTCATTAGTTTTTGAGTTATCTTGCTAAGGGACTGACGTATATGGTTAAATCAATTCAGAATTCGATCCTGAGCAAAAATGCATATACATATATACTTCCTCATATCTACCTCGCATTTTTAAGTTATCACAAACGTAATTGCAAAGTTATTTTACCTTTGAACTGTATGTTCTTAAATATATATACAGAACATCCTACAATGAAGGTCACTAAGAAAGAAGTCGATATTTTAAGTTGAAGCAAACAAAACAAAGTTGAGGAAAGGGTAAAATCTCAATCCCAAAAATTATAAACAAAAAAAAGGCATCACAAACTAAAGCTGAGTAGACTTCGAAAAATGTATTAAAAATATTTATAATAGTTGTTATGTTATAGTTATGAATTTTTAAAAAGATTTGCATTTATTTCATAGCACTTGCAGATTTATAATAGTTATATTTATTTATATGCTAAAACTGAATTAATCAAACCGAAATAAAATTTCATTTTTTTTTTTTTCCTTATTTTCAATGACATTACCATTTTTTTGTTGTTGTTAATTTATATATATTTTTGTTGTAAGGGATATAATATAAACGTATCCTGCGTGTAAACACCCTTTTTCTACACTCTTTATTATATATTGATGTTTATCTCTCAATGAATGAATAATTTTCTGGAACAAAATAAATTTACCAAATACATATTTTAAAAGGGAATTTAAGAAGCAACAAAAAAAAAAAAAAAACAATAACGAAAATATAAAAGAAAAAGTTTGTTTTGTAAGGACAAATATTCTTTCGTACATAAATATATCTATGTATGTACATATAATATATTTTTTCCTGTTTTTATGCAATATGAATTCCAGAATACACCCTTTTATGTATTTTGTAGTACGCGAGTTATGCTCGTAAATTTTAGAAATAAAAGAAGAAAAAAAAAAATAAAAATTAAATTAAAAAAAAAAAAAAAACTTCGAAATGTCAAAGAAAAAGGGATTCTAATTTTTAATTTTGTTGTTGTTGATATCTGTTTTTATTGTCATTACATTTAGTTTTGTGTCCTTTTTTTTATGTGAAAAACTTTATAAGTATAAAATTTACAGTAATAAAAATTTCAATTTTAAAAATCTTTTTTAATTTAAAAAATAGTTAGTTTAGTTGAAAGAAAAATTTTTAAAGAGTTTTTACAACAAAAAAAAAAAAAAAATGTTCAAGATTTACAATATTAAAAATTTTAATGAAAATTAGTCGAAAATATGATTAAATACAGGAAATATTTGAATTGAAAGAGTGAATATAAAAAATTTTATATTTTTGAAAAAGAAGAATAGTTGATACCAGAATCAGGATCAAATTTTAAATGCATTTTTTTTTTAGTAGATATATTTTTTTTATTGATCAAAACTATGTAAACACATCAGTAATTACTAGATTCTAGGTTCATATAGTGTAACTTAAAAACGTAGGAGAACCTATTCAACAAGAGTTGGTATTAAGTTTCCCTTGATTTATACCACCATTATATCACTACACTGACAGAAGAAGCTTTTAAATCACCTAAGATTCATTTGAGAGAGTTAATATAAATCTTGGAAAAACGAAACTACTGATATATTTCCGCCATTTTCTTGACAAACTTGAACAGGTGCAGATATAAATAGGCTTCATGCTTTTTCAATAACGTTAATTTGCAAAATCTACAATTAAGAACCACATGCAGATGTTATCTTCTAGCATACATCTACCGATAAGACAATATCCCCTTATAACACTAATCAATTATCTTATTGCAGGTCTAGACAGAGATAGAGAGAGAGAGAGTGGAAGTATAAATTTGGAATTTTTAAACTTAAATCCGGCCATATAACTCTGGTTCTACTGCAAGGTGCTCCTGATGGTATATCTCCAACTTTTTTGGTACATCTTCATTTTTTCTTGTTGCTTAGTATAAATAAAATTACTGATACCTTTGTATTTATGACTACTTAGTTTTAAATTAAATTTATGGTATATGTTATATGGTTAGTTATAATTTTACCTTAAATTTTTTTTTGGAAACATTTTGGAAACATACATACATACATACATACATATTTGTTTTGGTACAATATACTTATTTAGTTTAAAAGCTAACATTTTTATTATTTCACATTTTCTGTAACTATATGTTGTCAATTCCCACTCCAAACTATATCCTATTATTTTAGCTAAAGTATAATTTTAATTTTAAGACAGAAAAATAATTAATTGACTTATTTGGCATTGTCCTTATTAAAAATAAATTTAAGAATTTTAAAATTGCGAAACGCGTTAATAATTAATTTTAATGCCAGATCGGATATGGTTATAATCATTTGCTTCTAAGAATACTTAACTCTTCTGTAAAAACTATAAAAACTGAGAGAAAAGGTTTGATATACTTTCATAAACTTATCGAACTTTGTGAAAATTCAAAGTAAGTCAAAGAGGTTTAGAAAGGACACTTTTTCTAATTTAAATACATAAGTAAGTAAATTTCTAAATTTTTATTAATTTTAGAATTATAACAATACATAGAAATGACTCTTATCTTATAAAATTTTTGAATAATTCATTAAATTTTTACTTATTTAGTATATAAATATGAATGTCAATATTATTTTGACCTTATGAAATCTCGAATTTTTATATCCCCCTTTGTTTTTTTACTAGTTTCTCATATACTTAATTGAACAAAACAAAAAATACCGTCTATAGAAAACTCTTAAAAACACACAATGAACTTAAAACCAGTTTTATACACCTATAATGTTGCACAATATCGAATAAAGAAAATATTTAATGAAATATAACGTCAAACCAGAATAAGGATATAGGATAATTATTTTATTGAAATGTTATACAGTATATAAGTAAATGTTACATTGTTATAACTAATATATATACATATATGTATACTTAGTTTACATAGTGATCGCAACACGAATAGAATTAAACGCATATTGCACACCTGCCTTTTCTCACCCTTGCGTCATTTTTTTTCCAATATTTAATAACGGATACGTGCATTTTTTAATGTTAAAAGAATTTTTAAAACAAAAAACAAAACTTCATTTATTGTTGGTTACAATAAAAAATTGGTACTTACTTATTGTTTTTTTTTTCTCATTTGCTGGTTTTTATAGCGTCGAACTTGGAATTAAATTTTGGATTTTTTTTTTGTTGGGGGAAATTTTTGTTTTAGATGAAAATCTAATAAATATTTCAAATACATATATTTTTCTAATTTATATATGTATAGGTAATATTTGGTAATGTATATATAATATACTTATAATACGAAAGAATTTTAATTTGAGGTGCAAATGAACTCTTAAACATTATGTTACATTATCACAAAACACAAAGTATTTTTATTTTTGTGTATTTTTATTTAATGAGGCATGGGAATTCCTCATATAAATTTTTAATATTTTATTTTTATTTTATAAAACGTAATTTTTTTAATGTCCCATTATATACACGAGGGATGCAAATATTGTAAGTAAGTAGTTTTGAGGTCAGCTTGTATTTTATTTTATATATAATAGTAAAAATAAAATTTAATAATTTTAAAATAAATTAAAATCTATTGAATTATTTATTTTTGAATAAAATTTTGAGATTGACTGTTGATAGTTCAATCTTTAATTTAACTTTTTTGATCTATAGATTGATCTATTGATTAAAACATAAAATAAATGACTTGAAAAAGGACACTTTCGAAACATTTCATATAGTCATCATATATAACTATTCTCATTCTGCCTTTAAGCTGTATTTAATTTCAGGTATTGTAATATAACACGATTAAGATTAAAGAAATTACATACCATATTTGAAGCATCCCTGAATATTAATTTAAAATAAACAAAGGTCACTAAGGTTTCTAAGGTTACAAAGGTCTCTAATGGAGAAAGAATATGAAGACTTAGGTAAAACCCAATTAAAACGAGAAACCAAGAACTAACCTTACGTTTTCTAATAAGATTTTTATGATTTTTGATCTCCTCTATATCACCATTTGATACTTATGCTACCACAGATAAAAGATTAAATGAAAAAAAATTGTTTAATACCATTAAGTTTTAAGATTTATTAAAGCAAACAATTTCCTTTAAAATCGCAAAACATTTGCAGGCTTCTTAAATAATCTAATTCCCAGATAATTTTATTTTGGATCAATTGTAATTCAATGCAACTAATCAATAAAAACCAAATTTCTCATTTTCAAGGGCAACTTATTTCTGATATTTCTGAAATTATCTCCCCAAAAAAAAAAAAAAAAAAAAAACAGCATAAAACAGGATAACTAGGATCATTTGATAACTAAATTTTAAGTTGTTTTAAGAACATGTATACAAAAGAAATGAAAATAAAAGAAAAAAAAGAAAAAAAATAAATGTAAAATTTTCCAGGTTAATTTTGATTAAAAAAAAAAAAAACTGTATAAATAAATTTAAAACTCTGAAATTTTATTCCTCTACATCCTTCAATAAATAACCATTTAAAAATAGGAATTAAAAAAATGTTAAGAGACATTCCAAAAAATTACGGAAAATTGTAAATGGGGAAAGACATTAGAAACGCTCCAAACAAAATTAAAGAATTTGTTTAAAAAAAAAAAATTTTAGGAAAATATAAAAATTAAAAAGAAAAAAAAAAATAATAATATCTCTTTTATACTCTTTAAGTTTATATATACTATATTTGATGTTATGTACCTATAAACTACACTTCAAAGTCCACTTTTATAAACTCTTCAAAATATATTTAAAAATTCAATTATTCATGACTATTATGATGTTGATGACGTAAAGAGAGAAATGATAACCGATGATGATGTTATAAATAACGAAAATTTGATGAATTCAAAGTATGTTAAAAAAAAAAAAAAACAACTAAATAAATTAGATTAAACGTTCTTGGGGAAAAAAAAATTAAATTACTCTAAAGTGGTACGAATATTTGATGAAAATTAACGTTTGATATTTACATATAAGTAAGTACGTATCCTTTTTTTTTCTTGCATAATACATAAGCACATATATATAAAAGTAAAAAATTTTTAAATGCAGTAGTCAAAATCATTCAGAGTTACTTAAAAAAATAATAAAACATTTTTACTTTACTACTAACATTTTGATTGTCTTTTCAAAATTGTCATTAGATGCGCTATAATATAACATTTAATTTGAATGTATTCTTTAATTGATTGTCCATTTTGAATGTTGACCAAATAATTGAATAAAGTTAATTAGTTAAAGTTAAAGTTAATTGAAATCAAACAATTCAAAATTTCTGCATTTCCTTTTTGTTTTTTGTCCATAATACGATAAATCTAATTCAATTTTTGAAGCTCTGAATCATAAAAGAGATTTTTAATTAACGAGGCTCTTATTTATGTTAATTATATATATAAGACTCTTATAATTGTATAAAATTATAATTTAAACTAAGGTACTATGGCTTCATTCAAAGTAGAGTTTTGTTTTAGCACAAACAGTTATGATGACCGCAAAAAAATAGCGTACTGTTGTATTGGAGCACTTGCTCTACATTTTCACATTAAAAAAAATTGTATGATCCTAATGAAAATTTTCTTTAGGTAAGTTTTTTCAATAAATGATTAAAATCATTTGAAGCGTGTTTTTTAATTATGCCAAAACCGTAGTCTTGATTGCGACTTACTAAAACAATTAAATTTATTCTCTTTAAGGATTTTAAAAGGAATATTGGAAGGGAAAATATATATTAACTATATATGTATGTATGTATGTATATGTATTTACCTATATGTGCTTTTTTTTAGTAATTTTAGATGTTCTGATATAATTCTAATAATAATTTCCAGTTTAACTGTCATAATCTTAACATATTATACTCTTAACATTCATTAAATAATTTCGAGTTTTGAGATTAATAATCATAATCAATCAAAAAATTTTTCATCGTCCTGTTTGAAATTTTTTTTTTTTTTTAATTTAACATTTGAAAGACTCAAGGACTTTTAAATACATATATACATATATATATTATATATATATATATTACAATTATTCAAGATACTTATAACAGTTTTGAAAGTTAAGTTCATCATACATATCTTATCGTTTCATTGATGTTTATTGAAATTGACAATATTTGGTATGGGTGATGAACTGTATTTAGTCTGTTTTTTTTTTTTTTTTTGTGTTCTATTCTTTATCCTGAAATCAAATTTTTTTTTTCTCAAAATTTAATTTTTTACTTTTTTTTTTTTTTTGCAAATTCCACTTATTCTTTTTTATTACATTTTTAATAAAAAGATTGAGAGGGGGAATAAGTAAAATTAATAGAATTTTCATCTTTTAATTGAAAAATAATTTTGACCCACTTGAAATTTTCACCCCTTCAAAAATATAAAAAAAAAAATAAGTTGTTTTTGTTTTAATTTTTTTTTTTTCTTTAGTTAGTTTTTGTTATGGGGTGATCTTAACTTTTTATATGCATCTATTCATATGTATGTGTATTACGATTTACGATAAAATTGAATTTATAGTATAACAAACTGAATAAAATAAGATATCCTTAGACATCATTACCCTTAAATTTATGAATTTCAAATCGATTAAATAAGGAAAAATATTTTAAATAGGAAAAAATAAATATGTATTTCTTATATTCAAATTCAAATAATTTCATCCAACAGCATTCTATAACGGTATTTTGTATACACATATACACCGAAAAGATAAAGTTTTTTGGGGTCCTTAAGTTTTTACTTAGATACTCTAATATAATATTTTTACTATTCCAAATATTCTATAAATACGATTAAATCCCTCGAATTATAGAACTCAAAAGACTGTGCGATTTGATGCAAATTATTTTTAAACAAGTCTATTTTTCCTGGATAGGAAATAAATCTAGAAAAATAGAATTTCTATTTTATTATCAATCAACGACGAAGAGAGAATTGAAGAATATTATGTATGTATGTACGTTCGAATTTTGTTTTTTTCTTTGGATGAAAATTGCAGGGACTAATTTATTTTTATCAGCAACTTTTGACTTACAAAAAAAAACTTTTGTCAATACAATTTTTCTTTAAAAATTATTTCAATCAGTCTATAATACAGCTCTTAGGACGTGTAAAATCCGAAGCATTAGTTTCGCATTTTTAATAAAATTTTTGCTTTTCTCTTGAAAATTTTTTTTTCTGTAGATGTTTCATTAAATTATGATTCGAATTTAAAATTAATTAATAAAAAGTTTTAGATGAAATTGAAAATATAATGAGATTGTCCCATTGAGAGTTTTTGCTTTTTCATAAAAACAACCATTATAGACGTAATACAATACAATTTAAATGCGTAAATCGCACTTATCACAAAAATTTCTGTATAAAATTTGTACACAAATAGATGAAAAATATGATACAAATTACAAATATTTTTAAAGAATTTCGCAATAACTGTATTTTATTTTCCAATTTAATATACATTATACCATTATACATATGTGTATAACTGTAAGGTAAATAAATAATAGCAATAGCAAACAACAGAGCAGGGAGCAAAAAAAAAAAGAAACAAAATTTATTTACCAACCAATTACCGTATAAATGGGAGTTTGTTGTATATTTGAAATTCTAAAAAGGAACAAATAAACAAACAAACAATCAAACAAAATATTATGTAGGTATATGTATATAGAAAAGAGAATAGACAAAAATAAAGCAGTGTTTTTTTTTTTTTGACGTAAAACATGTTGGGTTTATTCACTGTTTGTTATCGAAAAAAAAAAACGTGAACTAAAAAAGGGGGAAATTTGCGAACCGCTGCTTATGATGATGACAATGATGTTGTTGTTATTATTATTATTGATAATAATGATTAAGATAATATTTTTTTTTTTTTAATCAACTGTGCTGCCTTACTTACCTACTTATATGAGTTTTTAAGTACAGCTGAGGTTTTACAATGTATAAAATATAAAAAATATATTAATAGGTATATTAAAAAAAAAATTCAAATTTTATTTTTAGCAAATTTTCGTTAAATAGGTACATAGGTACCAAAAATAAATAACAATATACTTATTTTTGCACTCAATTTTGATACAGTCTGTCTTTTCTTAATATTCTTAAGTTGAATTAAGGTGCATATAGTAGATTGACATATTTACTAATTTGTATACTTATCGTTTAAACTTTAACACATTAAGTTCCACGTGTATCACCGCATGTGAATATCACTCAATTGTTTCAAAATCTCGTGCTCACCGGTGATCATAAAAATAAACTTTCTTTAAGTGCCACGTGTATCACAGCTGAACATTGTTGAATGTTCTCAAAAACCCCAATCAATTTAATGTACTTGTTTTTACCTTTCAAAATATTCACCAATGATACATTAGCACTTAACGCAAGTTTATTTTTATGTTCATCAGCGAGCACGGGATTTTTGACATATTCAATTGATGTTCAATGGCGATACACGCGGGATTTAATGTAAGATGTTTTCATGTTCACCGATTAGCGTAAGACTAAACTTTTTAAACATCACATTATAGATAAATCATCTTTATCCATTGGAAAAAATTCTGATATGAAGTAAAAATAGGTTTAAGATTTGTAGGAATATGATGCCATTTAGGTATTTAAAATTATTAAATTTAGGAAAATTAAGGAAAATTTAAATTTCCAAAATTAGGAAAATTATGCCATTTAGGAATATAAACTATGAAGAGCAGGGCAGCATAAACTCTCTGTCTTTCTTTTTGGTAAACTTTGAGTGGATTATCAGACTTTTTATTTTGTTTTTTCCCGTACTTTTAGCAAATATAATTCACTTTTTATACTTTTTATAAAATAGTTTATTCATATTTTTAGTTTTATGTTGGATTTAAAAATTTTATTGTGATATTATTATCAGTCATATTTATTTGGTATAACTTATGTGAAAGTTGGCTTACTAAGAAAAAAATGATAACTAGTTTAAAAGTTCAACTACTTATCTGATAAGATAAAAAAGCGATATGGAACAGCTAAAAAAAGGATATGGATCTTTGTAAACTTTCCGCTGTTTCAGAGAGAACTAAGTGAATAAATTGTGAAGGACGAAGGGGACTTTAAAGAACCTCCAAATAAAGTAACAAAATTTTATATTTAGGATCATGACTTGTAAATAAAAATAAAAGTATGAAAATTTATGATAATGTTTATATATGAAATCCTTAATTTTATTATTTCCTCTTATTATTCTTTTTTTTTTTTCATCCTCTCTTACATACGTATGTACATATTTAATATTTACCTTCAACATATTCTCAATATTCTTGTTTCATTTCTTCATTTATCATTACTATTTGAATTAACAGAACAGAACCTTTAACATTATTTAAAGTAACAACAACAACAATATAATAAAAAAAAAAACCATAGAAAAATTTACAAAAAATAATATTTAATTTAATTTTTTTTTTCAATTTTATTTACAGTTGAAAAATCTGTTAAGTACTTGACATAACAAATAATCAAATTAGAGATCATCACTGCAATATAATGAATAAAATGATGATGGGGTTTAAAACTAAACTTAAAAATATATAAGTGGATTTTTTGAACTGAAATTTGTTTAGTGTTCTTTTTTTGTTTGTTTGTTGTTTGTGTTCTGAAATAAAAATGAATTTCTAAAAATATTTGTTTTAATTAAATTGTAGTGAATTTCAAGTATTTTATTTTTTTTTTTAATTTTTTTTTTTTTCTTTTAAAAACAAAACCATTGTTTTCGTTATTTTCGTTATTTTTTGGGTTAAATGAAATTTTGAAATTTTGCGAACAAATTTACCATTTTGGTTTTTTTTTGCCTCAACAACAAAAAGTCAACATAGCGAAATTAATATTGAATTTTAAATTTATAAAAATTAAATTTGATTAAAAAAATATAAGAATTGAAGAAATCCTTTTAATTTTGTTCTTTTTTTTATTATTTAATATAAACAATTGAAGTAAATTTTGCTATACTTTTTTGGAGAAGGACAGTTTAGATTTGAATTTTATCTGAATTTTGTTTTTATTTTAACTTGTTAGACATTATTTCTTAAATTTTATGTTATAAATAATTATGTACATAAAACATTAAATAATTTTATTTCTAAAATCAAATAAATAATACATACAAAATATATGTTTGCTTTTACATATTTTCTTTTAAGTTATTCCGACTGAAGAATACTTTAAAATTTAAACTTCAATATGATGAAACGTTCTTTATCGGGAAACAACGGTTTAAGTCGACATATATCTGATACAACTGTAAAATGTCTTTAAAAAACTTAACTTAACTTGACCACTAACCAAGAATAAAGAAAAGTGATGGTAATCACTAATCATATATAAAAACAAGGAAGAATGAAAACCAAAGGTTTTTAAAGACGCACATTTTTCAAAAGACAATACAAAGAGTTTTAGAATTGTGATTTACATCAAGGTTTTAGAGTTTTATGTGTTATGTGAAAAATCAAGAGATATTTTCTTCAGTTTTAAGCAAATTCTTTAAGGCTAATTTTCATGAAGCAAAATATCGGCTTTATTTGTTAGAGAATAGGCGGAAGATACAAAAACACTACTTGTGTGACAGTGAAAAAACACAAAAATATCGAATGAATTAACAATAAAATTGTACAAGCGTTCAGAAAATATTGAAGATATGCTATAATATAGGATGAAATTTAGCTCGCTGAAGCTAAATTTTCTATAATTATCTCCGATATTTTTAACACATACGTAAAAAATGTGTATTTACACAAAACAAATGGGTACGCTACCAAGATTCTTATAGATACATGACACTTGAATTCATTATTTTTCTCCCTCTTTCCTATTGGTAGTATTAAGTATAGTTTACTCTTTCTATAAATATCCGATATCGAATGAAATTTTTTCCATGAAAATTAGCGTTTATAATTAAAAAAATATGAGTTAATATGAGTAAAACCATAATGTTGAGGTGTTGATATTTATAATTTACTTTGACAAAATTTGTACAGCTGGTGCCTAAGTTGTAGGTTTTTAAAAATTGCAAAATTTTCAATTTTTAAGTCCTAATATGTCTTTTAAATAGGGGGTGATATTAAAATTCTTTTTTTCTGTTCTGATCTGTTTTCTGTTCTCTTTCAAAATTGTATAACGGTATAAATTTAAGTACAAAATTTTAGAAATAAGAATAATTTTGATATTGATTTATAAAGGTAAATCATTTCGTTTGGCGTTTATATATAGATTGGAAAACTATTAAGCAGAATCTGAGATATACAAATTTCAAAATAGGGCTTTTTCAAATTTTCAGATACTGTTGCTTTGTAATGCATGGTGCTGCATAAAATACTTGTTCTACAGCATTATTTGTTTTAAGAGACCAATTCATTTTTAAAATTTTATTGTTCTATTTTAAACAGTGTAGAAATTTTGAAAAACAAACGAACGAACAGATGGCATAGTGAAACTACTGGGTACATTTTTTTTGAAAAATATGCTAAATATGGAGCAAAATCTTTAAATTCTTAATGTTACTCAAGTTGAAAGTTTGTCTAATAGAGTTTTCATCATAATTTGCAATTTATCTAAATATAATATAATTACAACTATAGATACATCTTATATAGTTAATATTAAGTTTAAAAGTATATGCTTGTGAGATATTCAGATATTTTTATTTTAGTTTATTCCCCTGCCACATAAATGTGACAAGGAAATTAAACAACCTTTGCTTTTCAAGCGTGGCTGTAAATGTCGTAAAGGAGAATTATGCTTACGACATGTGTGGGATTTGAACCCACACTCCCTCCGAGCCTTAGAGGGCACCACTTCACCACTTCAGATATGCACTCCCTCCGAGCCTCGGGCGCAGAGGCAACACTTCAGATATATAAATTACCAGATGTACTAAATATTAAAAACCAATAAATATTTTGCTCATCCCAATTATTACAAAAATCATTAATATTATTGTAATATATATATATGTATGTGTATGTGTATACTTAGATGTATTCGTATCTTACCTGAAATTAAAAAGAAAAAAAAAATTTATTAATATGTATTTGGAAAATTTCATTATTTATTAATAATAAACTTAAAGTAAGTATTAATTTAATTTTTTAATTTTAATTTAATTTTAATAATATAAAAAGAAATGAAATCAGTAAAGATTTTTAAATAAATATACGGCCAAAAATGAATAAAAAACGTTCTAATGATAAAACTATGATTTACAAAAAAAATTTTTTAAAATGTTGATTTGATTATAAGTTTTTAATTGATTATAAATTAATTTTATTTTAGAAGACTTAAGGAATTCAACAAAAAAAAATTAATTCAATACAAAGTATATAATAAAATATAATTCTATTCAATTAGAGTAGCATAGGTACAGAAGAAGAAATAAAAATTTATTTTAATTGAAATTTAATTAAATTTCTATTTTTTTTTTTCAATTAAACAATAAAATTAAAATTTTATTAATTACATATAAAATTTTATACCTTTAAATATATTTCATTGTGTCATTTTATTGCTTCTAAAGATAAAAAAAAAAAAAAATTCTGATGAAAATTTAATGGACAACAAAATCATAATTAAATTAAAATATCTTTTTATCAATTTAATTGTGACAAAGTATATAATAATGAATAATGTCTATATATACCGATAAACATAATACATAATACTTATATATAGTATACAAAATTTATATAAACAATCAGTGGAAAAGGTCAGTTATTTTAATCATGGAAGTTTTATATTATGTAGGTACATATATATACAGGGTGTCCGCAACTCAAAGGCCACGAAGAGCGAAGATGATAGAGAAGTTCATAATAACCAAAAAATTGTTATGCATGGGGGTGGTCTATTTCTAACGGTTTCCGAGATAACGGCTTTCAAAGTAATATTGTTAACTTTTTAAGAAAATAAAAACATCTTTGCCCCTGTATAATATAGAAGATTCGTTTAACTGTCATTAGCTAACAGAAGTTATGGGTTTTCACACTAATATTTCAATTTATTTATCTTTTATAGTTGAAGAGTTACAAGGTTTTAAATACTAAAAATATTGATGTTTTTCACTGATTTTATAAAATAACTGTAATTTTTGCATAAAAAATCGTTATTAATGTATTAATTTTATTTCATTTTCAAAAAATCCAATTCCTCAGCTTCAATTTAAGTAAATACATTTTTCTCTTATCTTTTACCGTTCTCGAGATAGTTAAAAAATCATTATTTTTCATATTTAAAATCTTGTAACTATAACTTGTAAGAAAGATAAATAAAAGTTGGAATATTAGTGTGAAAGGCCATTCAGCTAGCTAGCGACACTTAAACGAATCTTCTATGTTATACTGGGGCAAATATGTTGTTACCTCTTTAAATAGTAGAAATTACTCTGAAGGCTATTATCTCGGAAACCGTTAGAAATAGACCACCCCTCTTCTAGAGCAATATTTTGGTTGCTATGAACTTCTCTATCACTTTCGTTCTTCGTGACCTTTGAGTTACAAACACCCTGTACACATATACATATTATTATGTATTTGTATAGACACTCTTTTTGAACTTTTAGATTACTTTTAATAAAATCTTAAAAAACTTTCTATATTTTAAAAATTTTGCGGACAAATTTATTATAGATTGCAAAGTATTTTTTCCTCTATTACAATATTGTCACTTTTGAGTGTTGAAAAATATTTCAAAGAATTTTCAAGTTATTATTCTTAAGTTCAAGTCAAAACTTATAAAATGATTGAAGCTATATTCTTTCAATTTAAAAATAAATTTAAAATTGATAGAAGATATAAACATTTTTACATCTCTTTATATTAAATATTAATTTATATTGTAATTTTTATATTTTAAATGGCACTCTATTACAAGCACTACAAGTTAAGGCAATACTTACAAAAGAAAAAACATCCATATTCTGAGTTTATCCCAAATTATTCAAACATTTAATGAAAGGTTCAATAAAATTTTGGTAGATTCTATTTAAAATTGAATTAAATTTAATTATAATAAAAAAAAAGTGATTTTTTAAAATGTTCCATTTTAATTTTCATTTTATCCTGTTCTTTTATTTATTATTTTTTTTATTTTTTTTTTTTGTTTTTATTTTTCTTGGTTTAAAAAGGAAATGATCTAATTTAAGAGAATAAAATGTTCTTAAACGTGTATTCAATGTCTAAAATATTTCCAGTATTTTTAATTTATAATAAATAATAATAAATAAATCTTGTGAAGTGACCAGAATGAATTTAAAGTTTATAAGCAATAAAATATAAAACATAAATTTATTATTTTTATGTTATGTATTATGATTTTAATGTAATGACAGTAAATTGTCAGATTAATACCTACTCAGTACTATCACTGATAATGTTCTTCTTATTATTTTAATACCTTTTTTTTGTGTATTACATTGTTTATTGTCAAAATTAAAATGTCAAAACGTTGAAAATAACGGAAAATTGTTTTAGACTCACCAGTCACCGAGAAATTAATTTACAAGTTACAGTTGTTTTCAAGATTATATTCAAGGAGTGTTGTCGTTGTCATATATAATTTGTTTACTTTCAGTGATTATTGCAAATTTAACTAGATATATGCAGTAGTTTAGGAGATTAAAGAAACCGTTAATTTTACAATATTATGTAACTTCTAAATGGAAAATAAATTAAAAATATATATAATACTTTTCAGTGTGATAAATGAACTTACCAACAACATAGAATAATAGTAACACAATGAATTATTATTATCCTAGAAAGATAAGATCAACTTTATTTATTTTGTACTAGATTTTTTTAGTGTTTTATGGTCTTTTTCCTCTATTTTAATTTCTTCCTGGAAAGTTTCAAAATTGATATAGAAAAGGGAAGAGAAAAAGATAGAAAGCACCCACAGAAAGAAACAGCAGACTTGCATAGCTAAAATATATAAATTCTTTTTTCTTTTTTGCTATTATTATACTGTTCTTTTTTTTTTTTATTATTGTCAAAGAATGTGTGGCTATAAAATTTTTCATTTTCTCTTCATTTTTATTAACAATTTTTATTTATTTTTATTTTATTTTTATTTTGCTTTTTTAATTTGAAAATAACAAAAATATAAAAAATGGCGGTAAAGGAAAAGTATTCATTTGTTTCGATTTTCTTATATTCTCTATCTCTTTCTAGTTAGCAGTTTAGTCATCATCATTTTTTTTATTTTTTTTTTTATTTTGATAATGTATTCAGAATGCGTACTTAGAAAATTTTATTATTGTATATAAAATAAAATTAAAAAAAAAAAAAAAAATTATAATAAAAAATTAAAGAAATTCAAAATTCTTTTATTTTTTCGCTTCTGGTTTTTTTGTTTGTATAAAATGTAATCGACCTAGAGACGCCATTTTCGGGAAATAAGAATAACAACAATATAAATTTACGGCATTATCATCTAACTATATATCTTTCTTATTCAATTTTTTTTTTTATTCTTACTCCTTTTTGAGTGTTAGAGTATAAAGTTCAGGAATCGGGAACTGCTTGGATTTAATCGATGATAAAAATAAAATAATGGGTGATTTTTTTTTCTTTTTTTTTGTTTATATTTTGATGTAATAAAGACGCGGAATTTTAAATTAAAAACAAAAATCCACAAAAAAAATTAAAAGAATAGAAATTTTTTTTTTTTTCTTTCTTTAATTTAATAATATTAAAAATTTAAAAGAATAAAGATTTATACTGAACTATACATACATATATAAAATAAAATGGAATACAATGTCGATATTTAAAAAATGTGTAAATCAGGAATTAGAATAATAAGTAATCTTTTAATATTATTATAATCTTGATTTTTATATGCTTTTGTTTTGTAACTGGTGGTTAATTTATTTTTTTCTCACGTTTTTCTTAAATTTTTTTTTTTTTTTTTTATTTATTTATTTATTTTTACGTTTAGAAGTGCGTAAAAGTTAAAAATAACACGTAACATATTTAGTCAAAATAAATTTTAGTAATTGACTTAAAGCGAAGATTTCTATAACAAATAATTTGGTTATTGGATTATTACTCGTAAATTCATTTTTAATGGACTTGATAAAACAAGGAATTATAAAAACAAAGATAAAAATGTTAAAAGATATAATTATAGTCTCTGCAAGGACAATATCGAAAATTAACAAAAGTTCTTTAGTATTGATCCAGTAAAATAAATTACTTATATTAAAAAGTTGCCATTACTTTGCCTAAACTTTCCTATTATATTTTAAAGATATCTTTTTAAAACTTGCCACTGTTCAAATAAATGCAGATTCATTCAAATCAATTAAAATGTGCCATTTAATACGTTGCCAATAATCATGCAATATTAGAAATGAATTTAATAAGCACCTACTTAATATGAGAAAAACTTGAATAAATCAAATATTAATCGTTTGAAAGATATGGTGTTGCAAGAATGTATTAATTTAATAACATTTTCAAACTAAATTCAACTAAAACAGAAAATATTCCAAAAATTTACAACCGTTACATTTTTTTTAAATTATTTGTAAATATATTTTAACGCATTTCCAAAAAATTTTGAAAAATGTGTCTATTAATTTCACTCTGTCCCTCCGTTCGTCCGTCTGTCCGTCTGTTTCAAAACTTCTACACCATTAAAGATAGAGAGATAGGTCTCATAAAAAAAAAATTTAGTGGAACAATTTTTTCATGTAGCTCCATCCATCAGGGAACTACAGTCCCTCAAACTTTGAAAAAGCCCTATATTTTTAAACGCGTATATTTCATGTTCCGCTTAACATTTTTCCTATTTGAAAACACCATTTGACTGGAATTTTTTTTACCTTTATAAATCAATATCTAAATTATAAAATTATATATATTTTTTTAAATTTAGTACTAGAAAATCCCCTGTGCAATTGCACAAATTCTATAGATTCAAAAACATTTACGTTATCATACTGACTCCCTTAATAAACTACCTAAAAATTTCATTTTTACATCAGCACCATTAAAAAAAACGTTGAAATCACTTACTTACTTGTAATAGAAAAAAAACATAAAACAAATCTAAACACATAAAATTAAAAATGTTAGGTACAGTTTATTAATTTATTCTCGCCGTTTTTTCGTGGCGATAATTTTTGACAGTTTTTTAATTATTGAGAAAAAATGGTCCAAGCTAAAAACACATTCAGGGTAAAAGTTCGTGCCGATATCTCAAAAATTGTTTGAAACACATGTATAAAGTGCACAATAAAAACCGGCCAAAAACCAACCAACACCAACCGCTACGACATTTATTTTTTGTTACATTTAAAACACTCCCAATAATCGAAATAATTTTAATATTTGTTAAAATTTTACTCTCTATTTTTCTTTAGTTTTAAAAAAAAAAATTTTATGTCGATGAAAAACAGTTGTTTTCGCCGCGAAATTACTTCAATTACCAAAACTACTTTCAAGTCTTTTGCGTTTATTTTTTTTTTTGCTTGAAAAAAATTTGCTGAATTTATTTTATTCAAATGTACTTTGGAAGAGGTCTTTGGTATATTTAATAAAAGATTCATGTCTCTGATAATGTAATTTCATAAATTTTCGGGGTCTTTTTTTTTTGTGACGGTCGTTTTCGACAGCTTTTTAATTTAATGGTCTAATAAATAAATTAGTACAAAATTATGAATCTATTGTGAGAGAAGGCTTCTCAAATGATATTTTCTATGTTATTTTTTCTTTTTTTTTTAAATTTCTATAATATTTAGTAAGTTTCTGATTTCTGTTATGAAATATAATTAGCTAAGTCTGCCGAATTTTATATTAATAAAAAAAATTCAAATATTTTATGTTATATCAAAAATTCAGCTTAAAAAATCAAAATTCTAACATAAATAAACAAAACTACAATAAAGTCTGTTGCGAAGCTTTTACCAGCTTTTATAATAGTGAAAACAAAATCAAGAATTAAATCGGCCTATTATTTTTTTCTTATAAATATAAGGCTTACTATAAACTTTGCTCTTTTCACTTTCAGGTCTTTTAATTTTATTAAGAGTATTTTTATTTTTTTCAAAACAAAAAGTCGTTTGAAAACTGCCAACAGAAGAATAATAATTTATTTTTAATTTACCGCTGCGACCAGTTCATAATGGATGTGGCGGTCAAATTTATAAATTAAAAATTTGCTTTAAATTTTGTGTCGAAAGTACTTTTTAAAAAGTAAACATTTGTGTCTCTGATAAGACTTTTAGTCGAAGATTTATGTCTCTGATAATAAAATTTTAAATTATTAAATAAATATATAGAAATATCATCATTGCCAGTTTAGTTTACATTCAGTGTGAGTGGTTTATTATAGAAATAAAATATTTTTTTTTTATATGTTGGCAAGGTCTTATCATTATATTGTGTATATTATCAGAAATTCATTCATTAATTTCAGGTATTATATTATCTGATCTGATTAATAAATCTTATTTTTTTCCATGGCTAACAATATTATTAATGGTCTAATAATAAATTAGTACAAAATTATGAATCTTTTGTGAGAGAAGGCTTCTAAAATGATATTTTCCATGTTATTTTTTTCTTTTTTTTTTAAGAAAAATATCCGTTTCTATAATATTTAGTAAGTTTCTGACTTTTGTTATGAAATATAATTATTTAAGTCAGCCGAATTTTACATTAATAAAAAAATTTCGAATATTTTATGTTATACCAGTTCTACCGAAAATTTAGCTTAAAAATCTAAATTTCAACCTAAATAAACAAAACTATTTTAAAGTACGTTACGAAGCTTTCACCAGCTTTTATACTAATGAAAACAAAATCAAGAATAAAATCGGCCTATTATTTTTTTCTTATAAATATGAGGTTTACTATAAACTTTGCTCACTCTCACTTTTTCACTTTCAGGCGTTTTAATTTTATTAAGAGTACCTATTTTTATTTTTTTTTTTCCAAAACAAAGATTGAAAATGCCAACAGAAGATTAATAATTTATTTTTAATTTACCGCTGCGACCAGTTCATAATGGACGTAGCGGTCAAATTTAAAAATTAAAAATTTGCTGAATTTATTTTGATTGAAAATGTGTTTTTTAAATATTGTACTTTTCCTTTTTTGACTGTACTCACTTTTAATGAAGGGTTTGTGTCTCTGATAATACACCTAGCGGAAAATTTGGTCACTCGTAATAATATTTACTAAATTTATTTTTATTTTTAATGAACGGTTTGTGGCTCTTGATAATACTTTGAGTCAAAAATTTGTGTCTTTGGTAATAAAATTTTAAATTATTAAATAAATATACAGAAATATCATCATTGCCAGTTTAGTTTACATTCAGTGTGAGTGTTTTATTATAGATATAAAATATATTTTTTTACATGTTGGCAAGGTCTCGCCAACATCTTGTGTATTATATTATAGATTTAAATTTACCGTTATGTGAAAACCAAATTTTGCATGATTTTTCTACCTTCATAACTCTTAGATAGAGGATTGCAATTTTGAGGCAACAAAGAACTTTTAAAATTAGTATAAGTTTACTCAGAAATTTTTTTTGCACCACCCATTGTTTAGGAGTTATTACGCCTCAAAAATTCAAAATTGGATATTTTTAGATATCTGTAACTTAGGCACCTGTAGAAATTTTTCTTCGGCATAGACATATTCAGGTTCAATAATATATTTTTACGTGTGTTAACGGTTTTTCTTAGTTATATAAAGTTCTGGACTTATAGCCCCTCAAAATTTCAGAAAAGGCCTATTTCCACGTTTTTTCTTATATAAAATTTTTGTGCAAGTCACAATGCTAAACAGCTTGTGTTATCTTTTGGAAATGTGCGTTTTTAAAAACCGTTGGTTTACATTCTACCTTGTTTTTTATATTTTTAAATAGTTAGATTTTATATTAAAAGAATTAATATGGTAGGAAATCAGATTTTTCTTATTTATCTTTACTATAAATGATTATAAATTTTCTTTTTCTTTAGGCCCCAGTTAATAGATAAAGAAAATGGTCAACTGAACATTTGATTTTTACCGTAAACATAAAAATGTTCGGCCGAATATTATAGTTATTTATCATTATCAAAATGGATAAAAATGGATGGGTGGCAAGGCAATTGTTATTGCAATTATTTTGCGCTAAAAAAAAGAAGAAAAATCATAAACTTTGGAGACGAGACTGATATTTAAAAAGATATAAATTTTCTTTTAAGAATTTATTGAATGAAATTCGGTGTAACATACATTTTTTTCGATAATGTTTAATTATCGATATTTATATTTTATGAATGATATTTACATAGAAAATTTAAAGTGTTACGCGTAATATTGCCATATATATGCGAATATTTATACTTTATGGGCGAATATAATTAATGTTATACTTTGGGCGAATACAAATGTTCGTCAAAATATCAAAATATGTTTGCTGTATATTTAGTACTTTAATGAAAGCTTCTCCGAGCTGGAGGATTGTAATTAGTTGTCAAAGGTGGCAAATTATAATTTAAAACTGCGTTTATTGCTTGAAAATGTATTGTTTTCTTCTTTTTAAAAATTCCTTCGATCTTTCCAGAGTTTTAAACCATGTATTTCCTCAGTTGACATGTCTGTCCGTGTATTTCCTTAGTTGACATGAATATAATTATTATTTATTAATAACTAAGTAATAATTAAAAATGCGGTCAACATATTTTATCAAAATTAAAAAAGCCCTGTCTTAAAAACCAATTTTAGCATGTTATTTTTATATTATAAGTTATAGTGTTACCACAAATTATAAATTTTTAATACATAACAGTAATAATAATTACCACGTAACTTTGTACTAAAAAACTTGAACTACAAAATGAAATTAAAAAAAAAATAAAAATAAAACCTATTTTTAAAACATGAATTAATGTATTTCTACAGTTTTTAATTCTAAGAATTTTATTAATTATAATTTTCTAAAATTAATCAAGGCCAATTTAAATAAATGTTTCTTGTCTTTTTTATTTTGTACATATGTACATACATTACATACATACATATATTCAATTTTTATTTATATTTTTGCTATTTAAATTTCTAGAAATGTACTAATTGATTTATACCTATAATTATAATAATATTCGTAAGTGCACAAGTGTGTAGAAAAATTAAAATAAAACCATTTTTTATATTTTATAATTTTTTTTTTTTTTTTAAGCTGTTAAACAACTTCATAAATATTCAGTGTTCATAGAGTTATGAAATAAAAATTAAAATAATTAAACATAACCATATGTTATTTTTACGTATTTTAATTTTATTTTAATTTTTTGCTTATTCTGTTCTGTTTTCTCTCTCTTTCATTTTTTCTAATAAGTATAGGAAACTTAAGTAATAAAAAAAAAAAAAACAAATTTTGCTTGCTTGGTTTAACAAAAAAGCAAGCAAAAAAAAAGAACGAATCATATTTTATTAATCATCGCAATTTTATTTTTATTTTTTTCACAAATTTTAATTTCCATATTAGGAATATTGAGATTAAACGATAAAAAAATTAAAAGTCGTTATATTCCTAAATTTTTTATTAAAACTTAAAGAAAGAGAAAAAATTAAATGAATTTTCATTCTAAGGGTAAGTTCACATGGGATGCATGCACCCAGATGCAAAAATTATTGCGGTTACATTTCGTGTACTCTTCGGTAATATTAACGAATATTTTGCATCCATAATGCATCCGTTCACTCGTTCACGAGATGCAAAACGGCGACATTTTTATTTTGAAAGTTTTATTTGAAAGTACCTAGGCTAGTTCTACACACATACGGACATACATACGTATTGTTTTGACATTTTATAAAAAAAAATTTTATTTACAAAATACAAAATGGTTAAACCAGAGAAAATTGTAATTTTATGTAAGAAAAATTTTTAATTAATATAAGTTAAACATAATTTATGAATACACATGCATAAGTATAAGATTGCAATTTTTTTTCCTTTTTATTATATCCATCTTTTAACATTTTTGACGTTGGATTTTACGTCTGTATTTGACGTTAAAACAAATTTGCATCTTGTATGCTTCTTATAGAGGATGCAAAAAATTTTGCATCTAAAATGAGCGAAAGGGAGAGCATGTTATGAATACGATATATTTCTTCAACTCTTTCATTTCTCATTCTCAATTATTATTCAAAACTACAAAAAAAAAGAGTTGTAATATTGGTTATCATAAAAATGATTGATATAAAAGATGCATGAGTTTTTCTGCGACACTGTGTACCTATAAAAGATTATAATTGTTATTATTCGACCAATCGATTTGATGCTGTGGAAATAAAGTAAAACGCTATATGCAAATTAAGCGTTAAAAAGTTATTAAGTATTTGCTACTTCAATTTAAATGCTATATAATACGCTGTAAACACCGAGGGAATGTGGATTCGAATCCCATACACGTCGTAAGAGTTATTGCCCCTTACGGCATTTACAGTCACGCCTGAAAAGGAAAGGCTGTGTAATTTCCTGTTCACATTTATGTGACAGAGAAATGCACTAAAAAAAAATCCTATTGCCTGACAACACACACGTCAATAATGTCACCTATGCCTACGTTTTTCCTTTCAAACTCTTTCAACAATAAACCAACAACAATTTTTTTTTTTTATTATGGAAGAGAGGTGTATGGTAAGATATGCAAATTGCATTATAAACAAAGTAACTCATAACGATTTGCTAATAATATGTTATCTTATCATTAATTAAAAGAAAAAGTAATACTATAACAATATGTTTTGTTATTATGAAAGTAAAAACAAACATGCAATGTATTTCAAATTTACATATTATTATGTTCCACTCCCAAGGGTTGTACGCGAATAAATTACATACAAGCGAATATTTCTACGAAACGAATGATGACTAACTAAACTATTTTAATTATTTTATTTTATTTGCTTTTTTTGTTTTTATGACGAAAGCACAAATTTAAAACGTATTGAAGCAAAGACTTTTGAATATTTATTATTATTTTTGTACAGAATTTCTACAATTTAATATATTTTTTTTACAGTTTTTTCTGTAAACTTAAGCAATTCTTTTTTAAATAATTATTGTGAGTGTTATTATGCTTTTTAAGCATTTGTGATTTGTTCAATATGCAAAATTAAAAAAAACTGAGCAATAAATTTTATTTACTGTTAACTATTGTTGGCAGATAAAATATTTGCCTGTATAACATTTCTGTAGCCCGAAATGTATCATGTAAGACTAAACTGCAGATGCCAAGCCTCTATTGTGAATTACGAAGTTATTACCACTAATTTAAGACATCTTTATTACGAAGTTATTGAAGGAGTACAAATAAAAAATAAAACATTTTGTTGGTTACATTTAATTCACATTTAATTCCATATTTAAAGCTTATTCTTATTTAAAATAATTCTCTAAGAAAATAGCTGTAATAATATTCATTTGAATGTTTTTTTATGTCACTGTAGCTTCAATTCTTTAAGATCTTAGTTTGCATCACATCATCTGAGTCTAGGGCTTCCATAATTAGAAAACGTAAAAAGTGAGCATTTCCAGGAAAATTGTTAAAAAAAGTGACTTTTAGCCTCAATTAAAATGAGACCAACAAATTTCACCTTTTTTTCTGCTACTGCGTTTTTTGTCCATTGAGAGTTTATCATGAAAAAAACTTTTTCAACATTTACATTTTGTCCAAGAATGCAAAAAAAAAAAACAGCAGATTTTCAACAAATGTGCTGATTCGTTTACCTAGGTCAAAATAAAAAGATAGTCTTTGAGAGATCAAAGTAAAATTGAGAATAAAAAAGATCGCAGTCAAAAAAGAGATCCTGTTCTCTTTTTTAGAGGCCATTTGAGTCTTACATTACTTTTCAAAATTTAGTTAATTAGATTTAGTGATTTGATTACTTATTGATTATTTTACTCATAAATTTTATAAACTTTAATTTCCGTGCAACCTTAATAAATTTTAAATCCACTGGGCAATAAAAATATCTAGTGTACTGTAGCACTGTAACCCTCAGTATATCTAATTGTGTACTGTATAGTAGGCAGTAGCACAAGAAACGTCAAAAAAAAATTTAAATAAAACAGAAACAAGAGAGTTGAGAGAAATTACAAAAAAAGTGTATACGTTGCTATTTGCTTGCTCGAATATTTGAAAGTTTTTAAATATTTTAAAAACAAAAAAAAAATTTAAATAAAATAATTCTAAAAAAAAAACCAAAAGTAAAAAAAAAAACCAATTTAAATTTCATTAAAAGTAGCACGAGCTTCTTTAATTGTGAATTTGCTGTTTAAATTTAGTTTATATTATAATTTCTTAAGATTTTATTTAATTTTTTTTTTTATTACTTATTTCTTATACGAAAAAACAAAAAATTAAATAAATATAATAAAAAAAAAAAGTTTGTCGAAGTAAAATTATAGTAATAGCACGAGTATTACTTTAAAATTTATGACATTTTTTTTTTTTTTATTAAATGTTACTATTTTCTTCCCCAAAAAGCGATGACATAAGATTTTTTGGGTTACAAATTAAAATCTAGTCAATGTTTTATGACTATAAATTTTTTAATGTGTAAACTTATTTCGGATCCTGTCACGGGCCATTTCTTTAATAGTTTAATTATTGCACTTGGATTTTTTTTATTTAATAAAATTAGAAGCGTTAATTTCCTTTTTTTTTCTCGTTTTTGAATTTTTTTTTATAGACATGAAAACAATAATAAGAATAAAAACTTAGGTGTACATACATATGTACATATATGTATATCTTTTTGGTTTCTCTAGATTAAGCTCTAGATTAGAAGACAAATCAATCTTAAGGTTATATGGTTCTTATTCATTAAACTGGATGTATTTAAAATTGTTTTTCTTATACTATAAACTCAGTTTAATTACTGTATATTAAAAACTATTTTTGAAATTGTACCGTAAACAAAATGAGTGTTATATTTATTTTATGATTGTACATACAAACTACAAGGGTCCATTAGAGATGATGACATTTAATAGAAAGAAAAGAAAGACATATTTAAGATTATAAGATTATTTACACATTTTTTCGTTTTTTTTTTAGGTAAATATAATTTATTTATCTATAATATTAATACAAAAAATACACCTTTTCGTGTATTTTTTGTATTGTATTTTACCTAAAGTACTTAATTTTACTGCATATTTACTGTATCTTACTGTATTTAATTGTATTGTACCTATAGTAATTGAAAAAAAAATTATGTCGATTAAAATTTAAATATAGCTATAATAATATCTGATTACTCTAATAATACCAAAAAAGAAACCTATAAAAGCATTTTAATAAAAGTAGATTTGATTACGCAGTAAGTATAAGTATTTCTGACGAAATTGTTTTGGCAAGCTTTAATTTTACGAAAATTTTTTGGTGCAGGCGTGTCACGAAGATACGGAAAAGGCATGTCAAACAAAATACAGAGAAGCTAGAGTTATTATTAATGAACATTATGATTATTAGTAGGTCAAAAACAATTTTTTTTTTAATTAGGCTAGAAAATTTGAATTAAAATAATATAGCCATCATACAAGTAGCATATTTTGGCAATGTAATGCGACGAACAAAATATAAATTGCTACAGTTTATTGTCGAAGGCAGAATAGAAAAAAGACGCGGTGTGGGAAGAAAACAAGTATCATTCGCGAGTGGATTGATTTCGACACAATTGGGAATTTGGTCCATATACAGCAACAAATAGAATGAAATTTGCTAATATTATTGCAATCTTAACATAAAAATTAACACGCAACCCACTGTGGTAAGGCACCGGAACTGTGGGTGGTGATGATATCCAACTGTGGATATGCATCGGAAAAAAAAAAACAGAATTATAAATAATTATGTAACTTATCAGTAATTTTTTCTGTTTTATATTGAAGTCTATGATGCTAAATTTAGATAACTACATTTGATATATTTATTATTTATTTATTATATATGTATGTATATATTTATTTTTTAAAATAGATATATGTATTATATGTAATTAATATATTCTCGTACACATAATATATGTATAATACTTTTTTAAATAGAACAATCGTTATCATCTAATGCATCTACAAAACTGTTTTATTTTGAATCCACATATTACAGATTAAAATATGATTCATTTTTATTTTTTTCATTGAATGTTTTTTTTTTCTTTCAATTTATTAGGCATAGTTTTTTTTTTATTCAAAAGTTAGGTATATTTGTATTAAATTATTTCAAAAAACATGTTTTATAAGATGAAATTAATAGCATTCATGCACGTGTTCAATTTTATTTCATATCTTGTTTTTCGTTGAAGTTTTTTTTTTGTTGACTTTTACTTAAAAAAAAAAAGCGCGCCATTAAAACCAGAATTTTGAATAGTTAATAATTTTTAATTTTTTTTTTTTTATTTCTTCTTTTTTATAAAATTGTTATAAAAAAGTTGTTTTTCAAAATTAATTTTTAAATTCTTTAGTTGAAAATATTATATATTATGTATGTACATGTATATGTATGCATGCATGTATGTATATTGAATATTAAAATTAGAAAATATATTAATTAACATAAAAAAAAGTACAGTTAAATTATGCACATGATTGAAACAATGTTAAAAATAGAACAAAGAAGAATTGGTATATAAATTCAAGTTGAATTTTAATTCATTTTAAATATTTTATTGTAATGGATTTTGAAACAAAATTATTTAATAGTACATAATATACTTTTTAAATAAACTTAAGATTTTTTGTCCTCGACAAATTTTATTGATTAAGGACTTTTTCCTTTTATATGGTTTTGGAGCCACTCTTTATATTTTTATACCTTGTTTTTTTATACATTTATTTTTGTTATAAGTACAAATTTTTTGTGATTAGAAAATAGATAATGCGGCTCACTTAGTAAATGTGAACAAATCTATGGGATAATATGTAGTGAATTTATTCAATATTCTATCTGGCAGAGAACCGAAATGACATTTATGATATATAACAAAAAGATAGAATAAAAAGGATGCAGACTACGATTCTTATACTTAGCGGTTAGACGTCATCCTTTTATCCCTTTTTTTATATCAAAACCGTCATCTTTTCATTCCTGTTTATTAATTTTTTTTTTCAAACTGAAAAATAGAAATTTTTCTATTTTTGTATCCACTTTTGTTCCCCTTTTTTTGTACCGTAAAACTTGAAAACTTTTTTAAAGTTCTGAACTATTCGTTTTAAAAGTAAAGTTTTTTTTATTATGGTCAGAACCAAAAAGCAACAGAGAAAATATAAAATAATTTTTAAATAAATATAAATAATACGCTTCAAAAAAGTGAATTTCTCTAATTTTTCCATTTTAGTTTTTGAACGCTGTTTTATTTTTTATACGCTGCAAAATATGTTAGTTAATTCCAGTAATTTTAAAAAATTGGAAGGAAAAAGGATGAAGAAAGGGATGGAAAACATTGATGTCTAATAACCGTTTTAAATTTTATACCTATACATAGGGTTCTAAGTCCGTATATACTTATCTTTTTAAATATCCTTTTTTTCTTAGATTTTTTTTTTGTTATGGCGAAATTTTTCTGTTCCCATTCTCTTCTCCACCGAAATAAATAATTCAAAAACTAGCCCACAAACAAACATATGGTTGGATTTTAAGAATTAATATACATATGAAGGTATTATAATTTTATTATTATTATTATCCAGGAAGTGTTGCATCTTTCACTTCTTGGATTAAAAATTATTTCTTATAAATTTTTTATATATCTTCAGAACTTGAATAAGAATTAATTACAAGTGCAATGGTTATAATTACAAAATGTGATACGATTTATATTTTGCATTCTTTAAATTTTCAGAATACCTTTGCAATGTTTATTTTAATATTAAATTCATTTATGTAAGTCTAAGTTGTTAGTAAAGTTGTCATTAAAACCGCATTTTATCTTGACTTTTAAGTTGATGAAAGGTTGATGGAAATCTTGAGTTAAATGGAAATGATTTTTTTTTCTTTTAATCCAAAAGCTTACAGTTATTATGTACTAATAGATAATATATAAAATATTTAAAGTATGTAAATGTATATTTTTGTTATAAAATTTTAATTTTATTATTTTAAGTCCTAAAAAACCAACAGATAAAAAAAAAAGAAGTCAAAGTAGTTTTTCAATTGAAAATCTTGAATATCCATAAGTATTGTTTAGAATTTTTTTTTCGTTTTTGTACCTATTTTTTTTTTTTTTGAATTTTTATTATTATTATTGTTTTAGAAACGCTTGAATAGTTAAAAAGTTTAAAAATTATCTAGAAACAAAAAAAAAAAAACAAAAAACGTTACAATATTTTCACGTTCGAATGGTAGTGAGCAGAACAGCGGCCGGGTAATGTTTTAATTTTTTTTTTCTTTTGTACCTACGTTTTTTTTTTTTTTGTTAAATGTTGATTTTAAACATTTGGCGTCATGTTAAGTATAATCAAAATGAACTTCACGTACATGTTAATATATGTTATGTACATAAGTACATATAAACAAACAATATATAAAAATGTATATTAATTATATTTACAATATATTTTATTTTGTTTAAATATTCTACAAAGAAAATATTAAATGTAAGTCTTAAAACATTTTTTTATTTGAATTATTCTATAGATACAAAATGTACGTAGCAAAAACCTATTGTAGATTGTTAGTTGTTCTCTGAAAAATTGATTTGTATACAATAGTTATTAAAAAATAAATGAAAAATATGTCAAAAAGTATAAATTATAATATATATCAATTATAGTATATACTATAGTTAAGTATGACATTTTATTTACATAACGTGTTTATGATCTGAATATAATATATAGAAAAAACCACATATGTAATGATCTAAAGTCAAAATATTTTGGTTCAATTACGATCATAATTCTAAAAGTTTTTAAGGTAAATAATGTTGATCAAAACAGTATGTACATACATTACATACATATGTAGATAATTATACTTATATACACTTAGGTTTATTAAATCTCTATTTATTTCAGTTCATTAATTAGTTCGACAATTATTGCTTCCTTTTTGATTGTAATTTTTCTTGTTGCAAAATTTCTTATTCAGCTCCATTATATAGCAATTGTCGTTAAGCAAATGAGATAAATAGATGAGACTTCCCTTATATTTAGAATAAGAGAGTTAAATAACTATGTAACAGATTATAAACTGGAGACTTGGTTGCTTTTCCATTTGAATTACTGAGGTTTTTTTTACACTCTAATGACTTTAACGCTGAACGCTTCTACTTTTGACTTTAACAAAAGATTAGTTTAATTCTTACAACTTTTTATTTTTTTTTTTTAAAGCAAGGTATTGGTGTTTGACATTAAGGATCTAGGCACGTTGATATACTTCATTTTATTTCCATAAATTTTTGTAGGTTTCCAGCCAAATATGACTAAATGTAAAAACTTAATTAATTGCGACTTGTCCTATATTACAAATTTCAAGGCTCTAGAATATACATATTATGTAGGTAACTTTCATTCTCAAGATACAATCTTTAACTATTTTAAATTGACTTAATTTTTTTTCATAAAGAAAATATCGATTGATAGATTGTATATATAGATTATACAGTTATCGATTTCGATTCTAAACCATAACCTATGTAGGTATGTAAATACTATATATATGCATTTATACAGTATTTTATACAGTGCATGAATATGCATACTATTAATATTCAAATTTTAATGCATACCTAAACCTACCTATAATATAAGTACATTTTTTTTTAGTTTCTATTTAATAACAACCGATTCAAGGTACTTGTACAAAAACAAGAAAAAAAAAAAAATGATCGTACAGAGAAGGAACAAACTATGAATTCTAGACAAGAAAGAACAAATAAAAAAAAAAATTTTTTTATATTTATTTTTAAATCTATTATTAAACTTTTTGTACCGCACGCCGAGAATAATAAAAGCGTACAAAAGAAAAAACTACAAAAAAAAAAAAAAATATGTACAAAATATATGAGAAAAAAATAATAATAGGTAGTGTGTTGTTTTTTTTTTTCTATGCCACGCCATTTAAAATTTTGTTAGGTCTTGAATGACTTTTTTTTTTTTTTCATTTTGGTTTGACTCGATCATAAAATAAACAAAACAAAATAATTCTTTTTTTTTTTTTTTTTATTTAAACTTTTTACGAATCTACAGACAGAAAAAAAAATACAATAAAAAAAAGGAAAAAGAAAAAAAAAATGTCAGGAAAAAATACAAAGAAGAAAATACGGAAAATTATATTTTGTTCTGTTTCTATCGTTTATATTTTTTTATTTTTATACAGCGTTAAAATTGAAAATTTTTATTGAATGCGTTTTTAATTGAAATTGAAATTGAAATACATACGTATATAGTTAGTATATAAAATGTAAATGCAATTTGAATCAGACAGAACTGTATTCTCATGTATTTTAGAATTACACACTATATTTAAAAGTTGCAAATGTTGCAATTTGCGAATCTTTAATATAATTGAGTTGCAAATCATGAGCAATTGAAGGTTTGCTATACTGTATACATATATGCGTATATACATATATATTTTGTGATTTATTTTATCACAATTTAAAAGGTCAAGAACGACAATTTATTAAAATTGAAGATTTGTAATATACGCATATGTAAGTATAATTTATTTTTTTGGTTTCCATTTTCTAAAAAAAAGTATTCTTCGCTAAATTACAATAAGGACATTCATTGAATTTTCAATTTTTATGATCATTTAAATACCGATATTTTAATAACATTTACAGATGATATAAAGTGAAAAGGAAGATCTAGTTACCTATATAAGAATTCTCTACAGCAAATAAAAAATAACAAATATACATACTTAGTATACTTAAAGTTTTATGAATAAATTTTACAAAATTTAAAATACATACATACCTATATGTATATGATAATAAGAAGGTTAAATTAATGATAACGGTACCGATTCATATCTAGTAAAGAACAGACTTAATTATTAAACAAAATTCGAAAATAGAATTCCAAATAGATAACAATTACCGAAATTAAAATAAATTAGATACTTATGTATATGTTACCGAATTAAATTAGCTGAAGCAACGTTCATCAAAATCAGAAATACATACAGAATAAATATAACTGTAACATAAACAACAAATCAGAAAAGAATTATCAAAATATTTCGTATTTTTATTGTCTATATAAGTATTCCTTAAGTCGATCATAGGCTTTTCAAAAATGTATATAGGCATATCAGCGATGCTTAATATTTAGTTGGATTCAATTATTGTTACTTGTATTAACAACTAAAACCTTGATAAAAATAAGAAAGAACAAAAAATAAGAATGAACCACCTTCCTTTCCTTCCTTATTCAACTCAAATTTCAGGAACGTAAAAGACACATAATTTAACACCATTGTACAAAATTTCAAGCTTCTATTTTTATTAATTTCGATGATATGCTTGCTAGGCCTTGGGAGGCGTGTGTCAGCTACCCGAACCGCTACTTTCAGGGATATCATCAGGGACATAGAAGAAATATTACAAAACACCCTTGTGTCAACTTCAAAGTTTCTATCTTTATTGGGTTTGAAGCTATGCTTTAAGTTTGCTTTTTGGCCAGTTCGGAAGCTTTCAAAATCCGAACCCATGGTCTAAATCATCTCAAATATCAGTTTTCAATTTTAAAGAAAAGGAAATATGACAGAACACCCTTGTATCAAATATAAAGATTCTATCTTTATTGGTTTTGGAGATATGCTCGTTTGCTCTGGGTTCGTCCGGAAGCTACCAAAATCCGAACCCATGGACCCAGTTGCAATCCCGTCTTTCTTTCGTAATTAGTGACCTACTATATGAATTTCATCAAGATAGCTTTATTAGTTTTTGAGTTATCGTGCGAACGGACGTTAAATCGACTCAGAAGGTGACACAGGTTAAAAATATATATATGTACATGTCCATATTTAGCTCGCTTCCTTTTGCTCGTTACTAACACCATATCAAAGTTAATATACTTACCCTATTCTTTAGTTGTAGGGTAGTACATAACAAGGATTTTTTTTTAATAAAAATATAAAAATTCAATAGTTATTCATCATTTAATAGAGAAAATAAACAGAAGAAGTCTACTATTTATAAAAAAAATTGATGGTATATTAAAACCAAAACCTCAACACAATTGCCCAACTAAACACCTAGTTTAATTTTGACCTAAAATATTATGAAAATTGCTTTTTTGTTTAAAATCAATATTCATACATCTGTACATACTTAATTAATAATTTCATATTATTAATTTGTAAAATTGTTCTTATATTTTATATTTAAAAATAGGTATGTCTATAGAGTTATTTTTCTGTTATTATTTTCTTCAAACATGTATGTAGGTATCAAATTGCAACTAATAAGTGGTGACATAAATTCTACCATCTGACACATATGGAACATTGTCGGTTATAAATGAAATAAATATTCATAAATTTTTGTAGGTAATCAGTTTGTTTGTTGTGTGCATAGGTGCATATAATATTATAAGCTTACAGTTTTACAATAGTATAAGAAAATATTTTTGCAAAAAGAATTTTTTCTTTAAAAAAAAGAATATTATATGATCTTGTTGGATCTTGTATTTTGTATTATACACAAGTTCAGTTTAAATTCTCATATTTTTAATGCCAATAAATTTAATACCATTTTTTTTTATAAACAAATAGAAAATTATCATTAAAATACAATTTTCTTATATGTATGTTTGTAGTAACATAAAATTCAACAATTACAACAATCAAGTAATAAAAAAAGAGAATTTATACAACAAAAAAAAAAAAAAAAAAAAAAGATAAAATAAAGAATTATTATATGATCATATTTCATAAATACAGAATAAACAAGTAAGTCATACATAATATGTACATATATTTTATAAACATTACAAAGTAAACACGAAACAACAATAATAACAAATTTTAAAACTTGCATAAGTAAATATGAAAGATAAACCAAACAAATATAAAAATAAAAATTTCATAATAATTACGTTAACGCCGAATTATAATTAAACGAAAAATTACAATAAATAATGAAGAAAAAAAAAATGAACTAAACAAAATTAAAATTAAATAACATAAGGCTGCAATCATATTTTTATTTTACTTTTTTTTTTGTTACTAGAGTGCTGCATTTTTTGTTTTTGTCTTTTGTAATACTATTATGTAGTATAAATCAGGTGTTACCAGCACTAATTAATTAATTGGATAATAATTAGTTATTTCTGTTTAATGGACGATGATGAAATCTTACCGTTCTACTAGGCTAAAAATTATTGAATTTGAGTGGTTCAATTTCTTTTTGTAAGTATTTTTAAAGCCATTCAGCCATTCTTCAAATCAGCATCTAATGTATGAAATAAAGCCATTATTTTTCCAAAAACAAAAAATAAGAATCGCTTCAAAATAATTAAGTTATAGAACTAAAATTAATGTAACTTTAGAGATTCTATTTTTGAGTTAATTGGGAGATCCGTTCAACAAAAATGACATCAGTGAACGAAAAAAATATAACATGTTAGTATAATATTTTACATACATATATAGTTATGATCACGCCCGTATTAAGACCCATAAATCATAATGCACTTAAAAAAAAAACAACAAAATTTTACGTTTGCCATCGTGAACGAACGTCTTAAATAAACCTACTTACCACATTTTGCACAAATTTGCATGTACATATAGTTATATGAAGGGAAGCATTTTCATAAACCACCTATGACTATGCAGTAGCATAGTGTAAAAATGGGAATGAGAAGTCGGAGTAGAATAGTAACAATAAGAATACTATAGGGTTGCATATAATAAAAGGCTAAAGCTAGTGTACGATTGAATCATCTGAGTAAAAATTATTTGTATGAAATATTTTTATACCTACTAGAAAAAAAGTGACACCTGTTTGTCATTGCAGAATTTCTGTGGTGCTGCAATTATCATGATGCCCTAAACACGTGCTTAGTTTGCTTATAGGTTAATCCAGCACTAGTTATGATCATGTTATAAGTAGTTATTTCTAGTTTTAAAGACAAGATCTTCACATTGAAAAAAATTTTAAATGCATTTTATTCTCCTCATTCAATAATTCTCATTTAAATATGGCAATACTATTTTTAGTGAATTCATTGCTACAAAAAATTTTAATAAAACTGTAAAAATAAACAAAAAATCAAAGTAAAAATTGCACCCAACTAATAAAATTTAACCTAACATATTGTAATATAGTATTTTTTTTTTTTATAAATTTTAAAATAGCTGAATTAACAAATAACAACAACAAGAACATTAAATACACATAAACAAAAGTAAAATAAAAAAAAAATTGTTAATTTCAATGATTGAAGAAAAAAAAAAAATGAGTGAAAATACAAAAAAAAAAAAAAACAAACATCACGGAAGAGTTCTTGATTAAATCCAACCAGCCATAAACACCTCTCACCTAATGATAATGATATTGATATTGATGAATGATTATGATTATAAATGATAACTGTAATAATGTTTGGTGATTGTAAATTATTCTGTTAAAAATTAATACACCTGTGTGCGCCATTTTTTATATTTTTTTCACACATTGTAGTTATAATAAAAAGAATTTTGTTTTTTATTTTGTTTATATACAAAAGAAAAAAGACAATGACAGCTTAAAATGGAAAAAAAAAATATACAAGAAAAAAAATTAAAAATCTCAATTTAAATTTTATATGATAAGACGTTGATTGTATGCATTTAATGTAGAGATGGCGCAAAAATTAAGGTGTGTACAATATCTAAAAAAATAATATAAAAAAATTCTATAATTTTTTTTTTTTTTTTTGCTGCGTTCATTGTATTTCATTCTAACGCAACGTGCTGCTTCTGATTACTTTTGACATTTAAATGCAAATTTCTTTTTTTCTTTTTTCCAGATATTACTTATGTTAAATTTTTTTTTTTTTAATTTTGTATTATATTTTTTTTGAAAATTAAAAAAAAAAATATTGAAATTTTACCCATACAAATACGAAAATAATGAATTTGTTTAGTTTAAAAATAAGATGTAAAATAATGAAAATCTGTCAAAATTAAAATACATTGACATTTAGCATAGACGAAACAAAAATGAATTTCCTTTTATTGAATTTATTAATATTTTCTTAAATGTTCGAAATATTAAAATGCAAAAAAGGAGGAAAAGAAATATATCAGACCATAAAGAAACAAAATTTTTCAGAAAAGAAAGAATATATTTATAATGGTAGTACAATAGAATTGCTCACCTTATATTAAGGATATCTCATTTAGTATTTATTTAAAAGAAATAAAAATACGTAATTGTATGAATGATTCCATTAGAGATTCCATTAATCGTATAACGTTGATATCGTATCGTATAATGACAAACTGTATAATGTATATTGGCAACAATTTTATGACGAATGTTGTACATATGACGAACAAATTCTTTCCAACGCCTAAAAGTAGATAATTTAATATTTACAAATACATAATAGTATTCTATACTCTTTTTCACTAGTATTTCGATCACATCTTATAATAAGTTAAGTATATTTTTGCCAGTGTTTCTTTTCTTGAAGGTATTTGCCTTTTTTTTTTGGTTGAAAGAAAATCATATAACCTGATATAGTTTTAGTTATTTTAAGAATTCGTAAATTTTGTATCACTTTCGTATATTTTGCATTTTACTTAATAGCCCTAAAAATTTCTAGAACATATTAAACTAATTTTTAATCAAGGTTTATCTATGTATACAAGTGTACTTATAATATACGTATATGTATTTTTAATCCCATAACCCATAACTAATTTTACTACTACAATTCCACTATAATTATCTTCAATTTTGTATTTCTTCTGGCAAACATTTAATAAATTTGAAAATTTCTTATGTAATTTCAATTAGGTAACTATTAATAATCATTAATGACTTTAAAAAAAAAAAAAAAAAAAAACAATTTTTAATTCTATAAAAAATGTATTAAATACAATCCCAGGTAAATCATGTACATATATATATAAAATAACTCCCCTAAGTCTGGCTATTGGTAATGATAATACTTAATATCTAAAAATTTAAAAAAAAAAAAATATGAAATATGTAAACATGAACAAGTGTTTTAGTTATTGTGCATTTATATAAAGCATAAAATCGTGTTCAGAAAAAAAAAAAAACACAACAACAAAAAAATTATTTAAGAATTGGAACGAATTAAATTGATTTACATTTTGTTATTTTATTATTACATATAACATTACAAGTATACATAGTACATTACTTCAACTGTTTTCTAGTTAACTGCTTTTTTAAAGTGAATGCTAACACCTTTAGGCGCGAAAACAAAAAAAAAAAAAAACAAATCAAAACAGATTTAACAAAAAAATAAAAAAAAAAAAATTATCGTGAGTGTTCTAAGTTTTACTTTTTTTTGTTTTTAGTGTTGATTATGTTGTAGATTTTTGCTGTGAATTTCTTATTCTTCTTCTTTCAGTCAAAACAATCAACAAATTAACAAAAACCGAACAAAAAAAAAAAAAAAAATTAAAATATAAATAAAATAAAGAACTAATAAAAAAAAAACAACAAAAAACTGTAAAGAAACAAAATCATAAAAGCGAAAAAACTGTTATAATAAGACATCCATACAAATCGTGTAATTATCTTTTGACGGTAGGGACAGGGTTTATTCGAATTGTTCAGTATGTCTTTCTGTTTTTAATGTTCTGTTTCTGTTATTTTTGTTACTTTTTTGTTATTCTTTTTTTCCGATTATTTTACACTTGTGAAAAATATTTCTACATGTTATATTCTTTTCTTAAATTTACGTGCTTAAAAATAAAAAAGAAAAAAAAATCATATACAATAAAATAATTTTTAAAATGAAGAAGTAGAATAATATGTATGTATGTATATAATATGAAGAAGAATATTGAATCATATAAATACGTAGGTATATAATGAAAATTTTTTTGTTAAACAAAGAATTTGTAACAACATTGGGATTTTTTAAAAAATTAAAATAATGAAAATAGTTACAATAAGTAGAAGAAATTAAAAGAAGAAACAAATCAGTGAACGAGAAATCTATTATAATAGTGTTATGTATGCGTACAGAATATAATATATGTATAATGTTTATTATATTGTATGTATATAGTTACTATCTATATTACATTAAATAAACAATAAACGATTATACAAGTAAATAAAAATTGACTTGTTTGTTAATTAGATAATAATACAACAAAAAAATTTAAAAAAAAATAAAAACAAAAAAAAAAAGATTTGATGTTAGAAATCATGTAAAAATAAAAGTAAGTAATAAAAAAATAAATTAAAATTGATAAATGATTATTAAGAACAAAACTATGTATATATATACATACATATATATTTAAGTTAAATAAGTAGTAATTCGTGGGAGCGGACCTGTTCTCAAAATCTATATGTCAAATTCCCATTTTACCTATAATACTATTTGGCATAATTTATTTATTTATTTTTTTTTTTCCTAAGAGAGGTGGGAATCTTCCAAAGACACCAAGAATTTTCCCTTCGTAGTGTCAGATTCTTACTGACTAAACCCACCTCCCCCTTTAGCCAATATAGTGGGATAAAACCCTTACCTGCGAAAGCAGTATATTGGCTAGGGAGTAGGGATAAGAAAGGATAGGAAAATGGATACGGAAACATTGAATTGGGAGTGGGACTGTAAGGAAACAATGAATCCGCCTATTATTATTTTGCTAACAGTGACTAAAGCCGTCACAACAGTTACAACATGTAGTAGTAGATATATATTACTACATGAGGTAATTATTGAAGGCAACCCCCACTGTCACTGTAGCGGCTGTTATTATTGCTATTAATATTCTTATTAATATTATTATTATTTTACTACAGAGTCAGCGCCATCAGTGGATTACAACGTGTAGCAGTATATATTATTTCACAAATTTCATTTTAGCAAAATTACCACATTGTAAATAGTTTATTTATCAAATAGGACACTTTGCAACTAATACTTTTTACAATAATGTTATTAATGATAATAAAAAAACTAGTTTAAGATAACGGCTTTATTTTACGGCTCTAATTTTTGTTGTTTTTGTTTGGGATAAAAGTAAACCACCACTTGTTCCCCCGACTTTTTGGAGTTGCTTTGAACTAGATCAAAAAGATATTCCACGAACACAAAATTATGTAGAATCGTGGCATCATAGAATACATGCGGAGATGGAGAACCTGTCGGATTTTATAGAATTATAGACGGGTTAAAAAAAGAAATTAGATTTATAAAGACAGAAATAGAGAAGTTTGAGATTGGTGATGAACCTGTCGTAAAAAAGATAAAAAAATTAAAAGAATTTTATCAAAAAAATATGATTATAAGGAAGTTAAAATACTACTTTTAATAGCCGATTATTTAAATTGAAAATATAACCACTAATATTTATGTATATTATATATTATGTATCCATATCCATGTTTGAGTACATAAAAATAAATACAATAAAATAATTTAATTTTTTTCATGAATTATGTAATTTTATACATTCAATTTATTTGAAGAATATACATATGTTTGCCCAAATATCATTTTGCAAAGTGTCTCATTATGCCAAACAATCATTTGTAAAATGGTCAAATACTTATGTCAAATGGAAAGTTGTGAAATGTCTTTTTTGTCAAAAGATATTAGGCAAATTGACATTTTGTAATTTAACATTCGTCTAACTGTATACAAAGCATAATTTGTTGCTATTAAAGATGTGATTACAATGATAATAATAGTAAATGTTTACAAGTAAAGTATAACTATTACCAATTACTTCTTTATATACTTAACATTAATTTTTATTGTATTAGTTTAAATTAATGTTTGTATATTTAAAATTGATTAATGTTAAATATTTATATATATTTTAATAATAAAACCATATAATTACAAATTAAATAGTAGAAGACTTATGTAATATAAATAAATATACTTATGTAAGTATAATTTAAACTCAACCTTTATATATTTCAAACTCAACCCAGAAATACATGTATACATATGTTAGAACAACAACACGATGATGAGTTGTATACTTAATTGGAACAATAAGGACATATTCAATCAATGCGAAAATTTTATATTATAATGAGTGAAATCAAAAATATACTGCGACAGTGTTGTAATAATGTTGCTGGTCTTGTAATCAAAAACATAATCATTTAATTAACACTGTGGCAACATTAAGATAACTTATTATCCTTATTTATCAAATGTGAGCAACATAGAATTTTATGTAACTACAAGTACATATTAAATTTTAAGTATTGTTTTACAATTGACAATTGAAATTTCAAATTTAAATTTTATTTTTGATTTTAAAATAGAGGGAAAACAGAGGCTAAAAAATAAAATATTAAATTATTTTTATGGCTTACTACTTAATTCCAAATTTTGATCAATCACAAAATTAAGAAAAGGCTAATTTCATTGCATAAAACATTTTCCATTTCTTCGCTTGTATTTTTTAATAAAATAAATTCTCTCTGTGCAACGCTACTTTTAAGTGTCGTAAAAATAAACATAAAAAAGAATCGCAACATTAAAGTATTGCAACACATGTTACAGAAGTGTTTAAGCGAAGTGTGTTTATTCACAGAAGTGTTTATTCATGTATAGTGTCACTTCTCATGTTTAATTTTTGATTTCACTCATAAATAATTTCAAAAATTTCACACTCGTTTATTCATTTATTATAAATTATAACATAACCCATATGTACAATTGAGCTATAACTTAAGGTACTTATATGAAATAGAAAAGTTAATTCATATTCAATGTATTTATATTGTACTTACTTAACTATAAACTATGTCTATATTTGTTTATTTATATATTTATATTTCTTTAAATATGTTTCAGTAATATTAAATTCACTATTTACCATTATTTTCTATACTGAATGACAAAATGCTAACGGAGTCACTAAAAATTAAATTTAAAAATTTTGGTTTTTTTAACAGGAAAAAACTTGCAACTTGCTGATATTATAAAACTATCAAGAAGTAGTACTCGGCATTGATCGGAGTATTTTGTTGTTTTTATAAAATACAAATTAATTATTAGCTTTTCTTTTTACGTTAGTTAAATTTAATTAGTATATTTATATTATTAATACTTATGTATTTATAAATGTTAAACCTTAATCTTTTTTTATAGATGTGTACTAAATATAATTAGGAACAACAAATAAATTTTTCAGTAAAATTTAAATTAAGTAACTTATTTTCTAAAAGCGGATTGCGCTAGCATGAATTATTCAAGATTGAATATTGCGTTGTAATGATTTTAGTTTTGCTTATATAAAATTTCCTTTAAATTATCATGGTGCCGGAACAGGTTAACAGAACTTTGCAAAAATCGTCACGGTTGTTCTTTCAAGCTATTAAAGCATTATACAAAATTACACAGGATACGTAAAGAATTTTTTTTGAAAGATTGGCGTGCCGAAATGGGTTATGGAATGCTGATTTTATCAATCCAGCGATATATTTTGGCAAGGTGTTACGTTTCTACGAAGTTTCAACTCATTCGGGATAGGGATTTAACTCATTCGGATAAAGCATTTTAAAAACACAAAACGTGTCGAAACAGGTTGCCGGATCCAAAAAAAATAGTGCACGACACATTCCGAGTTCAGAGGAACATTCTTACAAACTTTGCTTACAATCGCATGCACCGAATAGGAATGCATAAATAACAAACAAACAAGTGGACCATCGTCCGATTCTTTACGAGAATTGATTGTCACTGTGTTAAACAAAGATCTCGTGGAGTTGCGATCACATGGCCTAGTTTGTGAGGACAATTATCTATCTCGCTCCCAAAAACAACAATACAACAAATTTCATTATTATTATAAAATTATTTAATATTTTTAAAGTATTTATTGTTTTATAATTATATTTAACTTAATTATTTTTAGAATATGTAACTATTTCCTTATCGCAGATATAAAGAATTCATATTTCAAAATATATTTCTGGATATATAACTATTCAGTGTTAGGAGATGCAGATGGCATTGAAAATGCATTTATATTGCATTTGGCAGATGACATTAAGAAATGTATTTCTGTTGCATTTGGCAGATGGCATTAGGAAATGCATTTCTGTATTATTATTTAAAAAAAATGAATAATGAATAATAATTGTTGAACAATGCGGCCAGACTAGGTACTCCATTCAATTTATCATGCCGCAGTTGTGGTGAACAGAATGGGAAAGAAATCATTATATACTTCACCTGTAAATGCCCAGCGCTAGCTAAGGTCAGAAGAGTAGCTCTGAATAGCAACAATTTTCAATGTTCTTAGCGATCTTTAGCGGTTAAGCTACCTGCAGAAATGGTAAGATTTCTGAAAGTCACGAAATGAATCTAAAATTAAATGCAATATAAGCATACCAACCAACCAACCAACGAATTAACTAATAACTTTTAAAACTTTGCAAATGAAAACTTTAAAATGGAGAGAAAAAAAAAAGAGAAGCTTTGCACTGTATATGTAGTTTAAAAATAAAATACTTAATAAAAACAAAAAGATTTATGATTCAAAAAAAGAAAAATGATTATAATTAATTTTAAATTTATCTTTTTTAAGATTTCTTAAAATAAAATTACATTTCGAAATTCTATTAAAAATTAAATAAAAAGTATATTATACACATTATTGTACATATTTAGCTATAGACTCGTATGTATTTTAATTTTCACTGAAAATTTATATTTTCATACGTACATTTTTTTTTTTTTTTTTGAATTTTTAATAAATTGTGACATTTAAGAAAGACAAGAAAATATATAAATTTATGTTACCCAAGAGAACATACTAATAAAATAATAATAATAATAATAATAATTGGGAAAATGCCAAATTAATAAACGATGTCACAAAAAGAAAATTAAAAAAAAAAAATAAATAAATTTTAAAAAATTTTAATTTAAAAAAAAAAAATGTTTTTTCTTTGCAAAAATTTATAAATAATGAACAAGTGTAAAAATATGTAGTAGTTATAAATTTAATGCGAAATTTTCTAATATAAATCTGTCCCATACTCACATCACATATATACGTATACGTTTCTTTCGTAATTTCTTAGAAATTTCTATTAAAAAAAAAGAAAAAAAAAAAACTAGTATGTATTAACAAATTGAAATTCTGTGTCAAAACGTCAAAATTTTAGTGGTCAGAACGTCTGATTTAGAATGAAAGAAAATTTTCTTAATAAAAATTAGTTTTCTTGGAAATAAAATTAAATAAATGAATAACAGATATAAAATTCATAATAACTCATAAAAAAAAATTTGTAAGAAATATATTTTTAATACTTTATTTTGATTTTAATATACACCTAAATATATTTAATTTGAAAATTGATAATTATGATGCCAAATAATTTCATGGAGACGTTTTGGTAACAAATAAAGATTATACCAGCTAATTAGCTGGGCTACTACCAGTTATTACTATCCAGATCTACATAATATAATGAAAACTATCTAACATTTAAGGTAATATTGGTATTTTAGCTTTTAATTATATTGAAATTGGTAAATTACCTACTTAATTTTATTTTGACGTTTAATAACGTTTTGAGGCTAACGTTTTTTGATTAACCATTTAAAAAAATTCAATTTAGAGTTTACAAATTCAAACGAGAATTTTTTTTGTTTTTAATATAATTTGTAAATTTTACCCCTTATTAGTAAATACCCCTTATTTTTTACTAGTGGCGTCAAATATTTATTTCGAAAGATTTTAAAAAATCCAAAGACGACGCCTTGTGTTTTGGGTTCAAACCTCGTATGAGTTATGTACTTATATACATAGACCTACATAGATTAATAAAAATAATATGATTTTGTTTTTATTTATAAGTAAAAATAAATATAATATAATTTAAATTAATGTCACTGTCCCCTGAATATGGTATTTTTTTGAAGGAGAAGAAGAATTAAATAAAATGCATATCACAATATCGTAATATGTAATAAAAACAAAATTAAAATAACTCTTGTATAAAATAATAGATGGCGCACATATTTATTTTTCATAGTCTCGTAACTATAATAGCTTCAATACAACAGACTAATCAATAGCTTAGTGAAACTAATGATTCCAAAAACCGAAGCTTATGAATAACAAATGAGTGGCTGCTCAATGCTTTTTATTGGAGTCGAAAAGCAAAACTTTTTATAAATTTTATAAAAATTAATTAATTTTGCCTAAATTTTTAAAATTCTATTCAGTTTTATTTATATTTTATATCTTGAATTAATAAAATAAATAAATCAACACTTAACTATAAGAGAGCCCAAAAAAAAAAAAAAACCTCAGAAATATAATTATTAGATGATTCACTAGTTTTTTTTTTTTTTTGTTTTTCTAACTTTCGATCAACTTGAACTATTCCAATTTATTTCAACAGAATGATCATTCTTCTAACTATAGTTATATATACAAGAATGTAGAAATTGAATAAAAAATAATAAATATTATAAAAATCTAAAAATAGAGAAGAAAAATCAAAATAAAAAAATGAAAATAAAAGTATCTACAATTTTAATATTTCATTCATTTTATTAAAGTTTCAATATATATTATAATTTGTTTTGTATGTATGCTTATGTTTGCGCACAATGATTATTATTTTTTAATCGTTTAAGTTTAGACAACTTCAAGTAGTCATCAATTTCATTTTATGTTATTAAAAAAAGATGAGTAGGGTGCACTTAATCAAAATACATATTTTATAAATATCTATTTGACAGAAGTAGAGAGTTGTTTAACAAAAAGTATATTTGACATAAAAATTTATTTAACAAAAAGACGATTCAACAATTAAATTAGTTTGCGAAAAACGGTAACTCTGGTTTTGGGGCAATATGCTTATAAGATCTTACAAAAAAAAAAAAAACGTAACATTTAAGTGTAAAGTTACAAAATAAGTAAGTTGAAAAAAATTAAATTTTTGCGAAGAAACGTAAATAAACACATACATATTCATATAATTATATATATGTATACATATTATGTTTTATAATATGCAGTTTTTTGCAATAGATTTTTTAGTAAATGGGTATTTGTTCAAATTTCCATTTTCCAAAGTGCATTTGTAAAATTTACTTTTTATAGGGATGGGTCTTTTGATGAAATGTACTTTTGTATAAAACGACTTTGGTTATGTGTCATTCTCTCAAAAAAAAACATATAACTGTACATCTAGATATAAAGCTATATAACGACATAGCTATACACTATACAGCATCAATCTTTTCATTATTTTTTTTTTTTGATTTGATTCGTATTTGTTCTTTACAACTTTATATTATGTTATTGTTCCAAAAATTAAATTTTATTATTTTGTAATTAATAAAAGTTCAACAGAATCAAATAAATTAAATTAAAAAGAAACAAAAATGAAAGAATCTAAGTATTAGATTGACCCTCAAATATAGTAAATAAAAAATATATACTTATATATGTACTTATTGATACCTCTAATATAAAATACTGTTGTAAAATTTTAATTGGCGTGAATATAAAAACTAAAAGGTTAGAAAGGTTTTGATATTGAAATGAAAAATAATATTGAATGTGAATTTTATTAATTAATTAGTATGATTTTTTTTTTTTTTTTAATATAAATTAATGAATTAATTAAATATCAAATGAAAATTAACATTATGTATAATTATGCTAATCTTTAGTTCGTTTTGTAAAGCAGAAATCACTGTTAAAATTTTGTAATATTGAGTATTCGTATAGATAAAAAAAAATAATTGTAACAAAAGTTTAATTAATTACAGATTTTAAGATAACGGAATAAACGAAGTCCTGATTAAGTCAAAAACAAAAATGAATAAGTAAAATGCTACTTCATTTTTCTTGGCATGGCGACTATTGGCGACTTCAGTGTCACCTCATCGTTCACTCCACTCTGCGATCGCCGTACAGACAGGTCATTGACTTTGTTTTAGAGATACCTTGTAAGGACAAACACCTGTTCTAAAGAAGTAAAACAATTAATGACTGCATTTTCAAAATTTCCAACGTGAAACAAGTGGGACAGCTGCCTACTCCAACACTGTTGAACTGTCAAGATGAAGTAACACGTCATTCGGAAATTCGTTTGTCATGCACACGTCACGTTTATGGAAGCTTATGCCAGCACATTTTTGTTCCCAAAAATAATTCATATGTGTACGATACAATGAAATTTAAGAAAAACATTAATATCTTTCCTCAAAATAACTCTTTAAATTTTTTCCTTCATCATCCATAATCCTAATTAGCACAAACTCAGTTATGTAATGAATTAAAGGACGCATTCAAGTATGGTTTTAAAGATGGCAATTTTGGTTGGTTAAAAGTCACAATTACCCAGAGAAACCTTATGCATATTCTATAGAACTTTCGATATTTTCTACCATCCCTCGTAAAACAAAAATTATTTTTATTTTATCTAGCGCTCACTGCTTATTAATCAAATTTAATCATTAATAATGATATCAGATGGAAATCAAAATATCCAAGTTCTGGTTTAAATCATGTTGTTCTTTAATTAATTATTTTTTATAAGTCGAATCAGATTTTCTGTTGTAAATATTAAGTATGCACTTACATAGTTCATAATTTAAGAAATTCCGTAAGGTAAGGGTAAGATAAGGTAAGTGTTACTTAGAAAATGAATAATTTTTAAATAACTGTCGATAAGTCATCGTACTAATGATAAGTTCAAGATGAAGATCAAGAATTTAAGGAATAATTTAATTTAAAATAAAATTATTTGTAGGATAGGATCCGCAATTGTAATATTGTTGTGTAATTTATTTAAATAATGCTCCTATCTTAAAATCATTAAAATTTATTTAAAAATTATGACTTTTGAATGTGTGTGTAAAGTTTACTTCTTTAATTTATTAATAGTTCAAGGTTTCTCTGAAAACTTTTCGATTTTTTTCCGAAAAATATAAATCATTCATATATTAATGACAAATTTAATCAATTCGGGCTTTGATATTTACGTGATTTTTGACACCCCATTGAACTCAGTTAAAAAAAATCTCTAAAAAGTCAAACTACTTTTCAGTTTCGTTCATTAAGTTTCACTAAAAAAATGCACTTAAAGGGTACTAAGGGGATATAAAGTACAATATGACTTAGACTTAGTAACTGCAGATCAACGAATGAACTCTATGTAATATAAAAAATTTTATGGAAAAACTAACCTTTAAGAAGAGTAAATTTTGTTGTAATAAAAAAAAAAAGGAAAAAGAAATTTTTTTTTTTTGAAAAGGAAATAAAATAAGAAAAATATAAAAAATAATTAATTATTTCATTTATTTTTTCTTTTACTCTAACTCTTCCCCATATAGTGGTCCCCTTCTCTTTCGATGATTGCAATTTTTATTATTTTTATCATTAAAAATAAATGTTTTCCTCTATTTTATTTATTTTTTTTTTTGTTTTTTTGTTTTTGTTTCATTTTAAAGCTATTCAACCCTAAAAATTTTCTCCATTTTTATGTGATTTTGAATGAAAAGTTATAAAAATCAAAAATTTTATAACCATTTTCTTTATTAATTCTTTTTTTTTTTTTCTTTTGTTATTTTATTATTTATGGCTTTTTTTATGTAATTTTTTTTTTGTTGTTTATATATGTATTGACTTTCTTTTAGTTGTGTTTAAGTATTGCTTGTCAGTTTTTAATAATTTAAAAAGTAGCCTTAGATTATTAATTGGAAATTTATATGTATAATTTATGTATAAAATTTAGACTATATGAATAAGTAGAATTGATTAATCTAATCTGACTAAACTATGTCTATAAGCCTTAAATATTTAACTTTTTTTTAAATATAGAAATATTGATAGTAGTTCTATTATATTGTTGTAAATTCTTAGTAACTACTTAACTATAGTATAATGTAATATATGTAGTTATAGGAATTTATATAACATTTAAGTATGTATACTTCTGCTTATTTAAATACCAAAAAAATTAAAGGTCTCTTCTAGAATATTTACTTACTTAATATATGTGCTTGTATTGACTTAATTGACATTTCAAAGTCAAAAGTTAAATTTTTATTTCCAAGTGATGTTCTTAGGTTCTAATCTGCCTAACAAGCTAAATCTGCCACTGTTATTATACTATATATTTAATTTTATCTTGTTCAATTAATTGCGGATTGCTAAATGCAAGTGAACTTCAAATACTCTGTTATACTTTCAATTATAAGTAAATATTACGTTTATGCTTCATAATTGCATTTTAGAAAGGAATCTCAATTTTTGCATAATGACGAAAATTAATGAATTTAAATAATGAATTAAAAAAATTTATGAATATTTTGCTAAATTGGTAAATGTTTATTTGGTGTCCGAAAATAATGCCCCTGCAAAATTTCTGATAATTATTTTTTACATATTTATACATACTCGAACCGAAATCTCAAATATATACATATATATATATAAGTATATATACCACAGATGTCAATATAAAAAAAACGCAATATGTGCAAAACGGAAATAAAGTCGAAAGCCGTAATAAAGCTGATTTTTCAAAATTCGCGATTTCGGCTTCAATTCCTCTTCGGATTTCACTTTATTGTCTGGGGCATTATTTCCGGTTACCGTTTATTTTTCAGTAAGTTCAGTATTTAAATTAAAAATAACAATTTAGGTTTTTGATATTCTTTAAATTGAAAAAAATGTTTAATATTTTGTTAAATTAATAAAAAAAATTATGAAATTAAATAGTACATTGGTAATAAAGTAAATAAATATTTATAGAAATTTAGACAATTAATATTATTAATTAAATTTATGTAATACATTATTGAGTTTAGTATACTTAATCTTTATGCTTTAATAAACATATTTAATAAAATTTAAAACTTTTTTATATTTTATTTATTTAACATAAATTAGTTTATATCTTATCTTTAATATAAGTTTTTTTGCTTGCACTATAAATATAAAATAAATAGTAATCCACTTAACCAACTATATATTTATTACTTGAATTAATTCGAATATTTAATAATTGAACTGTTATATCGCCTGTAATATACTTACGTATAGATATAAAAAAAATTGTCTTTGCTATTAATTTAAAAGCCATAGTTATAACTTAATCTAATTTAAATAATCCATTATAGAACCATATTTTACTTTTAAGTTTAACCAAAAATAATTAACAGCGAAAGTTGAGAAAATGACTTGTAAGGAGAGCAGACAACAATACCGATAGCGTATTGGAAATTGCATGATAATTTTTATAACAATGTTTACTTACTTATAACATTTCGTTCCATTACATTTTAATTTTCATTCATTAAATTTTGAAAATGTTCTTTAATTTTTTATTTCGTTATTGTGGTTCTTATTGTGGCAATCTCAACACCAAGATTTTTATGTATATTTCATATGTAGTTAAATGTTTTACATAATTTTGTTTCGTACAGTAGTACCTGGACTATAAAAAATTTAGTAAAAGTTTTACCATGAAAGAAAACTATAGCTCTAATTTTATTGTTAAGTAGAAATGTTCTGAAAAAAATTCTAAAATCGTAGCTCATTTAAGAAAAGACTTAATAGAAGGCAAAAAAAGAAGAAAAAGAAAAAAATATGGACATCGTAAAAATTTTGAAATTCAATTTTGATGTTTTATTAAATTTTTAACTAGTCGTATGATTGAAAAATAATAAAATGAAATTTTATTATTATTTTAATATTTCTTAGATGCTTGAGTAACGTTTATGTACTAGTAAAACATAAAAATACTTATTCTTGTTCATTCACATATATATATTCACTTTACACAGTATTTTGACTGATTTTACAATACAAGAATATTAAACCAAACCAAAAAATATTATATATATTCATATATATATATATATATATATATATATATTATGTTATATTAAAAAATACAATAAAATTTTATTTTTTATTACATTCCTTTTATAATCAAACCAGCAGCTTTAATGTCCTTTTTTTTTGTTTTTTTTTTTTTTTGAAAAAAAAAGTTTTGTTTTTCCGTACTTAATTTAAATTTTATAAAATATAAAAAAAAAATTTTATATACATATATATATATATATATATATATAACTTTGTATACCTACATATTTATATAAATGTATAGAAAAAGCAATCAAAACCGCATAACAATTTTAAGTCATAAAACTGAAATTTTGAACCCAACAATATTTTTCATCATTATGAGAAAAAAAACAAAAACAAAAAATGGCAAAAAGAGGAAAATTCAATTTCAGAAGGAAAATATAAAAAAAAAAAAAGAAACAAAATCATAACAATTCAACCATGAAAAATACTGTTTTTTCTTTATTATTTTTTTTATTTTTGTTTTTTATTCTAAATCACTTTAAAAATGCAAGAAATAAAATTAAAAGAACAAAAACCAAGAAAAAAAAGGAAATTTTCTATTTCCTTTTCAATAAAAAAAAAAAAAAAAACAAAAAGTACAGATTATTTAATGTTGAAAAAAAACAAAAATAACTTGATTTTATAATAAAGCATCTTAAAAAGCTATTTTGTATTTTTTTTTTTTCTTTAGATTGACGGAAACTATCAAAATGATTAGCAATTTCTAATTCTCAATTTGATTAAAGAGCCATTTAATTGGAATTTTGAAAAAAATACTTTTTTAAAAATATTGAATCAAATATTTTTCATTTCACTGCATGCTACTTTTTCAGTAATATAAAACTTAGTCATCAAAAATTTTTAGAGAGGCTGGCATATGTATTAGAAATGGTGGCAACACAACAGGGGGAGAACAATAGATTTACATTAAAAGGTCGCATAGTTCACTTATACCCCTTAAATAATAATCTAAATTAATCTAATCTATTGAATCAGATATTTACATTAAGTTATTATACCCTACAGATTAAGTATAGGGTATATTAACTTTAGTATGGTGTTTGTAACCACCAAAAGGAAGCTAGTTAGGTATAGACATGTCCGGACGGACGGACATCGCTAAATAGACTCAGGAGATGATCCTGATTCAGAACATATATACATATCTATATCAAAAAATAATGATGCTATGTTGATGAAATTTATACTGTAGGTTAACAAGGACTAAGGTAAGGCTAAGGAGCTGTTCGGGTACCTCCCATACAACTCCCAAAACCGAACAAGCATATCTTCGAAATTAATAAAGATAGGAACTTCAAATTTGATATAAGAGTATTCTACCCCCTGTTCTGATGATGTCTGTATAATTTGAGATGAATTGGGGTGGTGGTCCGGGTGCCTTCACACACTTCCCAAGACCTAACAAGCATATCTTCGAATTTAATAAAGATAGAAACCTGAAATTTTGTACAAAGGTTGTAAAAGCATTTATTTTTTTTAGCTTATATTAAATACCAAACTAAAATAACTTATAGATTTTTAATTTAATTTGAATTTTTTAGGAGTAGGGTATAAATAAGTCGGTTGCGTCGACTTAATGTTACATTTACTTGTTGAACCATTTACTTATACTCTGCTATGAATAAATTATTAATGTTGCATAATATGCAAACATTATTATCTTCAACATATTTATTGAACATTTTATTAATTTATTGTTACAATGCTGCAATTAATTTCTAAAAAGATAATAAATTGAAATGCATGGTAAATAAGTATATTGTTATTGTCTATATTTTTCATCTTTAATACAAAATCGCAATTTTAAAACCTAATTTTATTTTTATATATACTTAGAAAAGAAAAGTTAAAAATAAATTTAAGTAATAAACTATAACTATATAGTTTTTTTGTATTTTTATCATATTTTTTATCATTGGTTCAATATTTCGAACAATTATATTTATAGCTGAAAACCACACTAATATTTAACACTTAAGTAATTAATAGTAATTAAAAATTAAGCTTGAAAATTTAATTCATAATCTTGAAAAGGACGGACTGAATTAAGTTCTGGTTGCAAGTAATAAACCCATCCCTTCTCTTTATTTCGTTAATCTCATTTGTTAGCAAAAACTTTAAAACTCACTCAGAGGAATTGCACTTGATCCTTACCGATAGTATTGGACTTATTTTAATTTATTTAAAAGTGAAATTTAGAATGAAAGTGAAGAAAATTATAGGAGATGAGTTTCATTTGGTACTAATTTAATATAGAAAAAGTCGTAAGTTCGTCTTTAAGAGTAAAATTGCAATATTATTTATTTTTTCAATGCATTTCTCTGCCACATAAATGTGGACAGAAAATTACACAGTCTTTACTGTTCAGGCGTGACTGTAAATGTCGTAAGGGGGAATAATTTTTACGACATGTGTGGGATTCGAACACACACTCCCTCGGTATTCACAGCGTATTTTATAGGTTTTTACCCAGTAGGGAACCGATGCCCCACATTATATATTTAAACTAAAGTTTAAAATATATATACAACTTTTTACTAAAAAAAAAAATTGCTTCAGCTTTTCTAATGCACTTATTCGAACGTAATAAAATTAAAAGCAGATGCAAGTGAAGTAACAGCTATTGTGTCAAAGAATATCGTTCAAACATTGGATAATTCCACTGCCCACATTGACATAAATTAAATTCTAATTCAAATGTATTTAGTAAGACATAAATTGGGAATAAAAATGTGTAAAAAACCTATGATTTCCCGAAAAAACAAATAAAACTGCATAATATAATAAATATATATACAATATTTGGTTTAAGATAATGTTAAATACCCTATATACATACATATATCTATATTTAGTTATATATACAAATATTTCTGCTTACTTTTATATTAATGTGTACGTATATAAAATAAATATATTAAGTAAATCTAAATATAGTTTAAATGATTTAATAAAAAAAAATATTAGAAGCGTTTTCAGTTTTATTAAAAGCGCCTAACATCAAATCGAAATACAATAAATCAGTAATAAGTATTATTAAATAATATTTTAAGTTTATCTCAATTCAATTGAGATTTCAATCCTACTTTGCAGTTCATTGTTTTGTTATTGTTTTGCTGCATATAATTTCTGTAAAAATTAAAGAACGAAAGAGAGAGTAAAAAGAAGAATAAAACAAGACAGTTTGTAAAACCAATGATTTTTCAAAGTGCACATTTTGAAAAAAAAAACAATAAAAATATTTTATAATTATTGTGACTGTTTGCTTTATAATTTTAAAATTTTTTTAGAAGTTTTTATCTAAGAAAAAGTTTGGAAAAAATAAAAGATACATTCTTTAATTTTAAATAAATTCTGTATAATTAAGAATGTCACTACGCCCGGAATAGAGTATTAGAAGGAAACAAGTATAATTAAGAAAAGCCATTAATACTTGTAAAAATATAACTTTCGAACTTTAGTATTTTTTGTTTTTACCTTTACCTTTACCAACTAATTTGCCTAGGTGTTCATATTACAATTTACAGGTGTCTAAAAATATAATTTTTTTCGTTTTATCTCTTTAGCAGAAGAAAGTACAAATATTTATTCTGAGAAAATTTATACTAATTCTCTTAATTTCCCTTTTCTTCTTTTAAAATTTCAAGTTGCTGATTAAAAACGTTTGGGAGATACTTAATTCAGTAGAACGAACATTTTGACGTAACAGTAAATTTAAATACTAACTTTAAAAAAATTTATGTATGTTTAATTTTTATAGTGATTTATAAAATTTAAAAAATGTTCTGTATCGAGAAAATATTCAGCGGAACTTTAGATATTATATAAACATTTGAAAATAGGGATTTTTTTTGAATTTGAAAGGGTCGGTAGCTCCATGTAGTAATGGATGGGGGAATAAATAAATTTGTCAACAAAATATTATCATCGTTTAAATTTCATTGCTCCATCTTAAATGATGTAAAAGTTTTGTAAACAGACAGGTGAACGAACGGACAAAGTAAACTAATAAGAAAATTCAAAAACTTTAAAAAATTTGCTAAAAACAGAAAAAGAAAAATTAAATCTCAATTAAACGTTGATTATTGTATTGTAGCAATAATTTAACGGTGATAAAAAACAAACGCTGAAAAAAAAATTTAAACTGAACAATTTTACAATAACAACAAAAAAAAAATTTGTCGATCGCGTTGATCTGTAATCATTAATTGAGTATGAAATATCAAATCAAAAAAAAAAAATGATTCATCAATTAGTTTTGTTTACGTACATAATACAAAAATTACGCGGTATGATACAAAAACTCATAATAACAACAAAATAAATGAATTTTTAGAAATGACGACTCCTTACTTCCATAATTATTATTTTTTTGTAATCTTTGGCTACTGATAAGTGTGATAAATGATAACAGAAGAATATGAAAAATTAATATATGTAACTATAACATATGTAATTAAGAACTTACTTAATACTTAAGCTTTGCTTTAATATTTAAAAGTGAAATAAAAAATCAAAAACTGATAAGAATTTTAATGAATGAAATATGTGAAACCCGAACGGATATTTTTTTAAAGACAACAGATCAGATTCTTAAACTAAAAAAAACTATACAAAATTAAAATAACTGTACGTAATTGTAAGTAAGTCAGAAGTTTTAAAAGAATTTAAAAGAAAATGCGTAACAAGTTAACAATGAATTCGTTTCTATAGGATTTTCAACGAGTCATTTACAGTTCCAAGAAGTACATAAGGAGAAGAAGTAAAAGAAAAGAGTAACACACGTATTTAATACTAAAAAATTAAAATATTAATACATACATAATAAGAGAATGAATACTAAAAAAATACAAAAAAACTTATTTTCAAATCAGTTTAAATATTAGTACTTAATATATTTTGTTAGTAGACATGCTAGAATATTAGGTATGCATGTAGATCTTAATTGTAGATTTTGCACAAGAATTGACGCTATATATAGAGAGTGAGCCATTTTTTATGAACCTGTTCCAGTCTGTCAAGAAAAGATAGGAAATATCTAGGATGGGTAGTTTCTTTTTTCAAGATTTAGATGAAATCTCTTACATGTATCTGAGAAGCTTGCTTTCAAAATTTTTACTGTCAAAGTGGAAACATCGTGGCATAAATATAGTTAAACATAATACCTAACTTACTTTTGCAAGTAGATTCTCTTCCTAAGATGCACTACGGATCTCAGAGTCTAGTGATTAGTGACGTTTTAGCTGAAAATTTTACTGACAATTTAGCCTTCATAAAAATAAATTTCATTACAAAATTTAAATTAAAACGATTTTCTGATGATAATCTCAATATCCATTTTACTTTCAATAAAACTCAATATAAGTAAATCTCAGTAAATTAAACAAATAATAACAGTTAAATAAAGAAATTAACAAGTACAAAAAAAAAAAAAAAAAATTCTTAAAATAAAAAAAATCTGTTTATTTATCGTTAAAATTTTAAAAAGTAATAATTGATTTTCGTTTGTTTGTGACCGAAATATTTAATGTTATTTTTTTTCCCATGAAAATTCTATGATTTTCAGAAATTTTTTTATTTAAGTAACAGATAAGTTAATCAGTTCTAAAATTATAGTAAAATATAGAAACATTTTTTTTTTAAGTAACTAATTATATTTAAGTTAGTTAATACCTAAGTGCCTAATACCTAATACCTAATACCTAACACCTGGGATGGCATCAATTGGTCTGATGATAGGAATCTCTCTGATCTCGACTACGCTGACGACATCTGCCTCTTGTCGCACAGCCAAGCTGAAACGCAGTCGAAACTGAACCTTCTACAACAGGCGGCACGGAAAAGAGGGCTCGAAATAAACATTAACAAAACTAAGGCAATGTTTGTTCACTGCCCAAGCAACACCCCTATCATACTAGAAGGCCAACACATAGATAGCGTAGACGAATTCTGTTACCACGGTAGCATAATAACTCCTACAGGTGGTACTAGGGAAGATGTACAAAATAGAATCAGCAAGGCAAGATCAGCATTCGGCAGTCTTCGGCCTATATGGAACAGCAACCAAATATCTAGATTCTAGAAGAACAAAAATTAGCATATTCAACTCCTGTGTTAAAACCACTCTAACATATGGTAGTGAGTCATGGCTGCTAACGAACACCATCAAGAATAAGCTGCAAGTCTTCATAAACAAGCACCTAAGAATCATATGCAGAATTTTCTGGCCGAACAGAATCAGCAATAAAGATCTATAAAACTTAACAAATGAGGAACCCCTAGTAAAACAAATAACCAGGAGAAGGTGGAAATGGATCGGGCACACATTAAGGAAAAATGAAAATGATATAAACAGAGTTTCGCTATGTTGGAATCCACAAGGAGGTTCTAGAGCTAGAGGTAGACCCAGAATGACGTGGAAGCGCACTGTCCTAAGTGAAATAAGCAGATGCAATTTGTCCTGGAGCATGATTGAAGAAAAAGCGTTAAGCAGAGAAGACTGGAGACTTCAAGTGGAAGCCCTATGCTCCCTAGTGGAGTAACAGGAAAAAAAAAAAAAAAATACCTAAGTAGTTATAAAATTATTTAAATTGCTTCCATCCGAAAGGTTAAAAATTTATGATTAAAATATTATGAAAAATAACTATTCATAGAATAATGATGTATTGAATTTATTGTAAGTTTCCATTTTCATAAATAAACTAGTGGCAAATAATTTAAGTGGTGCAATCTGACAACCTTAAATTATTTACTTAAATTACATTTAACAGATGTAAGTATATACTTAATATGTATTATTGTATATTTATAATACAAGCTTCATATATTGTTTCATACTTAAGTATAGTTTGAGATTTGCCTTACAAAATTTAAAATGAATCTGCTTAAGACATTGAAATAACCTTGAATTTTCCTGCAATCTGTAGTGATTGGGACATTTATACATAGGTGATTTATGTTGAACTAAACTTTATAAAAGTGTTGTTTTAAATTTTATTCAAATTATTTTATTTTTTATATTTTTTTGTTCTAAATTTTAATGTAATTTTATATTTGGAGAATATTTTTAACTTAAATACAATAAATAAGTAAAAATTGATTATTAAATAGCAAATAATATCGCTAGTGATTATTAATATTTTAAAATTCAATTCTCCCAAAGTCAGTTCCTAGTTTAATTGAAGAAGAAATATGATAATAGAAGACTTCAATACAAAACCATTAGTTCTAAAGCATTCCTCCCTTTTTGTTTAAAATTTTAAAAATATCTGAAAACACAATGATGAGCCCATAAACACAATACAATTTCAGAGTCAAGATTTTTGATAAAAAAGTATTTGAAATTATATAATTTTGTATTCGGCATATGTTACACATATATATATTAAAACTTTAACTTTAATTTTCGATATTATTATCCTTATTAAAAATCAATTTTAAAAGACAAGATACTTACATATAATATTTTACAATTCTTTTTTTTATACCCGTACGAATATAATGGTAATTTTTATATAATTAATTTGACATAACGTTTAACGCTTGACGTTTGACATAAAGAAGACGAAAAAGTTATGGCAAAATATATATTATATGTATATATTCTTGTTCAGACTTGAATTCTAAGATGATTTAGCTGAGTGCGTTCGACCGTCTCCACGATATAACTTAAAAACTTATGAAGCGAGAATTTAATAAGGCTTTAATTGTTATATTAATGAAATTTGATTAGTCTAATGGAATAAGTTCGAGTATAGCTGTCATACAATTACAAAATTTATATTCTCATCATATATCATGGTAGTTATATTTAATGTTATAAACATTTGAAATTTTCTAAAAGATAATCAAGTTGTATGGCAATAACTTCTATAAAATTTATTTAGTTTGGCATAACGAGTTCAAGCAGTTGTTTTACAACTCGGAAATTTACATAATTATATCTTTTTACTAAATTAAGTCAGTTATCTGAAATTTTTTAAAAGATGATTAAATATTATGAGAACAACATATATATATAATATTATTTTCGTGCCTTAGAGAGGGTACCTTAGAGTTGCCACAAGTCTATCAACCTTTTCATTAAATCTGAATATATTTCGACTTTTAACTTTTAAAATTATTATATTTATAGAATAAAAGTTATTAATATTCGTGAATTGAATTTTTAATACCGAAAAAAAAAAATTCTCTTCATTAAAAAATAATTTCCAAATAAAAAGTTTATTAATAAAAAAAAAAAAAATACAAAAAACGCAATTAAAATTCTTAACATATATTTCTGTTCGGTTTTTGTTTCTTTTAAATAATATAAAATTATATTCTAAACGCAATTGGATTAACATATAATAAGTATATATATAAGTATTAATTCGTAATTTATAAGAATTTTTAAATTTATAAACAAACAAACAAATAAAATTTAAACCAAAAAATAAAATATTAAAAAAAAAAAAAAACCACAAAAGAAAAACAAATTGAAAGAAATTAATGTGAATTAAAAATAAACAATAACGAAAAGAATAATTTGTCTCAATAAATAAATAAAGGTATAAAATAAAAACAAAATTGTAAAAAAATATAAATAAAATTAATTAATAGGTAATAAAGAAAATTCAAAATAAATAAAATATAAAAATATATACTTAGGTAAATATTTACTTATATATATGTACTTAATATGTTAATAAAAATATTAATTTATAGAGTTAGAACAAAATTTTTTAAAATTTAACCTTATTTAATTTTGTTTATTTTATTTAAGTAACAAATAACAGAAATGTCAACAAACTTTTCTTTTGTTTTCTATGTGGTAGCCAAAATCTAGCAAAGAATTTCTTTATACACACAGTTGATGCACGTATGACTAAATGGTTAAGGAATTGAGATGATGGTAATATAGAACAAAATGAAGGTATTGGTAAGGTAAATATGAACTTGAAAAGGTTCCTTATGAATAAGTGTATAACTTGTTAAGTAGAGCATTACAAACAGATGGGAAAACATTTATACAATTTAGAATTTCTCACAATAAATACGTTTCCATAACCAAGATTTTCAAAAGAAGTAAAACTTATACTAAAACAACAAAATCACCTATATTAGGCGAAAGGCGTGATATTGAATTTAGTTGAGGTAATTTAATGGCATTTCATTTTGGAGCACCAGAACAAATTTGCGGGTTATACTCAATTATAAGTCGAGTGTATGTTTTGTAGATATTAGACAGATGTCTAGGTGAAAAATAAGCTATCAGCTAAGAAATTTAGAAATATTATTCCTACGCATGAATTAATGTCACATAAATGTATATATAATTGAATTAACAAACACAAACGCAGAAAATTTACTAAGTACATAGTTTAATATACCAAAGTGGAAACTTCTTGCATCATGTTATTTTAACTCAATATTTGGAATTTATCGTCACTTACCAACTTATACGTTTTTATGTATTTTTATTAGAGTATTGGTTTTTATTTTCGTATATTTATTGTCGGTTTTGCATTTTCTCGTTACGGATGTTTTAGCTACAATTCTACCCATTTTTTTTTTTTAGTCGTTGGTTGAAAATTTTCAAATATTTATAAATAAAATAAGTAAATACCCACATATGTTGGTAAATTGGAGAATTAATATTCAAAATTACAAATAAGTATGTAATTATTTTAACGCTATTTTCATTTGTTCAACCGAATCCTACCTATTACCTATTTATATAGATGATTCGAATAGGAGTGATTAAAAGAACATGATAACAAATTGAATAGATGGACTAACGCTATTGGTATATGATCCTGTATTTCATAAACAATAGTTCACCCATATTGAAATTTATTCAACTTAATAGTTTATTCTAAAAGAGACGTAATGTTTTAAAAGTTAATTGACTTTTTTGTTTCTTCGTCTTTACAGTCAATCCTTTAAAAGGTAAATACAAGTATAGAAATATAAATTTGATGTTAATTGAGTTCTGGTATAATCAAAATTATTTCTGACAAAAAAAAAAATATGAAAAAAATATAAAATAAAAATCAACTCGAAAATCGAAAGACCTACATACTTAAATGAAAGTAATAATTAAATGTAAGTTAAAACTAAAATGACCTCAGTTAAAAATTGCAAAAATAAAACAAAACCTTTTTAAAGATTTCCACAATAATTAATAAAAAAAAAAAAATTAAAACAATGAAAATATAAAACTTTATATGATTACAATATAAACAATTTTTAAATAGTTGGAAAATATTGAAAAATATGTGCAAATGTTATTTAGGTGTCTTAGCTGTTCTTAGAAAAAAAGTTATTTCTTATAAGTACAATACAATTTCTTTAGTTTCAATTGAAATGTCATTAAAGAGTGTTTTATTTAAATAGTAACTTAGTAAGAAGTATGTTAAAGTCTAGACAAATTTTTATGTTGTTTGTAACATTTTGTATTTTTCTAATCTAATTTAATTTTTGTATTCTGTTACCGTTTTAAAATAAACTACCAAATATTATTTTATTTATTTTTAGCACCTAAGTCAGATACTTTCACGACTTTCTCTCAATAACGTTCTCTTTAGTTTAGTTTTTAATTTTATTATATTTTAAATTTAAAATTTAAATCAATTTAAAGTAGTGTTAATAAAAAAAAAAATAAACTATAATATTGTCAATAAGAAAAACAAAAACAACAACAATATATAAACAAACAAAACAGGTAAAATAAAAATCTGAAGAACTTTATATATACAGGTAAAATACAGAATAAATATATGTAATATATATACTTATGTATGTATGTACAAAAGTAAGTTAGTGTTCATAGAATATTAACTTTTATGACTTTTTTTTTCTTACTAAACCAGGTATGACTCACACAGGTGTTTATTATATTATTTCTCTTTCTTTCATTTTGTTTTTTTTTTGTTCAAAATCATCATTTTTTTTATTCCTTGTTTTCTTTTATTTACGTGTTTTTTCTTGTTGAAATGTGTTTTTTATTTTGCCAGGTAAAAAATTGTAATAAGAAAAAAAATGAAATACAGGTAAGTTAAGTAAAAGGTCTCTTGTTTAGTAACTTAAGAAAGTAAAACAAAAACAGATATGAGAGAAAAAAGTTGAGAAGAAGAAAATCAAGTTTTTTTTTTATAAAAAAAAAAACTCATAAGTAGATAACCGTGTAAAGTACTTCAGTTTAACTGGGCAAACAAGATTTGTTTTTTTTTCTTCTGACTTTTTTTTTTTTAATGTAAACCTGTGTGTGTTTTTATGTATGCATATATGCGTATATGCATTATAAATTAAATGTTTATATTGTATTCAACATAGCACGTCAGTACACTATAAAAATAATATTAATACCTAAAAAGTAAAAAAAAAACAGAATTTAGTTTTCCAATTGGATTTAAATGATAAGAAACTATGAACCATTCATTAAAAATTTATATTTATCATTTTCTTGTTTTTAGCGACTATGGTGAATTGATTAATCTTGTATATGTAAATAATATATCTGATAAAAATTTAAGATCTTTAAAAATAAACAAATGAATTTTTAAATCCTTTAATTTTGTTAAGTCCTTATGTGTCTTTTAACATTCTTGTATCATTGCACATTATCGTATTTTGCTCATTATTCAATTTATAATGGCGCAGTGTGTAGTCGCCGGTCTTTCAAATGAATGGTGTTAAGTTCAAACCACTGCCAGGTCAAAATATTATAAAAAAAAAATAAATACAACATTTATAATTTAATACTTGAAATCTACACATGAAAAGAAAAAGTTGATTTATTCCCTCATCACATTGTAAGTGGTGGGCGTTGCAAAATAAATAAATAATTAGTCTATAAAAAAAATGCAATCTAAGTAAATCCAAACTTTTTTTTTAATTATGTACTTATAACGGTTAAATATACTTATAATATATTTATCCAAACTTTTGTTTAATAATACTACTCGTAATATTATCTGCATACTTAAATTTTCCTGGAGTAAATATTTAGATTGATATTAAGTGTTAATTAAAGATTAGTAAGAAATATCTGTTACGAAACCCAGATGACAAAGTCTTTAATAAACTTTAACAAACTATTTAATTATAATTTTTGGAGGAATAAAAATAAAAAATTTCCAAATTAATTTTATTTCAATAATAACTAATTCTTTTTTTCTTTATCTTCTATTATCATAATAGTAACTATTAAAATTATTAACAATATAATTAATTTTTGACTATATTGCCAGCTATATATGTTACCATAATAAGAAATTAAACTTTATTCACAAGATTTTACAAAGATGACATGAGCCTAAGTTAATAATTTGTAAAATATGCAACGCTCTGATGAATATTCTTTAAACGGTTTCTTTCGTTTCTTCTTTTCTCTTTTCCTTCTATTATCAAAATTTCCGATATTTTTACTAATTTAGGTTTGTGTCCTAAATAAATATCCTCATGTATATAGTTATAAGTTTTTTTCTGTAGCTTCTGATTAGATATAGCTTCTTTTTATAGATAAAGAAAGATAACATAAGTACGTTATGCAAAATATACTGGAGTTCATGATAGGAAGAGATGTTCAATTTTGTTTCCTTGCAGTAATATCAATAATTCAAAAATCTCCAAATGATAAAGAAAAAAATGTTATATTTAATTTCTAAAGACGATTTGACGAATTGATAAAAATGATTCTTTTGAAAATTTAATAAAATCCAACAAAGTGACGAACAATAACTAAAAAATAATTAAGTATCATTTCGTCAGAAACTTTTTCATTGAATTTTCTAATTATATACGTATAAATAATTAAAAATAAAAAAAAAAAATTTCTAAACATTAATTATGCACATAAATGTTGTATTTATTATTGGTAGGTACCATAAGTTTACTGCATCACCCATGTGTTAGTAATTAAACGTAAAACGAGAAAAAAAAAAACAATAATATTGCTAACAGCACACATTCATAATTTACCTATAATCAAAATACAACACAGCAACAACAAATAATAATTTTTATTTTGTCATATATAAAATATCAATTTTAATATTTGAATTTGTAAAAAATCAAATTTACTTAATTCGTTTTTTTTTTATTTGTTTTTTTTTTTTTAATATATAACCAACATAATATTTTTTTTTAACAAATTTACTCAACCATTATTGAGTAATTGTCTTTTTATCAGCTTACAAAGATTAATTTCATATTTTTCTATATTTTTACTTGTTTTTTTTTTTTTAATTTACCATGTATTACATCAACATAAGTAATTCATTAAGTAAAAGGTAAGTAAATTACTTAATTTTCAAAATAACAAAAAACAAAAAAAAATTCAGGTGAGTTGGATTCACTCATATTAACAAAGAAAAACAAAAATAAAAACAAAAGTAAAGGTGTAATATGGAATAGAAAGAAAAAAAAAACAGAGAATACAAATAAATTGTAATGTGTATGAGAAAAAAAGAGAAGAAAATAATAAATAAAAATACTACTACATATATGTACATTAAAAACAATCGTATTCGTTTGAGAGTGTTCTTATACTGTTCTGTTTACATTACACGTAGAGTTCAAATAAGGTTGAATCATATAATTATAGTTTAATATACTATAATAACTATATACATAATGTTGGTTAAAAAAAAAACAACACAATATTTATATTTATCTACTGTTATTTCGATCAATTTGTTAATTTAAATTTCTTTTGAATCTCTTAAATTCAAATTTTTTTACAACCAAAGTTAGCTTACAAATTTTCAATAAGTTTAAAAGTCTTTTAATAAACTTCAACTTCCAAAGAATAAAGATCTGTAAAAAATTAAAATATGAAGTTTGGTCAGCTACTAAGTTATAGTTCAAAGCAATCTTTTTAATTTATAACAAGATAAAAATTTGTGACAGGACTAAGTACGCATCAGCTTTTAAACTTTAATTTTATGACTATTTTTAAAATTTTGTGGCCTTGTAATTAAAAATAAGATTTAATAGAGAACCTATAGAAAACGTAGAAACAAAGAAAATTTAATAAAATCTAGGTAAGTACTTTTTTTTTTAATTAAAATTTATTTTCCCTCATATGAATTTTTCAGAAGGTGCAAAGATGAAGAGAAAGAGGAGTAAATCACTTCTCTTATGTCAGTGCACACTTTTTGCTCTAATAAATAAATGTTTTTGGGGAAATTCTTTTTAATCTTTTCTACATGTCAGAGGTGGATTTAATTTGTCGAATGTATAAAACTGAGCTTTAACTCAAACCTAATTTTTTCCAACAAAAATACCAGTTCCAGCATAGTTTATGTTTAAAAAAATGAGTTTTGAGTTTAAGCTCAGTTTTATGCATTCAACCCAATCTATTTAGCTAAGCTTTGATATGCTTTGTTAAGTCGGATTGGAGGACACCATTTGTATCGTCTTGAAAAGATACTTATTAAAAATGTTTCTTCTTTATCATTTTTTAGATCTAAATCGACACACCGCAAATCGAAGTTTGAGTGAAAACAGAAATATCCAATTGGTATAAATATGTAAATAAATATTCCAAAGTTAAATTTCACAATATTATCTATATTTTTTAAAACTCCACATGGATACTCAGTTAATGATCATAATATTAAATAATGATCAATATTTTTATACATTAACATATCCATACATATTTACTTATGAATGTATTATATATCTTAAAATACAGGAAGAATTGAAGAAACAAAGGTAAAATAAAAAAAAAATAAAAATAAGAAATAAAATATAAGTACACACATACCTTCACAAAAAATACTATTAGAAGAAAACTGGCCAGCAGTTTTCGAATGTACAGTGGTTGCTGTATCAAAAATTTTAAAAGCTTTTTCTCCACCTATTTTGATTAATTTTATTTTAATTCCTTCTTTTAAATTATTTTATATTATTATAATTCTTTTTATTTTATTTTTTTTTTTTTCTTAATTGAAAACTTTGTAATTATGATTATGATTATTATTATGATTATTTTTCTTTTTAAAATTTTTTATTCACCTTAAGGAGTGGAATAAATTCACCATTAAAATATAAATTAATAATTAATTTTAAAACTAAAAAAAAAAAATTAAAAAAAAAGAGAAAATCACAACAAAATAAGAGAGATAGAACGATGCTATTATAAAATATTGTATTACTTATATTATATTATTATTTATATATGTACCAAATACATAAATATATAATAATGGATATATATATTTCTGGTTTTGATTTTTTTTTTCACCTCTATTTATTCAGTAACAAATAATAAAAAAAATAAAAAACTCTTGTTAGAATTATTAATAACTTTTGTATAGATTGTAAATACTAAATACATTTATGTATACTTGTACATATTGTACACACAAACACATATTTATATTTATATATTCATATATGTACCTATATACATATATTTTTTTTTTTTTTTGAATTGGATAAACTTATATTTAAAAAAAAAAAATAGTAAAGGTAAGTTAAGTATAAAGCGTTTCTAATTGATTAATATTGACACAGGTAAGAAAAGCTGTAAATTTTATATGTATGTATGTACATATGTATAATTTTTCTAGTTATTATAACATATTTTTTTTTTTATTAATAAGTATTAATATTTTTTTTATATCTATTTATTAATTATTTTTTTTTTTTTTAATTTACTAGAACTTAATTTAATATTTATTTATTTAAATTATTTTTTGTCTCACTTTTTCTCTCTCTTTTTTTCTTTTTGTATTTTAAATATTATTTATTTTATTTTTAATATATTTATTTCTTAAAATAAACTTTTTAAATTTTTTTTATATAGAACAAAATTAAGTTCACTATAAATTTAATAATATATGTATATATAAATTTATTTATATAAAATAACATATAGGTATAATATATAGATATATATATATATTGGTAGATCACATTAATTTCATTTATTAATTTTTTTTTTCTTTTCTGTATTTTAAAATAATAGCATTTCTAATTAAATGAAAGCTGCGCGCGCGCGCACATTCACTGTATACATACACCTGATATATTAGCAAAAATAAAAGAGTGGAAATAGCGAAAAAAAATGTATATATGTGATTATATTCTTAAGTATATTTTAAAAATTCTATAAATAAGAATATTGTAAATTTTCAAAATTAATATAAAAGAAAAGAAAAAAAAAAGATTTTGTTTTTATTTTAATACGATATGATTTTATATACGAACAGATGTGTTAGAGGGCACAATATAATTCCTTTTCTTTTTTTTTTTTATTGTTTAATAATCCAAACATTGGTTTCGATGATCGTTATAATAATTTTTATTTTTAATTTTTTTGTCTTTAAATTTTGATTCTTTTTATTTTATACATATATGTATGTATGTATGTAAACTTTGTGTATTTTATCCTTTATATATTATATTAATTTTTTTTTTAATTTATTTTATTTTATAACTTTTTTGTCTAAGAAAAAATTTTTTCCCTTTTGTATTAAAAATTTTTAAAGAAACTTTGAATATAATTTTCAATTTTTTTGTTGTTGTTTTGTTTAAAAATAACGATTAAAAATGTTTGTTGTGAATTAAATAAGAATGAAATAAGAAAAAACAATATTCAAAACTACAAAAAAGTTAATAATAAAGTAACTGTACAGTAACGAACGACCGTCGCGCAACTTCGATTTATACTAAAAAAATTTTAACTAAAATTTTTTTCTGATAGTTTTCTCATCATATTTTACTCATTTTTTTTTTTTTTTTTTTATCTATCACTCTCTTTGGGTTTCTTTACAATTCATTTCAATTGCATTGGTAATTGTGTTTGGTTTATTTTTTTGGTTATATATTGTTTGGAATGGGATTGGACTGAATTGAATTTTTGTTTGTTGCAAAGTAAAATAAAAATAAGAGAAAGAGCAGTCGCAACCAGATTTATTAATATTTAGTCATTATTATAAATAATTATTTAGTATTATAAATTTATTTGATACAAATAATTTTGATTTAGTTATTCTTAATATCTATTGAGTTTCATATTGTATTTTTAAATTATTTAGACACTTTACTTATTTAGTTTTTTTTATAGTATATACATATAAACAATATTTTTACTTCCTTAAAGTTTAAATTGAATTAGAAAGAAGCGCTGTTATGAACCATAACGAGGGGTATATTTTTGAAGAATCTTCAATATAGCAGATGTTTCACTTTAGTTTCCCTATACTTCCTATTTGGAGTGAAACTGCCTGAAAAACCATTTCATATCCATTTCCTATCTGGAGTGAAGCTGTCCGAAAAACCATTTCACATCACAAGAGAACACTTTCATGAAATTTGATGGCGTTCGAGCTACTAAAAGATATTACAAAGCTTCGTATCTCAAGCGTATCTGAATAGAAACTCCTCGGGACAGAAATAATTACATTTTTAAATAATAATAATTGGACAGAGTATTCCAGCTTCCTCTCAATAAACGAATAAGGAAGCACGTGCTTGAAAGTTATAGGTAGGTATGTAAGGTGGTGACATTCACGATGATACGTGAAGGCCTCAATTAGTACTAGGTTGCGCCATATTGATCCCACTGCACTCATGTGACCTATGTTTGTGGTTGTTTGTTTGATTACTAAAAAAAAAATAAACAAAATTGAATTGTTTCTCTAATTATACGTTCATTCTTATTTATTTGTTTAGTTCTTCAAAACAAAAAGTTTTTTCACACATCAAGAGCATTAAGAAAAGGATTTCATCGTATTTTGAAGATACACAACTATCTTTCTTAGAGAGACAAATATTTTGCTAACTGTTAAAAATTTTGTTTTTAAATTAGAGCTACACTCCGTGTTAGTTCTCTCTGACAAACTTAGATCTTGACACTACAAATTAATTGTTAGATTTTATTGAGTTATTGCTATCTGATTTTCAAGATCCTAAAATAAATGAACTATTTATATGTGTTATGAAATTGATGTGATTTCTTTATTTTATTTTTTCGACAATAATTTATATTATTTATTCGAATTTTATATTTCTTACTCGAACAATATTCTTGTACGTTTTTACTAGTTGTGGTTGAGAAATTTACTTAATTTGTTATATACTTTATTTTATATACTTATTTATATTCATATACTTATTTTATATACTTTATATTATGTACATATATAAATAATTTTTTATATTTAAAAAATATTTCAAATAAATAATATCCTTTAGTTATTATTAGAACGTTCCATCACTATTTTTATTACTTGATTCTTAAATAAATATTAAATAATAAATTAATTCATTTAATAAAATTCTCATTTACCTTTATTTTATGTTTTTATTCTCTTATCATCAAAAAAATGCTAAAAATGTAAACATATAAATTGCTCTTTAATTTATTTTCATTTTCTCATTCATATTTAGAATGTGTTTGTGACTGGGAATAAAAAATTTCTCTTCGCCGCAAATTGCTTTCCTATACGTATACGTGCTGAAATTAACTACTTTCGTCATCACTTCACTATACTTTTGCACTTTACAGTGTTGTGTTTTATTTTTTTTAGAGTTTGGATAATTTTTATTTTATATAATAAAATGTTTATATAGTATTGACATTTACATATGTGTTGTGTTCTTTTGTTTCCACGGAAAGACTGTTTGTTTGGGTTTAATACGTGAGGAGAACTGAGAATATATTAATTTTTGTTAGTAAAGTGAGAGAAATTCTGTATATTTTCTGTTTTTAATGAAGAAAGAAGTAAGTGCCATTTGCCTATTTTGTAAATCGCAGTGCAAAAAAGTGCATAACATAATAAAAGATTTGTTCTGGTTTTTTTTTTGTATTTTGAATAATTAGAAATTTTATTTTGAAGATTAAGAATTAAAAATATTAATATTTAAAAGAATATTTTCAATCAGTTAGTTATTACGTTTCCAATAAGTATTCATTTAAATGATAAGAAGACAGATTTCAACTTAAAGGCATAATAGTTGGACAAATGGAAACTAGAGCTTATTAGACTCTAAAAAGTAACATAAATTGAAAAAAATAAAATAACTATTAACTATTTTTTCACTTAATAAGTTTTCAAAAAATATGCATTAAGGCAAAATAAAGTGAAGATTAATGTTGATTAATATAAGACCCAGAATAGATACTGAGGTATACAATTTACATAATGAGGACTTGCATGAATGTAGCTAAATAATAAAATTAAGCTGGGGGAAATAAAACCAATTTATAAGTTAAGAGCAGAAACAGGAAGTATGATATAAGCAAATTTAAAGAAAAAGATATGGAGAAGAAGATTGCCTCCCCTTACAAATACTACTGAAAAATGATATTTTAAGAAGCAATTTAACATTTTTGGCTATTTTAATGAAAACAAAATGAATTAAGCTGAATATCGATTCACAAAAACATAAAAAGATAAACTCAGTATATGATAAACTTGGAGTGATGTAAAGAAAAATTTTGCGAAAAATTATGGCTCAACAAGAATTGTCAGTGGGATATTTAAAGTGTATAATTGATTGAAAACGAAATATTAGAAGATTTCTTTTTATCTAAAAATATTGCTTCTAAGCTTACGTTAAACATAATGCTATTAGAAGTAGAGCAAGATCAAGAAAGAGATAACTGGTTGATATACCACAAAACATTTAGAAGATAGTTTAGAAATTAAAAAAAAAAAGCAAGTGTTGATTTATAACAAACTTTGATAGAAAAAATTTGGGCGAAATTGAATTAATCTTTTAATTGAATTAATCATTCTGAGCACATTGCTTTGCTAAAAAAAAATAAGTAATTAATAAGTTAAATTGTAAGTATTCCTATTAAATCTTGTATTATTGCAAAATGACCACTACTATAGATGATTATATAGGTTCTTCTTCAATGACTGTCAATGGTATCGTTTTCAATAAATAGCACATAATTTTTTTTATGAGAACAAAATCCAAATTTCCAGAATTGAAAAAGGGGAGAAACAAAGGAGAACATCAGGGGCAATGAAGAGAACGATCTATTAATCAAATTTTGTACAATTATTTGCGAATGAATATTGATACTGTTGTTGGTGTTGCTGTTAGCTTCTTTTTGTAAAACACAAAAAAAATAAAATCATTTTCCTTCTGGCTGCGGATATTGCATTTGTTGACTCTTTAAAAATTCTTTCCTTTATTAATATTGAATTTTTTTTTTGTGTCTTACGCCTGTCTGGCTGGATGCTGCAGTTATATACATATAAATCGTATGTCCCTATGTATTCTATTAAATTTTTATACCGAAACTTAATTTTGAGATGGTATAGATTCAACTACACTAATATTCAAGTATATACTTATTTGGCGCAAACCGTGTTTTAACGATTGAAAAAGATGATTGTATTGTGTATTGTGTATCACATCGCATATATATATTTAACTTTTTTTTTTGTTAATCTTGTGGAGCAGCCTGGGAGCAACTTTTATAGCAAGATTTTTTTATGACAATTGTTTTGTGTTTTAAATTCAAATGATGCTTGCATATGATTCACAATGTAATAGTACCAATATGTATGTTGTTTATTTATATTTTTTGTTGTTTTATTTTAATTTGAATAAACTTACGCGATCAGATTGGATTTAATATATTCCTCGTTCTTTGTATTTGTTAGTTTTACTAAAGAAAGATTAAAAAGATCATACATGATGTAGGAAATAACAAAAAGAATGAGGGGAAAAAAAAGAAGATATTACTAGACATGTTTCAGAGTAAGAATATAAAAATAAATGCAATAAAAAAAAAGTAATTCCTGCTGTGCTGAAAATCTCTAGGAGTGAATGCTGCTGATGAATGATGAATGGAAAAGTGGTTTTCTTGTGGTTTTGATGAAAAAAGAAAGAGATTTACATTTTGATTTTTGTTCTTTATATATTTAGTTCTTTTAATGTGCATATACAGATAATTTTGTGACACAGGAATCACTTGAATAGTGTATATATTCTTTTGATTTTTATGTTTGTATTTAAAACTAAATATATATTGACGATAGTATAGACTATAGAGTATATTGTTCTATTGGTTCTATGCACTCACAATATCATGAAGTATAGATATTCTTTTTTATTTGATCTTTTTCATTTTTTAGCCTTTTCGATTAATGAAAATGATTAAGCAACAATAATGCTTTGTTATTTAAAATGAAAGATTTATTGACATTGTAAAAATACTGATAAACTCACAGGTGGGAAATTACTGATCTCTTTCTATACCTATATTTATATTTTGTTGTAATAAAACTGGGAAACTCTGATTTAACTTTAAAAATTTACTAAGAGGTTATTAAAATGTCTCGAGAAATAATGAACAAAACTTTTCAAAATACAATTTACTCATTATTTTTTGTACGATATAATTTTATCTTGTGTATTTTTGAGTTCAATGCTCGTATTTTGTTAATGTCTGTGTGAAATTGATTTGAAATACAATTTACTTAAAAAAAAAAAAGGATAACTTCAATTGCATATTAATTTGATTGATAAGCAAAAAAAAAAAAAATTAATTTTATGAAGTGGTTTGGTTCATTCTCTGATTTGTAGAAATTTAAATTTTAGGATTAAAATTACTTAGTTGCGAATTATGTAAAATTTTGGAAATTTGTGAATTATCGTTTTCGGTAGAGCATTTAAAAGATGTTAGAATATACATTATATTAAATAATATTAATAAACTCTCGAAAGAGTAGTAAAATAATCCTACAGCAAAATGGAGGTGTTTAGTACAAGCTGTTATTCAGAAATATGAAATGCTTTCTTCCAAACTCTTTGGATAACACAATTTGCTTAATTATTTTCCATTAAAATTAATTAAAACTGATACTAATTGGTTTGTCGACGATATAAAAATGCCAAAGAATTGATTTTGCGAAAAAACACGTTCGAAAAAAAGATTAAGTCATCAATTCAAAACCAAATTTTGTCTGTTGAAAAAAAAATTCAGAAAATCGCGAAAAAATTTTTTTTTATTGCATTTGTCTCCCTATTGTAAATGTAAATGTCATAAGGGAGAATAACTCTTACGACGTGTGTGGAATTCGAACCCACATTCCCTCGATGTTTACAGCGTATTTTATACGTTAATACCCACTAGGCCACTGAGGCCCCTATCGCGAAAAATGTAATGTTAAATGTAGGAGGATGAAAAAAAAAGGGTGCTATTCTAGAAATTGATATTAATTAAAAATATTATTAATAAATAATAACTATTATATTATAATTGACATGAATTAAAGATAAGGTTTACTTAACAAAACAGTTCACGTTTTATTAATTCTTTTTACATTGATAATGAATAATGATCCGTTAATCTCAATATTTTCCATTAAGACATTCATATTACACAGATTTTGATAATCAATTTTCTACGCAATAGAAATTTGAAAAGAAAAAAAAAACGTTTATAAAAAAATCCAATAAACCATTAAATGTTTCTTATAAAGTTTTTTTTTTGTGTTTTTTTTTTTTTTACAGTAACTCCTATCTAATTTATAAAATGCCAAACCTAAACTATTAAAACAAAACTAGAAAATCCCCTGTGCAATTGCACAATTTCTATAGATTCAAAAACATTTGCGGTATCATACTGACTCCCTTAATAAACTACCTAAAAATTTCATTTTTACATCAGCACCATTAAAAAAACTTTGGTATCACTTACTTACTTGATGTAATAGAAAAAAACATAAAACAAATCTGAACATATAAAATTAAAAATGTTAGGAACAGTTTATTAATTTTTTCACGCCGTTTTTTCGTGGCGGTAATTTTTGACAGTTTTTTAATCATTGAGAAAAAATGGTCCAAGCTAAAAACACATTCAGGGTAAAAGTTCGTGCCGATATCTCAAAAATTGTTTGAAACACATGTATAAAGTGCACAATAAAAACCGGCGAAAAGCCAACCAACACCAACCGCTACGACATTTTTATTTTTGTTACATTTAAAATAATCCCAATAATCGAAATAATTTTAATATTTGTTAAAATTTTACCAGACTCTCTATTTTTCTTTAGTTTAAAAAAAAAATTTTTATGTCGATAAAAACAGTTGTTTTCGCCGCGAATTACTTTAATTACCAAAACTACTTTCAAGTCTTTTGCGTTTATTTTTTTTTTGCTTGAAAAAAATTTGCTGAATTTATTTTATTTAAATGTACTTTGGAAGAGGTCTTTGGTATATTTAATAAAAGATTCATGTCTCTGATAATGTAATTTCATAAATTTTCGGGGCCTTTTTTTTTTGTGTGGGTTGTTTTCGACAGCTTTTTAATTTAATGGTCTAATAATAAATTAGTACAAAATTATGAATCTATTTTGAGAGAAGGCATCTAAAATGATATTTCCTATGTTATTTTTTCTCTTTTTTTTAAGAAAAATATCCATTTCTAAAATATTTAGTAAGTTTCTGATTTCTGTTATGAAATATAATTAGCTAAGTCTGCCGAATTTTATATTAATAAAAAAAATTCGAATATTTTATGTTATATCAAAAATTCAGCTTAAAAAATCAAAATTCCAACCTAAATAAACAAAACTACTTTAAAGTCTGTTGCGAAACTTTTACCAGCTTTTATAATAGTGAAAACAAAATCAAGAATAAAATCAGCCTATTATTTTTTTTCTTATAAATATAAGGCTTACTATAAACTTTGCTCTTTTCACTTTCAGGTCTTTTAATTTTATTAAGAGTATTTTTATTTTTTTCAAAACAAAGAGTCATTTGAAAACTGCCAGCAGAAGATTAATAATTTATTTTTAATTTACCGCTGCGACCAGTTCATAATGGATGTGGCGGTCAAATTTAAAAATTAAAAATTTGCTTTAAATTTTGTGTCGAAAGTACTTTTTAAATAGTAAACATTTGTGTCTCTGATAAGACTTTTAGTCTAATATTTGTGTCTCTGATAATAAAATTTTAAATTATTAAATAAATATACAGAAATATCATCTTTGCCAGTTTAGTTTACATTCAGTGTGAGTGGTTTATTATAGAAATAAAATATTTTTTTTTTACATCTTGTGTGTCTGGTATTAATATCTATATGATATTTAATATCTTGTGTGAATTGGTATTATCAGAGACTACATAGAGATGTACAAATTCATACAAAAATTTGTACTAATTTTTTTTCAAACGGGCCAGCTAAAATTGGCTAGTTTTAAAAATTTTAAAGCACAGAAATATTTGATTTGTGTCATAGCTAAAAGAATTTAGTGAAAACCAGAATCTTCTGTAAAATCTGGTGTAAAATGTAAAAATTATCATTCATATATTTTATGCATTTACAAAATTTTTTTATCTTTGTGAATTAAACCATAATCATTATATTGTGTATATTATCAGAAATTCAATCATTAATTTCAGGTATTATATTATCTGATCTGATTAACAAATCTTATTTTTTTCAATGGCTAACAATATTATTAATGGTCTAATAATAAATTAGTACAAAATTATGAATCTTTTGTGAGAGAAGGCGTCTAAAATGACATTTTCTATGTAATTTTTTTCTTTTTGTTTTAAGAAAAATATCCGTTTCTATAATATTTAGTAAGTTTCTGACTTCTGTTATGAAATATAATTATTTAAGTCTGCCTAATTTTATATTAATAAAAAAATTTCGAATATTTTATGTTATACCAGTTCTACCGAAAATTTAGCTTAAAAATCTAAATTTCAACCTAAATAAACAAAACTATTTTAAAGTCTGTTACGAAGCACCAGCTTTTATACTAATGAAAACAAAATCAAGAATAAAATCGGCCTATTATTTTTTTCTAATAAATATGAGGTTTACTATAAACTTTGCTCACTCATACTTTTTCACTTTCAGGCGCTTTAATTTTATTAAGAGTACCTATTTTTATTTTTTTTTTTCAAAACAAAGATTGAAAACGCCAACAGAAGATTAATAATTTATTTTTAATTTACCGCTGCGACCAGTTCATAATGGACGTAGCGGTCAAATTTAAAAATTAAAAATTTGCTGAATTTATTTTGATTGAAAATGTGTTTTTTAAGTATGTATGTACTTTTCCTTTTTTGACTGTACTCACTTTTAATGAACGGTTTGTGTCTCTGACAATAATTCTAGTGGAAAATTTAGTCTCTGGTAATAATATTTACTAAATTTATTTATATTTTTAATTAACGGTTTGCGTCTCTTGATAATACTTTGAGTTAAAGATTCGTATCTCTGGTAATAAAACTTTAAATTATTAAATAAATAGTAAAAAAGCCCGTCATACGACGGGTATAAGTAGAAAAATAAAGCTTTTGTGAAAGTTTCCTCAGTTTTATGAACAATTTAATTTTAGTAAATTTATTCAAATACTTATATGTATTATATTTAGATATTGATAAATGTAAAATTTATTGCTAAAGTGTTTTAAATAATGAAAAACCTCAATGATGCTGTGAAGTAGTTTCTTTCAAAAATGTAATAAAAATGATTATTTAATAAATCTCATCTCTTGTAAATTTCTTTGTCAAGCTTTGGATTAAAAAACCAAAGGTTGGATTAAAAACCAATGGTAAATAAATTTTTGCCAATAGTATCAAAAATTTTCGCTTCGAAAAAATACAGTATCAAACTTTATAATTTTGAAACTAAACTACACTGATCTGATGCATTTGCCTAATTATAATATATAGTACACTTGTTATATTTTTCTATGGTTGCCATAGCAAATGCTTCAAAACTTTCTTTGTTATATTTTTCAAACAAATTTTTACTCTATCCGTAATAATATTCTGTCTCTTTATCTATCGCTTTCTCTACAAAATCTTCACACCGTAAGTTTTACGCACCTTTTATGTAAAACAATAAAAATTGGCTGTGCATATAATGTTGAAGTTTTAGAAAATAAAAATCATAAAAGAAGCATAAAATTAAGAAAATGTTACACATTCAAAATTTAATTGAAAATTGTGATTTTATAATTTAAATTGCGCTCCTTTAAAAGCTTTGGTTTTACGCACCGCTTTATTTTTTTATAATTTCTACTTAAAAATGCAACTCTTTAAAAACTTTGATTTATGCACTGTCTTGTTTTTTCATTCTTTTTATAGCATAACATTTTAATTCTTTTTTTCTATCTGTTATGTACCTAAATATCAGATGTACGTTTCTTTCTTTTCATAGCATAGCATTTAATATTTCTTTTTCTATCTGTTATGTACGTAAATATCAGAGGTATGTTTTTTCATTTAAAATCATAACATTTTAATAGTTCTTTTTTTCTTTAAAAATATTTAAAAACAGTCAAAGTAACATTTTTTGTTCTCTTTTTTTTTTCTATTCGTTTTTATTTTTCTTCGCAGTATTACATTTATTTTTTTTTGTTTTCTGTTATTTACGTACGCTAAGTATTTCTTTTATTTTTTTTAAATACATATTAAATTTATACATACAGCCTATTTAAAAAATATAAATTATAACCTATAGAACATTTTGAATTTTTTTTTGTTCGTTTATGTTTACCGTCCATTCATTCATATTAATAACTGTTGCCTATACAAAAAATAATAAATCTATAATAAATCTAATATATGTATACTCCTATTTTTATTCATATATCTATATTATGGGCTAAACTTCTGATTCTAAAATTGTACTATATTATGGCAAAATTTTTAAAAAATTAAGAAAATGTTACTTAGCAAAATTTAAATAAAAATATTATTGCAATTTTATAATGTTCTACTTAAAAATCCGAACCTTTAAAAACTTTGATTTATACACTGCCTTGTTTTTTCTTTCTTTTCATAGCATAACATTTTGATATTTCTTTTTTTCTATCTGTTATGTACCTCAATATCAGATGGACTTTTCGTTCTTTTCATAGCATAACATTTTTTTTTTCCTTTTTCTATCTGTTATGTAGGTACGTAAATATCAGACGTATGTTTTTTTCTTTTAAAATCATAACATTTTAATAGTTCTTTTTTTCTTTAAAATTATTTAAAAACAATCAAAGTAACATTTTTGTTCTCTGTTTTTTCTATTCGTTTTTGTTTTTCTTCGCAGTATTACATTTTACTTTTTTTTTTTTGTTTTCTGTTATTTTTTTTAAATATTAAATTTATACATCAGACTATTTAAAAAATATAAATTATAACCTATAGAACATTTTGAATTTTTTTTTGTTCGTTTATGTTTACCGTCCATTCATTCATATTAATAACTGTTGCCTATATAAAAAATAATAAATCTAATATATGTATACCCATATTTTTATTCATATATCTATATTATGGGCTAAACTTCTGATTCTAAAATTGTACTATATTATGGCAAAATTTTTAAAAAATTAAGAAAATGTTACTTAGCAAAATTTAAATAAAAATATTATTGCAATTTTATAATGTTCTACTTAAAAATACGACCCTCTAAAAACTTTGATTTATACACTGCCTTGTTTTTTCTTTCATTTCATAGCATAACATTATAATATTTATTGTTTTCTATCTTTTATATGGGTAAATATCAGATGTACGTTTCTTTCTTTTCATAGTATAACATTTGTTAAATTAACATTTAACATAACAGGAGGGCACGCTACTCAGCAGCAGCAACTTGTCTTTTATTATATTTAGATATACAGAAATATCATCATTGCCAGTTTAGTTTACATTCAGTGTGAGTGTTTTATTATAGATATAAAATATTTTTTTTTACATGTTGGCAAGGTCTCGCCAACATCTTGTGTATTATATTATAGATAATATTTTGTTCAGAAAATTTGTATAAAGTTGCACTTCATACATATAAGTATTACTGTTCACGATTACAATAATAATTTATAATGTATATATTATAGAAAAGCTGAGGTACAACAATATCAACTAGCAACAAGTAAGAATAATAATAATAATAATAATAAAAATCTAAATATAAACGGTAAAACAACCAATTTGCCGTTATAACAAGCGTTGAAAACCACTAAAACAATTTTTTCTTTTTGTTTTTATTTTCATTTTCATTTTTCTTAAGATATTTATCAAAAGTTTATACTTTTTTGAATATCTACTATTTTTTTTATATTTTTATTTATTTTTATTTTCTTTTCTTTGATTTCATCTTTTTTAAAATCACCCAGACCAGATTACAAATCGTATTAGTATAGCAACAACAACAAAAAAGTAAAGCTTTAAGTGACGAACAACGATGATACCAGCATTAAAAAAAACATGTTTAACATCTTCATATGTATATGGATGAAAAGCTGTTATAATAATATATTCACATATGTCAATATACATATATAAATATATGTATTATGTATATATATGTATTAATAAGTATCTGATAGATAAATAATTACGTTTAAGATGTTGTAGTATATAAAAAGTGAGGTAGGTATAGGTAGGCGTCAATGTGAGAAACACTCCCGTTTTATATTTTTAATGTTTTTTTTTTTTTTGTTCACGTAAAACTCTGATTATGTTTTTAGTTTTAAAGTTTAGCAGCGTAAATCGAAAAATAATATAAAAAAAAAAAAAACCTAGATTTGTTTTTTTTTTTTTTTGTTGTATTACAGCTACTGTATTTAAATTTGAACTCAATAGAATTGGAGTGATATGATAATAAAAATAAAAAAAAATAAAAAAAACAAATAAAAAAAAATGCCTTATTATTTTATTCTAGAAGAGAATTTTGCATAATATGTTTTTCGTGTTGTGTGGTGAAAATCAAAAAAAAAAAAAAAATTAATAAAAAAGAAAATTGTTTTACCTGGAAAACTGAGGTAAAATTAAATAAAGCTATTATTATAATCAGTGTATAATATTAAATTTTTCGACAATATTTATGAATAATATAAAATTTTATATGGAACATGAATTAAAGTATGTTTAGTTCATAATATCTGTAGATGCAATTGTATGTGCATCCTATAAAAGATTCTACTTTTTGTATGGAATACTGATTTAGTTGTAAAAGTAAAATGCGAAAAATAAATATGTTTATTTATTTATTTCTTTATTAATATACTGCTTAACACAAACAGTTTACACAAATTATTATTATAATAATATCTGAAGCCTGAAGGTGTTCGCAATTTATAAAGGATATTTTTTTTTTTTTTTTTTGGAATTGTATGAGTTTGACATGGAATGTATTGTGATAAAATGATTTGTTTAGGTACACTTTAAGAAAAACAAAACTTCAAAAACCAACATTTTCTTTAATAAGAATTCATTCATTCATTCAAAAAAAAACAAAAAAAAAAGAATATTCTAAAAGTTTTCCTATTGGATTTTTATTTTTATTTTTGACAATTCAAATTAGAAATTATTAACAACTCTCAATTCCTAAAAATATTTCAACAAAATATAAATTAAAAATTAATATACTCTTAAAATAAAATATGGAATTTTTTATCATATAAGATTTTTTATTTTTTATTTCCTATATACGATGTATTTTTCGGTAATTATTAAATCGAACAAATCTTCTCACCTGTCTCTTTGATCGAAATAATAATTTTTTTTTTTTTTTTTTGTATCTTGTATGTAATATATGTATAACATACTGAAAAATACAAAACAAGAACAGAAAACATTACAAAATCATAAACAATTAAGATAAAAAAGAAACTTATCAAGACAATTAAAAAGAATCAATTGTACATCACGCATTCATTATCTTGTCATTGAAATTCTAAGGAAATTGTTAGGGGGGAAAAAAAAAACAAAACATTAAAAACAAAAATATGATCACTGATCATATCATGTTGTTGATCATACATACTTGATATCAATGTATTTTGTGTCTATAAAAGAACACAATAATCATCAAAAAAAAAAAAAAAAAAGAAAAACCTAAAAATTAGAAGTAAAAAAAAAGAATTTTTATTTTTCAGTCATTCGAAGAAAAAAGGTAAAAATGTTATTTAATATGTATTGGATATAATGAATACCCAGAAGCGAACCTTTAACCATTGTTTCTCTTTTTGTAAGATATTACATAAATGCGGTGTCGTTTTAAAAAAAGAAATTAGTTGATAACAAAGATTTCTGTATAGGTACCTACTTAGATAATTTATATACATCTATATATGACGAGTTCTTTATGAAAAAGTCTGAGAAAATTTTGTGGAATATTTTGTAAATTTGATAAAATTTTAATTAGAGCAAATTGTTATGACATTGTAAATAAATTGTTGTTTCTTCAATTTAAAACCTATAGGGCCTCGATTGCCTAGTGGGTAAGAGCATATGAATTACGCTCTAAACACCGATGGTTCAGAATCTACACGAGTCTTAAGAATAATTCCCTCTTCAATGTCATTCCCACTTAGAAAGGAAAGACTGCGTGTAATATCCTTGTCACATTTATATGGAAGGAGAATAAACTAAAAAATAAAAATTTAAAACATTTGAAGATACTAGAACTTGTTTTAGAGTTTGCTTCAAAAAAAATTTTTGATTTCTACTTCTATTCTTTTATAGTTTTTTGGTACTGGGATTAGTGATTAATAAGTTGATTTATTTAAGTCATAAACTATTTCTCAATAATGAGCCTATTGTTGAGAAATAGTTGATGACTTAAATAAATAAAGAGCAACTGGTATTGTTTTGGAGAATAAAAAAATTAATTAAAATATCTAAAACAAAAACTATACTATGAATATCATATTAATAACTAATAAATATTTAAATATAACTATTCCATTTATATATATGGGGTATTGAAGAAATAAGTGATAAATGAAATAAGAAGATCTAAGTTTCTTAGAAATCCCAGATAATAGATAGAAAATAAATATAAAATTTGTTAGTTATATGTGTTTTTGAACACCTGAAATTGACAAATAAAGTTAATTCCAGAAATGAACAGATATAACTATCCCAACAATTATAACTTACAAAATTCAATTCTTGATTTAATCCTACTTCTTAATCTATAAATACGCCACTTCTCATTGCTTTTCCTTCTTTATCATCCACCAATATACTGCAAAAAAAATAAAGGTGTTTATGATACAGTTACTATCTAACAATTATAGTTACGAGGATAGGTTATTGAGTAAAAACCTAACATTATCCCGGGATATGATATCTTCGCGTCCTTTGAAGATTCACACCTCGGTAAGAAGAAAAGCATAAAGTTTTACATTATTTTTATTTAATAAAAAAAAATTTTCAGATTATTTAAAATACGTGTTCATCATTTTCTAATTTCTATTTCAAAAAAATTTATTTTCCCTTATTATATTTTTTTTATGAAACAATACAAATTATCTTGAAAGATTGTCAGCTATTAAGAAAAAGGTTTAAAAACATGAACAAATACATGAGTAAATGATTGCCTAGACTCTAGAGTATTTTACAAAACAAATAATCTATACAAAACAGAGCTCATTTTATTGTTTTCGTTTTGCTATTTTACTCTTCTAAGATAAATAATTACCTTGCTTATGTATACATAAACATGCATTAAAGTTGCCAGATTATTAATAAGATTCATAATTAAATAGGTTTGAGTCAAAAAGATATTTTTCAAGCATTTAATCTTTAAAAAAGGGTCTAAACTACTGACTTTTTTTTTAGATTCTTTTACTTCTTTTTCAACTGACTGAACATTTTAATTTATTCTCTTTTGCAAAGAAAAAGAAAATTTTAGTATATTTGACTTATTTTTATTTTTAATGAGCAGACCAGACGTCTAAATTCAGACAGGCTCTAAACTTTTGTTATTCAGTGCAGATTTGTCTTTTCTTTTATTTTAAGATCTTTTACTTATCTTTAAACTGAACATCCGTTTCTGTTTAGATATTATATAAAGCTGAACATTTTGATTTATTCTCTTTTTCAAAGAAAAAGGAAATTTTTAGTAATTTGATCTTATTTTTATTTTTAATGACCAGATCACACCAAATTTCTTATTTAAATTTCTAATAAATAATATAATATTAAGTCGAACATATATGAAACATATTGAAAACAATTATGAATAAAATTTAAATGATTTCAATAATTTAAATTCATCTGGTAACCTTAATTGCAAATTAATATCTAGTTTTGCAAGTACATATATATAATAAATAATATACGTATATATTTATTGACAATAAAGAAGAATTATAAAATAGTAAGATTGGCAAATGATGAAATTACATTTTGTTTTTTACTTTAGAAATTGAAAATCTTAAGATAAATAATTGTTTTGCACCTGGACACATATTATATTGTACGTATATATATATGTATATATTGACTTACTGTAACATTAGAACGAAAGATATACAAAATCATAATAATAAGAAAATAAATCATATAATCAATGTTTTAGCCTTAAGGATTAAATTGTAATTGAAGAGTTGGTAATGAAATGATGATTATTGCATTAAATGGTGTAAATTTTATTAGAAAACAAATAAACAAAAAGAAAAAACAAAAAAAAAACAAATATAAATTAATGACTCGTCATTATACTTGTATAGTAATGAATAGCTTAACTTATCTGGATAAAATCTTTCATGAATCATTCTTTTGTATATTGTCCTATCCTATAGGAACAAAAATAATGACGTCAGTAAATTTATGAGTGCTATAACCTTTCATGTATTATGTTATTAATTTTTAAGAAAACAAAAAAAAAAAAAAAATACAAGAAACAGGAATTTATCAAACAAATATACAAATTAATGTAATCATATTTTACAAGATTTAAAAAGAAAAATATTAAGGAATAAAAAGTGCAGGGTTGAATTTATTTAATTTTTTAATTATTTAAAAGTATGTGAACTGTATAGAGTAACTTTGCACAATCGATTTAAATTCAATGAATGCCAAAAAAAAATCATTTCAAATCTCTTTTAAAATACAATAAAAATAATATATTAATCTTTTGGGGAATATTATAATTCCTTTTTCCCAATTATCCTTCCTACATTCTTATCCAATAAACGAAACTGTGTACATTTGTATTTAAGCTTCGTAACTCAAGATTGAAAGAGGTGGGTTTGATTAGTTAAAGTCCATTACTGTCCGGAAAAAAATATCCATTACTATCCGGAAAAGAGAAAATTCTGAATATTCTTTAATTATTTTTTCCGCCAATTATCATTCCTAGATTCTTATCCAATAAACGCAACTGTATATTTGTAATAAAGCTTCCAAACTGAAGTATCAAAGAGATGGGGTTTGATTAGTTAAAGTCCAACACTATTTGAAACAATCATTTGCAATTCTTCCTCTGGCTGACTTTTATAATTTTTCCAACTGATAATCTTGAACTTGTTTTCTAAGATTCCTTTAATATTCTTTAAATTAAATGAATTTCTGTTAGTTACACCTAGAATTTTATTACTCAGAACGTTTCTGATATTTTTAGAGCTTTTTTTCAAATAATAGCAGAATCATTTTGGTTAAAATTACCATAAATAAGATGGTCAAAATTTTCCAAGTATTTTTAAATAAAGTTAAAATTCACTTTACAGATTTTCACACATGTTAGGATTTCATTATTTTTAATTATTTAAACAATTAAAAATCCTGCACTGATGTTAAGTTTTAAATTGTTTCTAAAGAAAATATATTGTTATTACTTCAATAAAAATGAAATTGAAAAAAAAAAAAAAAAAAAAAAAAACAGCATGTTCTGAAAGTTTTAAATTATGATGCTAGAAAATTCAATTTGATTCATTAGAAGTTTCCGTTCCGTTAAGATGAATATTTTGTTCTCTTTCATTCTATATGTATGTATATTGTAAATTATACATGAATTACATATATACAAGTCTACAAACACTATAAGTTTAAAAACTAATCACTATGCAAACACCTATAATTCATTTTTTTTTTTTTTTGTTTTTTTTCTTGAACTTTGAAAGGTAATAAATGTTTTTTAGATCTTTAAAAAAGGAAGGGAAAAAAAAATTTTGTTGAGTTCTGCGGGGCGTTAGATGATGAAAAAAGAAGTTTTTTTTTTTTTTTTTAGTTCTTTCATATTTTCTAACTATATGTTACAAATAAAAGTTAAAATGTATTAAAAAAAAAAAGAAAAGTAATTTAGTTATACATATTAAAAAAAAAAAAATAAAAAAAAAAAAACGTTTGTTTCAAATTAAATTGATTTATGATTTCCTTTCAAGTTATTGACACGTTAAAACTTAATATTATTGTTCCTTTCTAAATACAATGTTATATATACATATATATATATATGTGTATATATATATTTGTTTAATTAGTTTTCATGGAAATTTATGATTTTTCTCTGTTTCAATGTGAAAATTTGCAATATTTAAGTATGTATATGTAATTATTAATCAATTTGTATATTCAATATCAATATTGTATAACATAAAAAAAAAAAACTGTTATATATATATGAAATATAATTTTAAATAAAATGAAGTTATGATTTAACTATATAAGTAAATTTGTTTTAAGAAAAGCGTTTATTTCCTTAATCATTACATGAACAAAATTAATATATAGATAAAAAAAACATTTTTTAATTTAATGAAAAATAGAGTTGGAATAAAAATTTATACATATATATATGTAGATAGATATATATATATATATATATATATATTTTAGTTAAACTTACAGGAAACTTACAAAATTTTAAACATTAAAGTTTTTATTAAAATATAAAAAAACTAAATTCAACTCATAAATTGATTTTATTTATAGGTTAAACGACAATTTTCTCATATAATAAAAAAAAAAAATTTGTAATTTAAAAAAAACAAGGTAGAATGTAAACCAACGGTTTTTAAAAGCGCACATTTCCAAAACTCAATACAAACTGTTTAGAAGTGTTACACAAACTTACACAGCCTTACACAAAAATTTTAAAATTTCATGTAATAAGAAAAAATGTGAGTTCTTTCTTGGCTCAAAACTTCAGGTTCCTATCTAAAGGCGTGCCGGAGTTATGAAAAACGAAATTTCATGCAAAATGTGGTTTTCACATAACGGTAAATTTAAATAGTAAATTACAAAATATTACATAATTTTGATATTGTTTTATATAGATAATAAAATTTTCGATCTTCTGGCGGTTTTAGATTGCAAAACTATTATGCAGAGCCTGAGATATATACATCTGAAAATAGGGCTTTTTCGCAATTTTGAAGAGCTGAAACTTTGGAACCCTTTACAACTAAAATAAACCTTTAACACACGTAAAAATATATTACTGTAGCTTTAATTTTTATATCTTGCAGAAGTAAAATGTGTACAGGTTCATTATACTTGTATAGTAATGAATAGCTTAACTTATCTGGATAAAATCTTTCATGAATCATTCTTTTGTATATTGTCCTATCCTATAGGAACAAAAATAATGACGTCAGTAAATTTATGAGTGCTATAACCTTTCATGTATTATGTTATTAATTTTTAAGAAAACAAAAAAAAAAAAAAAGATACAAGAAACAGGAATTTATCAAACAAATATACAAATTAATGTAATCATATTTTACAAGATTTAAAAAAAAATGCAAAACTATTATGCAGAGCCTGAGATATATACATCTGAAAATAGGGCTTTTTCGCAATTTTGAAGAGCTGAAACTTTGGAACCCTTTACAACTAAAATAAACCTTTAACACACGTAAAAATATATTACTGTAGCTTTAATTTTTATATCTTGCAGAAGTAAAATGTGTACAGGTTCCTAAGTTACAGGTGTTTAAAAATAGCAAATTTTCAATTTTTAAGCCCTAATAGCTCATAAAGAGGGGGTGGTCCAAAAAAATTTTCTGAGCAAACTTATACTAATTCTAAAAGTGCTTTCTTGCCTCAAAATTTCAAGCCTCTATCTAAAAGCGTGCCGGAGTTATGAAAGTAGAAAAATCAAGCAAAATTTGATTTTCACATAACGGTAAATTTAAATACTAAATTTAAAAAAATTGTATAATTTTCAAAATAGTTTACAAAGTTAAAAAAAATACCTGTCGAATGAGGTTTTCAGATTGAAAAAATCTTAAGCAGAACATAAGATATATGCATTTAAAAGTAGGGCTTTTTCAAAGTTTAAGGGGCTGTAGCTCCGTAATGGAGGGGCCTACATGAAAAATTTGTTCCACAAAATTATTTTTTTTATGAGACCTACCCATGGTTAAAATTTTTTTTCTCTATCTTTAACGGTGTAGAAGTTTTGTAAACAGACGGACGGACGGACAGAGTGAAACTAATAAGCTCATTTTTTCAAAATTTTTTTGGAAATGTGCTAATTTAAAAAAAAAATTTTATTTTTCTTTTGGATTTTCCTTTACAGTATATGAAAATAATTTATCTTTACCATTTACCAATATTCTTTTTTTTTTCTATTAACCGTTGGAAAATTATAAAAGTCAGCCAGAGGAAGCCGTTAACTGTAAGGTGATCATTCGTACTTCTTTGAGGAGTACATTCCTATTTTCAGTAACTGTGTACT